>MU389724.1:506147-896287 GCA_022578765.1 Xylaria sp. FL0933 | reverse complement strand
GTAACCAAATATAAAAAATTTGGGCCTTTTTTCTCCCCCCCCGCCCCGTATAATCCGGCCTTCCCATTTCTTTTAAAACAAAAACCCGCCCCCCCCCCCCCCCCCCCCCCCCCCCAACCCACAGCCAAAGACAGCATCTCGACATACTCGAGCTCATCCAGTCTCGACAAGCCAATATCAAAGTATACTCGATGAGATAGTGAAAGCCGCACTATGCACGCAGCCCCGTACTATCACGCAGCAGTCCAAATCGTAGCACCGTCTCCGGCTTCTGTCCCGTTCCAATAGTAAATAGTGAAGTCTTCACTTACACACACGTAACATTGTCCGTCGTAACGTTTCGCGAACTGTGTACTCCCAAGACTCACCAAAACAAGTCAAGCCTGTACTCCTAGACATAATGCAACTATGGCAGTTCCTCAACAGTTGAGGCTATCTCAGATGTTATGGTATAACACGGTCGAATGCGTTTATGGTCACCATAGGAACTTGTGCTACGGTTATACGGCTCGAGTAATCCTCCTCTACATGGTGGCTGAGACAGAGGGCATATATATATAGACATGTGTGTGTGTGTGTGTGTATAATAAGGTGATGATATCCCGGTCGGTTTACTAGACTCAACAATGTAGATCACCCTATACAGTACTCAAGATCGTTTCATTATTTTCTTCTCTTTCTCGTGCTTGACGTCGGTATCGCCGTAAGCGACGCAAGAGCCATCTACCCATTGCGATCCAAGACCAATCATACCGCAACCCCCCAGAATGATGCCTCTACTCCCATAGAACTCAGAACTGCGTGATATCTTCATCTCATATGACCGTCAACCCCATAACTCCTGGCCGTATCCCTTATCAACCCCTTTCCCACCCCTTTCTTCAACACCAACAACACCCAGCACCCCCTTTTCCATATAGAGTGCATCTTCAAAGCTCATCCTTCACAACGCCCTCTGTGTCTGCCTCTACCTCCGTATTTCCCGCCTCCTGCACCCCCCTCTTAACCATTGAGCTCAAGATCTCAAAAACAACCTGCGCCGCCGCGAGCGCCGTCTCCTCGCCATTCCCCTGATACGCCGGCGCGACCTCGACAACATCAGCACCAACAACATTCAGCCCCTCGACCCCTCTCAGAATCCGAATCAGCTCCCTCGTAGTCCAGCCGCCGGGCTCAGGCGTCCCCGTGCCCGGCGCAAACGCAGGATCAAGCACGTCGATGTCCACGCTCAGATACACGGGGTCCTCCGTCCCCAGCGTCTCCATGATCTTCGCCACGATGCCCGCCGTGCCGATGTCGTCGATGTCGTCCGCGCTGAGCCGGACCCAGCCCTGCTTATCGTCGTCTTCGAAATCCTCGAATCCGTCCCCCGAGAGCCTTGTTCTTAGTCCCGCGTGGACGGACGGCCCACCACCACTACCACTACCGGAAGAAGAAGAGGAGGGGGAGGAAGAATTAGATAGCAGCCCCTCCTGCCCCGCAAGCCAGAACATCGACCCGTGATTGAACTTCGCCTGCTCCGTAGCCCAATAGCTAGGGTATTTCTCCGGATGCCACGTATCCAGATGGGCATCGAAATGCAGCACGCGCAGCGTGCGCCCATAGACCCCCTTGAGCGCGCGCAGCGCAGGCAGCGAAAGGCTATGATCGCCTCCGAGCGTAATAATCCTCGGCTTGGCGCCGCGGCGCGGCGACGCGGGACTCCTGCCCCCCAGCTCGGCGAAGGCGCCGCTCATCTGCGCCACGGCCTGCGCGTTGTCGAAGGGCGTCACGGGGATGTCGCCGCAGTCGAGGATCCGCGCCCAGTTGCGGTACGGGTTGACCCCCGCGCGCGGGTTGAAGCCGCGGAACGTCGTCTGCCGCGCCGAGGCCGCGCGGATCGCCCGCGGCCCGAAGCGCGCGCCCGGCCGGTACGACACGGCCGTGTCGAAGGGGGCGCCGAGGATCGCGATGTCGAAGGCCTCGCTGGGCGTCGTCA
Organism: Xylaria sp. FL0933; assembly: GCA_022578765.1. NCBI lineage: Eukaryota > Fungi > Ascomycota > Sordariomycetes > Xylariales > Xylariaceae > Xylaria > Xylaria sp. FL0933. The sequence goes on along the minus strand of MU389724.1, from coordinate 894,309 downwards.
GGCACTTGACGTGCTTGAGGTGGGCGAATGTGGATATGCCGCTGAACGCCCACTATATGAAAATCGAACGAGTGACATGGTCAGCTGTGAATTCTTTATAACTGCAAGAATACGCGATATTAGGGAGGTACATGAAGAATTGAGTTCATCTCAATTCTGTCACTTGCAGGTTTGTTAAAAGGATAAACCCAGGCTACCACTCTCGTTCATCTGTATGTACAGATGGAACACAGGTCGAATACAGGCAAAAAAAAAGGGGACTTACATCAGTTCCCCATTTCGCTTCCAGCTCATCGAGTTCTTCTTGACTCCATACCCGGGCGTGTTGCTCGGCGCCGTGCCCACCGCAGGCGGCCACGAGAGTTAAGCTGAAGAGGTTCAGGGTAACCCAAGCAGACAACCCTTTGAATCTCATTTTTGTCGGCGAACCCAAAAATCCTGTTTTTTTGTCCCGTCTGCACGTCTTGTGTAAGAATGCCTGGTAGATCCTATAAGTACGGCAGGGATCCGGTTCTCGGGGGTTGGATAACGACGAACTTTACGTTGCTCACCCCTCCCGGAATGGACCTAACGACGATGCTACCCCCTCCTATAAAACAAAGAGCTAAGACAGATAGGTAGATAGATCTTTCACCTGTGAGCAGCAGGTATTTTACTATCTACTCATGTAGGCCGATAGATACGACTTCTCAGGATATTATGATGCTAGTAAGCGACATAAGTAATGGCATTGTCTGATAAGAGCGGGCACGGTTCAATCAGACCAGTTGCGCCCTTCCCGCAACTGGCCGGCAAATGCGCTGACCGGGCTTGGCTTGTTAAAACCCCAGAGTTCAAGGTTGCTATCTCGAGGAGTACTGGTAGGTAATACGATTGGCAGTTTTTACGGACGGCACTAGACGACCGACCTCGCATCGCCAAAGAAAGCAGGAGATATCAACTTCCGACGTATTCAATCTACCTATCAAGGACCTCTTACCTAACTATCTGACGTTATTACCTAAAGGACCAGATAGGGAAGTGCGATGTGGATACAGAGACTTACACATGAGGAAAAGCATGGGAGAAATAGAGACAACCGGAGCCGAGATGTACGGGTCTTCCGGTGGATAAGCGGCCGACCTTTGGCTGAGGTCAATCGGTGACTGTCACGGCGTGAGACGCAATGGGGCACGCTCAATTATTGTGTAAAATTTCGATCTAAGCAAGCTAAATGGATCGGTAAAGTAATAAATGAGCTGGTTCCAATTAGCATTCGACCAGCATAGCTGACAGTGTAACGGGGTACAAGCCTCGGTGGCGTTAGCTAACATGAGAGGGGCTGCATATTGCTCGTAGAACACACCAATACCTAGGTACCTACCACTAGACAAGAGCAGAATTTTGAGCAACCTGACGTCCGCTTGCCGGTGCGGTAAGTTGGTAGATGTGAGTGTATTTGTCAATTTGTAACTGCAAGACAACGATACTATGTTTGGACATTTCAGACTTATGATGCAGGGCGGATCGGTCCATCCACGTATAAGATGCAGTCTCTGACATCCCGATATGGTTTGGTGGCCTTTAGGATAACGGTATACAGGGAAAGAAGAATGTCATGTAACTCGAGAAGATATTTATCTGTAACAAGCAGCTAATAGCACGCGTGGTATCTCCGGAAGAGAAATCAATTGAATTCAGATGCACTCCAATCGCCAAACAACCCTATCGAAACCTTGCCTGCATGTATGGATGCTCCCCCAAGCCGTGCTGTCGATTGTATCGGAAAAAGAGGAAACAGAATAGGGGAGAACAGCCCAGAGAGATCTCCACATGGAGGCTGAGTTGCCAGGTATTTTTTGTGCCAACTACGGCATTTGTGTGCCGTTTCCCCCGGTATGATGCATCCTGTATTTTGTCCTCGGGGATTGATAGGCCATCTCAGGGTGCTGGGTACCCCGACAGACAAGGTAGATCTAAATGCCCAGCAGTAATTCGTCTCTGTATACCCAGGGCATAATGGTGGCACAATTGTCGTGAGCTTTAAACGCTCATGATGCGGCCAGCGGTGGTGCCCTATGAACTGCTGCTAAAGCAGCAAAATCACATAGAAATGCCGAAATCGGCAATAACTCTCCGTCCATTTGTCAACAAGATCTCCCCGACGAATACGAACCGCTCTCGTCTCATCTCACACCGACTGGGATACCTAGAGGATGCGGCAATGTCTACTTTTCTTCTTCGGGGCGGGGGGCTCTAGGGCAGCAACGATGGCCTAAGCGAGGATCAGTATCGCGTGTCAGGGTTTTATGGTCGGATTTACCTACTTCATCGAACACGTCCTTCAACTTGTACTGCGTCAACGCACTACATTCCACGTACTTGACGGCGCCGAGCTCTTTCGCCATCCGCTCCCCGTCCTCTTTCCGCACAGGCTGCATCTTCTGTTTGGCCAATTTCTCCCGCACGCTAGGGTCATCTCGTAAATCTGTCTGGGTGCCAACGATAAGGCAAGGGACACCAGGACAGTGATGATGAACTTCGGGGAACCACTTTTCGCGGACGTTCTCGAATGAGGCTGGAGACGTGACGCTGAAGCACACAAGAAAAACATCGGTCTGAGGGTAAGAAAGGGGTCGCAGGCGATCGTAATCCTCTTGTCCTGCGGTATCAAATAGTCCGAGAGTATACGGCTCATCACCGATCCTAGGCGAGGCGGTGTCAGCATCTGCTAACTGGCTTGGCAGGGAGCATCATTGCACATCGGACAATATCAGGGGTAAAGAGAGGCACTGAACGATATGCATGTCGATTCGATATGGCAGCACTTGGTGCAGTCTGTGTCCCGGCAGTGTCACGATCGGCGACTAGAAGGAAAAAGGGGAGTACCTACATGACAGTAACGGCATAGTTGTCGAAGACCGTGGGAACATATTCCGAAGGGAATTTGTTCGTCGTATAGCTGATTAGAAGACAGGTCTTGCCAACGGCACCGTCTCCGACGACAACGCACCTTAAGGACGAATTCTGGTTAGCCAAGAGGTCTAGTCAAATACACTCTTGATTGAGAGTCATATATAAGGCATCACGTCGTGTTTCTACTGAAATGTGATGCACATGCGTAGCTGGGATAGCACACTACGACCAAGAAACAGCAACTGTCGGCAGGATGTCATGGAATGATGGGGGGCGATGCGATGCGATGCACCTCACGGCAAAAGGGGCAACAACAGCAAGCTCACTGACTTAATTGTAGCGACGACCATTTTGGCAGAATAAGGCACTCCTCGGAAAAGGGAGCAGCAAGTGTGACGGCGGATCTAATGGTTGACAAAAAAATCGAGGGCTGATGGAAAGTGCTTATGGCTTATCGCAAGCGCGCGGACGTGAGACGTTGGGCGGGTATCGGCCGTTGCTGCAGTTGATTTATTACTGACTTGGGTAGGTGAGGAAGGTGTGTGAGCCGGCTGGTTGGTTGGCTGGTTGGCGTTGGCCGGTGGGCTGGTGCTGGCTGTGCTGGAAGTGCTTGGCTGGGCTGGCCAGGTGGTCGGGTGGATGATCGGGTGGATGATAGACGGGTACGGGGGCCAGACAGGGCGGCCAGAGGCAACGGTCAATGGGACAAAAATTGAATGCAAGGCGGAGGGGCGTCGGGCGGCGGTTTGGAGGGCGAGGACGGCGGCGTGGGCGTGGATCTTTAGTAGGATTCGGACGTGGAGGTGCAACTGTCTCGAAAAGCGTAGGTTAGGTAATGAAGAGAGGCTTTGGGCGGCGCTGGTCGGGCGAGCCGGTCGGAGAGCAATTGATCGGGAACAGGTCGGACTCGAAGGGGGGGAAAGTTGAAGAAACGGTGACGGAGTAGGGGATTCACAAAGAGAATTGTACCGAACCTCAAGTCATGCGGTTTTGCCTGGGTCTGCCTGGGTCTGCCTGGGGGGGCCAGTAATAGGGACTACCGGTAATGGCAATACTAGGTAGGAATAGGATTGGGAATTGGGGATTGAGAGATGGGAATGACAGGGTCGAAACAAGATGGGGCACGCGAAAAGAGGATGGCGGTGGACAAGCACAGTCGCTCACTCACTCACTCACTCAATCAACCAGTCAGTCAGGCAATTGGTTGGACGGGCTTGATTAGACTAGTTGGTGGTTCGCTGGATGGCTGGGTTCGTTGACCGTTGTGTGTAAATGTAAGTATAGTGCAGGAATGGTAGGTGGGATATATACAGTGGTGCATTTGCTTGGGTTTTGGATGGAGTGCTGCAGTGAGTGAGTGCTGCACTCTAGTATTTAGGTACCTAAGGGTGCTGCTGCTCAGGTAGATTGCATTAGGTAGGTTGGGATAGGATGCGCTGCAATGGATGGACAGGAGCTTCTTGCTTCGTTGGGGCTGTCTTTTCAGGGCTGTCTGCTGTAGCCTGTCCCGCTGTTCTGCTGTCTGCTGCTGTTCCTCAAGAACCTTCGCTTGGTTGGCTACCGTAGCAATGCTGCTACACGACCCGGAGAGCTGTGTGGGTTGGGCATATCACCCACCTATGATATTTGGGTACAGTAGGTACTTTGGGAGAGCCTAGAGGTGGGGACTTGCCTCTTTCAGCTTCCGTGGGAGTTCGAGTTGAAGTGTGCGCGCCTGTGCAGGCGGTGCGTGGAGTGTGGAGCACGGGGGAGCATGAGGCATGAGCATCATGAGCAGGGGGAGCTTGGTTAGAGCTGTAGTGGACCCCACTCCCGCTCGTACCTCAAGGGTATCGCAATCTTTATGCAACCAGAGCCGAGTTATTCTTCTATTCGCCAAACTCGACAATGGGTTACGAAATTTCCCTCACTCGACAATGCCGGGGGTTTTGTCCGAGATGGCCTAGGAAATTGGTTGTCGGTTAGTGACGCAGCTAGTCAACTCCTGATATAATAAAAATTGATGCCCTTTTCTGTCTACACTTATCGTCAAAGGGGGAAAGAATACGTAAAGGAGGTACAGTAGTGTAAGTTAGTATAGGATCGGTACTTGAGGCATAGGCGCTACACCCTAGATAAGATGCCCTTTCTGCACCAGGTCAATCCACTGTTTTCTTTCCTGAGTCTCTTGGCCACTAATCGTGCCACGCCCCACTTTAGTTGGTTTCGCTTTCGCTCACCAACTAAAGTTGGTGCTAATCACTCAATTAGCCACATCAGTTAATTAGCCATTTTGACTGCCCATACAAATTACATGTAAACCACTTTTTCTATTTTTTCACTTTTCTCGGCCACCACTTATCCGTTGAACTTGAAATTAAAAAATCGGCTTATTAATATAAAATATTTTATATAAAAAATATAAAAAAATATTTTTTCCAGCTAGTTTTTAAAATAACAATTTTTTTAATAAATTTATATATATAATATTTAATATATAAAAAACTAACCGGAAAAAATATTTTTTTATATTTTTTTATATATAATATTTTATATTAATAAGCCGAATTTTAAATTTCAAGTTTAACGGATAAGTGGTGGCCGAGAAATAAAAAAAAGAAAAAAAGATTTTTTAGTGGTAAAAAAAAAATTGTTATAGCTAAAATTTTATCTTTAAACGCGATTTTCTTAGCCAAAAAAAATCGGAAAAATAAACGCAAATAATTTTTATATAGCCAAGCTTATATATTTTATATAGTTTTAATTTTAAAATTTTCAAAAATTAGTGCGTATGTTTTTTTAATAGATTTATTAGAGAGGTGCCGGAAAAGTGGCTATTCCACTGATGTGGCTAATTGAGTGATTAGCACCAACTTTAGTTGGTGAGCGGAAGCGAAACCAACTAAAGGTGGGGCGTGGCACGATTATTGAATTTCGAGATTGAAAGACGAGATTGGCAGTAATATTAAAGCATCAATGATATAAGTCCACTTGTTTAGCGCAAACCAACATGGGCGACTTCACCGTTTTTTTGCGTTAGGACCAAGTCTGTGCCCAGTTTGACTCCCTAATTGGGTGCCCCTTTTCAAGTCGCTTGATATAGCTTTAGCCAGTTGAGCTATGAACGCACAGTATATATGTTCGCGGCTGAACAGACTTCTCTACTTTCTAAGAACACGAGTCCATCTCTCTGGGAAGATCAGATAAACAATAAAGAGAAGAGTGAAAGAGTCATTTCACATTCTCCTCGCGAGACCAGGGTCGGAAATTTGCTGGCGATGAGATCATAGCTCCAATGCTAGCTAACCCGACTATCAAGGTCCGCCTCGTGGCCAGCTTCACCCACTTCCCTTGTAGGAAAGTCGGACTGCGAGCTACCCAGACACCCTGACTAGGACGACGACCGGTGGCGCTTCTTCTGCGGAGATCGTGTGTTCCATCTGACTTCTAGAAGAGATGCAGCACGCGCGCAGTGTACACATGTAGAGGATGACCCGTGAGCTTGTTGATTTCTATTGCCTAAACAACCTATACTTCTCGTTGTAATGGGCTGATTGGTGGTGCATCCTGGCTACTGAGACCTACAGCGCGCGTGGTCCGCCAACCAGGGTTCCCATACCAAAATTGTTACCTTCGAGCAAGTGTGTGGTGTTTCTGCTACGCCAGGGTTGATGAGTGTCGTGTTATCCCTCCACCGTGTCGTATGGTCACGGCTGGGCTGGATGACAACGGACGAACGAAGATGATAGTCAAAGGATGCCCACAGTTTGGTATAGAACCGCATTACACGGAACTTGCATCCTGGATTGGATGGCATGTCGTGGAAGGCACACCTCACCCACCGTGTCGCCCGGTCCTAGGTCTTAGCTGTACACCCGAGCCCGAGCCATCATTATGTGTGCGTGGCCCGCTACTCATCATCATCATCAAGAAGTACGACGTTGCAAAGTGGGAGGCCACACTATGCAAGGCAGACCGGTATGCGAGGCGGCGTTGTGCATGTGTGTTGGCAAAGAGGGTGGTTAGCACAACTGCCTGACGATGTCTGTCTTTCGTAGCTCCACCGAAGGTCACACACATTCAGATCCTTTCTATTCTTAGGTACGCGCTGTTTGCCGTTGCAGTGCTGTCTGCTGAATCAGTCTCGTCAGTAGGCGATGCCGGCTGCGTACCCTAGCTTGCCTACCCTACCTACATCAGATACACTGGAGCAATGCGCGCCGAGTCGCATCGCATAACGCTTATCAAGCCAATGAGTACAGCAGACGAACACCCAAATGGACCTAGCATGCCGGTTTCCAGGTGAGAGCGCGGCCCGCTGGCTGTTTGGCTTTGCCGAGACGGGCAGATAAATAGGCCATCCCTGATATCAATGCTTGATAATGCTTTGGTATGCTGTGTGAGCATCATGATGAGACGAGATCTGTAAGGCAAATACCGATTATGTAGCAATCGGGCATGTATGCGCAAAGCAAGATAAGCACCTTGTGGGTATGCCTCTATAAGGTATCTCTTTATTGGCTCGTCAAAGCCACAGGCATACATATGTAACTGTGGCGCTTGTGAAGTAGGTACCTGTGTAGGTAGGTACCTACAGAGAACGTCTGCCTGCCAAAGGAGGTCTCGACGTGGCTAAATATCTAATAACGAAACATATTCATTCGGTGAAGGACATTTTGAAGAATTGACACATCACCGAGCATGGATGAAAATTATATAGAAGACTTGTTGGAGCGATATCTCCACCTGCTCCACGACTACACGACGCTGAGGGAGGAGCTCACGGCGCTGCAAACGGGCATGTACCAGAACATTGCGCGCGCCAACTTCGCCGCTGAGCGGGGCCTGAGGTTCGGCCAGGACTACTACGATGACCGGATGCAAGCGTCCAGACGGCTAGTAATCAGCTGTGACAGCCAGGATCAGGACCAGGCCCAGGCCTCAAGCGAGAATCAGGATAGGAAAACAGTCATGCCCAGCAGTATCGTGACGAGCTTCGCCGTTATCGATCTAGCAGCCACTGTCGTTCGCACTCCTGCTTTAATAGGAGATGATCCGGAAGCCAAAAATGAAGCCCCTAATCCTCATCCTCATCCTAGTCCTAAGGCTGGAGCCGAGGCTGAATCCGCAGAGCAGAGCGCCCCAAACATAGAAAAAGTTCGCAGTGCGCCGACGCCACTGGAGACAGACGCCGCCGCCGCCGCCCAGCCCAGGGATCGTAACGGCGGAACCACCACTGGCGAGCAGCATCCGCCAAACAGCTCTCCTCCTTCTCCTCCTCCTCCTCCCCTACCAGAAGTAGCCGAGAAAGAGAAAGGGACAGGAACAGCAGCCACGCTACAAAAGAAAAAATCGAACGATCCGCTCCGCTGGTTCGGACTCCTTACCCCTATGCCCCTGCGCCAGGCACAGGCGCAGAGCATACGCGCCGTCGAGCACGTGATTCCGCGCCTGGCGACGCTAGATGCCGAGATGGCGGCCGTTGAGATCGAGGTGCGTCGCGCGCGCAAGAGGCGTGCGAAAGCTGAGGCGGCGGCGGCGGCGGCGGTAGCCAGTAAGCCATCTTAGCAGAATTGATTAGGAATAATGAAAGGGGCTGAGAACAAAGATCGTCGCTTTGGTCGATGCACGTGCATGAAAAGGCCAGAGAGGTAGATGAGCAAAAAAAAAAAGCCAATAACACTCTAGAAAATGGGCGTGGATTTCTACGTAATGAAATCCTACGGCATAGTCTTATGTAGCAAGCTAGTACCTCTTCGTGGTAATTGCGTGAAGTGATGAGCTCGGAATCAAATGCTAAAAAAGAACCTGGGCCATGTCATAATACGCTGAATTATCTATCTTCGTACCTAGATCACCCTTCCTTCCATGATCGCGAGGTATACGTCTAAATAATACTACCCGCGCTCTCTATGCAACATTCACACACGCACACACACACACACATAGATATAGGGGTATCACGCCATATAAATACATCAAGCATATGCTGCCCAACCTAAGAAAATCGTTAGCAAGTCGCATCACGAGGCACCCTAAGGCGAAGCTCAGAGAACTCGACATACCTGAATACAAAACGGCCAAGTTCCTCTCGTCTGTCGCTTGATTTATGAGGTCGTTGACCGTGGCTGTGACACTAAGTGTTTTGCTAAGCTTCTTGCGCACGACTTCGAGAGCGCGATCTGCTTCGCTAGGCTCGTTCACAATCCCATTTTTAGCAACTACGTTTTTCTTCTTTGATTGGATTTCGCTTTCGGCGTCCACACCACCTTCGTCGCGTCGTGGGTCTTGCAACTTAGCCACACGCACTGGACTGATTGACCAAGAGTAGAGGGGATCGTAGCGAAGCACATCGAGGATAGTCATGATCGAGTACGTTTCCTCACGTAAGGCATCCAGCGTAAATTCACAACATCGTCGAAAAACCCCCTCAGTCTTGGTGATACCCATGCCATCTACAATGTCTCTTGTCAACCGAAACGGCACGAGTTCGGGAACCGGTAGCACTCGACCAGACTCGAATGCTACGCCTAGGTCAATATGCACCACTTCGCCATTTTTGGAGTCGAGAAGAATGTTGTGTCCGTGGCGATCACCTAGGCCGAGGACGTGGCCGAGCATTGATATGGCTGCCGTGGTACGAGTGTAGGCCGTGCGCTTGGCAAACCAGTCGTCCGGGTCGGTGAAGTATTCCATGAAAAAATAACGCATCACGGGCTGGAAACGATCGGTAACTTTCTTGTAGGTGGTAAGGCGTACCTCAGTCGACTTGGTTTGGACATTCGAAATCTCCTTTCGGCACTGCGAGCCTTTGTAGTCCCGAGGATGGTATCGCTCATGGGCTGGCATGAGGTATTCGTGAAGGGGTATGGTATTCGGAACGAACTCGATTAACCCAGATACAGAAGTGAGGGGTAGAACTTTATATGTTCTGATACCGAGATTACGCTGACGGGTGGAACGATGTAATTTTAAGACAGACGAGACTGCAGCAAAAACTTGTTCCATGATGGCGTCTTGGCGGAGGTCGTCATTGCCACCTTTCACAAGCTGTTTGAAACGCTCCCCATTGCTTCCTATGATCGTAATGATTTTGGGAGCGCTTACTCCACTCGCGATAGTCATGGTAGGTTCAAGTTTAGTAGCTAGAGGGATGTCGGAATAGTCTCGGGTGGCTGAAAGTTCGATCTGCATTGTAGGAGGTGGGATTTTGTATTTAGCCAGGGAGCTTGCGAGATTCGTTGCAGCAGCTGACTCTCTAATTGGAATCTTTTGTCCTCCTTTATAAGTTCCCTCAAGAGCTAGTACATGGTAGGCTTTGCTAGTATAATAGATAGCTGCCCACGTGTTTGTTGCTTCTTCTGTGTGAACTAGCTTTTTTCCAACTGCTTCAGTAGCTTGCTTTCGGAGTTGAGCAACTTCATCTTCCTTCTTGTGTTTGGACCTAGTTCCTGACCAAATCTGATACATTCCGTGATATGGATGATCAACACAGATACGGTAGACTAGCTCAATGAGGAGTCTCTGAAACGAGTTATTCTGATCCAGGAGCCTGGATGTTAGTTGGTTCATGAGCGGCGCAAACTTCCGTGTTGGAACCTTGTCAATATACTTTCTCACGGCTTCATTCGCGTAATCCTCAGATGCGCGCTCAAGCCAGAGTGCAGTAAACCGGAGGGCGTCGTTATTGTACTCGTCCGAGGAAATAAGTGAGAGAAGGTAGTTTTCTAGGCTAAGGCGTACAAATTCACCTCGACTTTGCTCGACTCGACGGAGCTCCTGTTCGTCCAGCCCGAGCCACTGTTTCGCCCTGTTAAGGTGAGATGTGAATCTAGTCCTGGTTTGTGTATCCTTTGCGTTGGAAACGAGCTCCATAAGCTGCATAACCTCCTCACTTTTGCCTTGCTTGAGGTGTTGCAAACGGGCTAGATCTTCGAGACTGTCGGGATTCTGGAGTTGTTCGTCGCAGAACATAGCAAATTGGTGGTAGACTTTACCGGCCTCCTCGCCGTCCACCTTTCCTTTCAACTCTTTGAGTGCAGGCTGAAGATAGTTTTTCTGAATACTGTCCGGCTTTTCAAGCCTGGCGACAGATATTTGGTGTGCGGTCTTAGCAAGTAGATCGGGCCGGCTGACGGCTATAGTCTGCTTTTTAAGATCAGTATCTTCATCAATGTGCTGAAGCATCCGTATGGAAGGCATCATTTCTCCATGATCCCAAAGAGAGTTGGCGACTTCGACTCGTGCGGCAGAGTCAATATTGAGTCCGAGGTCTGCGCTTGGCTGCACAAGATGTGTGAGGGATGTTGCAATATTTAGCGACTCCTGAAAGGCTTGATGGTATCTATGTATACTGGAAGAGAGCAGCATCGACTTGACTTGAATTAGTCGCGCCTCGGGAGGGTTCACTCTGGTGAACTGGCTGCGGTTGGAGAATTGTGAGAACAGATTCATGGTCGTTTCTCTGCAAGACAGTATGTGGCCTACTTCGTCATATCTATTCAGGCGATTAGCTAGACAGAGATTTTCGAGGTTCGAAGAAACTTACCGTCCACTCTTCATCCAATGAGTGCGGCTGTTGAATGTCTCAAGTAACTGTTGTAGCTCGGTAGAGTGGACAACGTCGACCACGTCATTGATTTCCGTCAGAATAGCCAAGCTTCCCAGATGATTCCGAAGAGAAGTCGCACCAATATCGTCTCTAAGTACATTCTGTATGATACTACTAAACCCACTCCAGACCACTGGCTTCACCTCATTTATTTCAGTAGCTTGATTCCAGGCCTGATAGGCCTTATAAATAGCGACAGAAGGATTGCTCGTGGAGTCCAGTGTTGGCAGGTTCCAGGTTTCCAGTTTTCTAGCAGTATCGAACGTGCTATCAACGGCACTGGATGAACTATCAAGGCTTTGTTGATTTTGTAGCAAGGCGTACGACAAGCCAGAGAGGCCTAGGCTACTGAGAGTATCTACCAGAGATTGGTTGTCATGTATAGCTGCCGTGTCACTTTTTCGGATGTGACTGTCATACTGCGCTCCTCTAAATGCAAGGCTCTTCACCCCATCCTTCTCATATTCTAGGCGTGCCAGAACGTTCGTCAAGCTGGCAGGTTGGCTTATTCCATAGTAGGCATCAGGGTCGTCGATATTTCTGAAGATGTCTAATAGCAAATGTGTGGGTTCTTGAGCTCGCATAGCGGATGAACGCCGAGAAGCGCGAGTCCCTTCAGAGGAGGACAACTCTATGAAAAGTAGAGCAGTCTTATACATGCCGCACTTAGTTGCTGCCCAAGCCGCTGACGCAAGATCAAGCTCAAGCCATTGTATTCGATCAGCTATTGAGTTCTCCCCAGGAAGCTGCTGCGTTCTGAGGTAGAGGATTGCATTCATCAGAAGACTGATGTTGTCCCTGGCTATGGGTGAGTCCATTTGAAACCAGTGTTTGAGTGCTCCTGATAGGCGTCGTCTTGCTGATTGCTGAGACCTGCGCTCGATCAATAAAATGAGATGAATGATGTAGGGAAAGGCGTCCTTCGCAAAGCCTTTGACGCTCATGAGTATTGGGGGCAAGGCGCTAAGTATGACACTTTTTGGGGCACTTTGGGCCAGACATGCTGTGATGTTCTCGGCCCAGTTCGGGTTCTGGATTGACTCTGGAGTGAACAATAACTCTTCTTCTAGCTCGTAAATAAAATCATTGTCGGAGGGCGGCGTTCGATATGGTGACCAGTTACAGGCCTGAAGAAGCTGATCGGATAAGATCTTCTCACACGCTATAAGAAGCGTATCATCGTTTTGAGCTACAGCTTCTGAGTACACTACTCTCAGAGCTGATTCGGCGAGACCTGCCTTAGCACAATCACCATCTGCTGTCAAACTTCGCAGAAGGCTAAGAAGACCTTCCTCAGACGTAATTTCACACCCTGCCTCTCGACAATAAGTCGACAATTGTGACTCTCGCAACAAGTCATTGTCAATGTGGCCGGATGAAGCAAAACCTCTACCGATGACTCGGCCAGCCCAAGCCAGATACTCATCGCTAAGGTTCTGTGATTTACAACTTTTCCAAATTGCCTTCGCCAACATCTGTGACTCTCTATCCGAGCGGACGAAATCTAAGTTTGATGTGGCTGGCATAGTGAAATTGCAACAGAGCATTTCCAATGCCAGTTTGCGGGAGGCTGCACCCAGAAGTCTAGATCCACTGTCTTCATCTCGGAGGATTTCTAGGAGCAATCTGCTTTCGTGAGTTCCTTGTTCCGCATTCCCTGAGGTGCGTACATGAACTGCAGACTCGGTAATGGCTCTGAATGCATCTCTCTGTGACCCGTCCTTGAGGGCAAGCGAGGCATATTTCTCCAGATACTTGGCAAACCATGAATGAAACTTCTGGGCCTTGTTCATCGTCGCTTTAAACTGGCTCTCTTGGGTTGTGCTGGACTGTGATGTCTCAAGAAAGACCCTAAGGGACGCTAAGCTTGTCAAAGCGTATCCTGCAATAAAAGACGGTGATTTTGAAAGAGCTTCGTAGCCTTTCTCAAGCAGAAACTGGCTCATACCCAGTGCGTCATCTGCACACTCACTATCCACAATATATGGCCGTATGGAATGTAGCAGCATCTCGAGAGGGTAGGATTCCCAAGCATGCCGGCCGGCCAGACATATCAAGACTCGGACTTTCCGAAGAATGGAACACGCATACAAAGGGCCCAAGGCTCTGTGGATACTACCAAACAGTTTCCTAGCGACTGCGACCACGAGTGCTGAGTTCCAGAGATTTTGTGATTCGTATTCCGTGCGGCTACAAAGCAGAGCTATCTCTCTCGTCAAATATTTTGGACGAAAGGTAGGTTGCTGATTTGCGCCTAATACAACTTCTGAATGCCCACACTGTTTAATGCTTTCCATTGTCCGAGCAGCAGCAATAAGATTTTCGTCCTTTACCCACCATCTCTCGATGGGGTCTTCCTGGTCTATAAGGCTAACGAATGTTCCAATTATATCCGCAAAGTTGAGGTATACGCTTTCGAGGAAAGCTTCTCTGCCCAGGAGCTTCCTTAGCCGACTTTCTCCACTTTGGCTTTGTTCTCCCTTGGGCATGCTAATGTCATGGGCCATACTATACGCAAGTGTTTTTGAGAAGTTGCGTTGCACAAGCTGCGCCGATGTGGTCCCAAGAATTGTAGCGAGCCTTGCCAGCGCCTCATCCTGAGCACGCATGACCATTAGGGCTACGATATCTGCTTGGGATCGGTGAAGAAGTGCTTCGAGATCCGCGAATCCGAAGATTTCAAACGGAATTTCTTCGACGGCTCCCTCGTCAAGCCAAGTGTAGAGGAGCTGTGAAGCAAACAAGTCGAAAAGTTGCCTTGGGTCATCGAGTTTGAGCGTAACTGCAACCCTCCTGAGCGAATAAGCGGCGTGCTTCTTGGAACGAGGAACTTTGCCGGGAGTTTCGAAAATATGGTATATGCCTCTTCGGAGCAGCGTCGGCCATTCCCGAGCTACCTCACCGAGCGCAAAGAGCCGTAATGCAATCCCTTCTAGGAACGCATTGCTTGTTGGAAGGTTTTCGAGAATGTCGACGAAAACGTCTTCATGTGTCTTCAAGACATAACGACTGAACATACTTGGCAAACGGGATCCTATGTAGAACTTGACTGGCAAGGGGCTGTTTTCTAGGATACCCAAAAGCGAGATATTTGGGAGATCCATATGCAAGGTCGTAGGGAAGCTCTCTCCCTCCTGTATGAGTCGAAGTAATAAACGGGACAATGATATGCGGACGTTGGGTGAGAGGAGGTTGCTTGATAGACCCTTACCAAGATAGTATCTGTATAAATCACCCACAGGGGCAGATAGATCATTGTCACCGCTGGACCAGATCCCAATAAAGCCTTCCATCAAATCCAGACATATGTTCAAAGCGATTTCGCAGCTCGAGAAGGTCGATTTGCCGATTAACGTGCCCACCCTCTCGATAATACTCTGGGCGTCTTCAGAGTTGATAATTAAATCCGAGCCAAACAATTCTCTGACAAAGCATCGGCATGACAAGATGTCTCTGTCTGATAGAAGCAGAAAGGAATCAACGAAGGACGTTGGAATCAACCCTACCTGCCCATTGTCTTCCTGGAGTTGCCGGAGGAAATGCAGGCGCTGCATTGTATCGCTATAGAAAGACGACGCCTGAAGCACAACCAATGACTCTCGTCTAGGAACTTCGGCTGTATTTGAACTGGCATTGGATTGGCTCCCTTGTGATCCAAACTCGTCGTCAATGTCCATTCCATCATCTTCCTGCCTAGAGGATTGCTGGGTAATCCGTTGCTGTAGAGATAGACAAATCTCGGCAAACAACCGATGAAGATAAGGGAACTCAGTTGATAGTCGACCTAGATCGCTGCTGGTCAACTTTGGCATGTAGGGCCGGATAAATCTCAGGAGGCAATCATAGAACGTTTGGCTTTCCGGTGAAGATGACAAGGCTTCAAGGAGATCTTTCAGGATTCGAAAGATGACATCCTCTGTTTCTTGGGACTGGCGTGTGTTGACTTCTTTGAGCTGTGGAAGCACGAGGGCCCCAAGCAGCAAGCATGAAACCACGCTTTGAAGCTTTTCTGGTGTGATATGGCTAGAGCCTTCTGTTTTCTTCGCCCAAGCGTTGCATAAGCCCCCTATTTCCTCCAATTTGGTGTAGAAAAGTTCAGCTACTAGCTTTCTTGTCGTAAGAGTACTCGTAGAATCTTTTAGTATAGTGTTGATCTTCGGTCTAGCAAGCTTGTGACTCCTCTCCGGCCCCAGACTGCTCGCACCATCCTCAAGTAATAACAGATATTTGACAATGCTTTCGCGTTCACGGAGTAAAAGCATGGTTTCAGCAATTGGGCCAGATATTGTTTGGGAGATCTCAGGAAATGAGAGTTCTGTATCTCCACAAGCTGCTCGTACAATATTCGCCATGCTTAGGGAAGAAACATGCATAGAGTAAGATGAGATAAAGTTTGCATCCGCTGTTGATGGTTAGGATTCGAACACCGAGCAGAATGCAATGATCACACACCTGGAGACCAACGCGACAACATCCATCGAATGATGTGGTTATTAGTCGCATGACTAGCATTGGGAAGATGATGATTGCGGAGTTGTAGAAGGGCTGTCATCATGATAAGCGACGAATCAACCAATGTCGCTGGCCCGTTGACATCTGCAGTTGTGACTATATCGCTGATGTCACTCATTATCTCGCTGTAGGTTAATAGTTCATTTTTTACGATCGAGTATAGAAGAAAGCTTGCGGCTCGGCAGGTTCCTGTCATGCTGATGGAGCGGACCGCAACCTGCCAGGCCTGCTTCCAAAGGATATCAAAAGAAGCATCAAGAGGGATAGATTTGGCAGCTAGACTATATAATCAGTCAGTACAGGACGCTTCCACAACCCGCGCTAAACTAACCTTGCACAGGCTATCATGGCCCATGTAGATAACTTGCTGTTCTTGTTTGCAACAAGGCTGATTAAAATGGATAGGAGATCAGATATTTCTTCGCCTGTGATATCAATTTCCGATACAAAGAACGATACTATCTGTAATGCGGTGAATTGCGTAGAACGATCCATTGAGCGAAGCTTATAGCGCAGTCTACTAAATCCCCCATCTTTTCGTTGCTTCTTGCGTGGGTGCTCAGAGTTTTCGTTGCTATTAGGGTTCATGTGCGAGGACTTAGATCTTTTCCACATGATTGTTTCAAGCATTGCTAGCGTTTGCACAACCGCCCATTGCCTCTCCCCTTCAATATTGAAGGGCCGCAAGGCAAAGGATTGTATATAAAAATGGTTGATGGCGTGATGATCAATCATGTACGCTATATCATCCTGTTGAAGCTGGGCTCGGTCGTCTCGCCTCGAGTATTCACTCCAGAGTACTTCTGCTAAGTTCTCAATATCTTCAAAGACGGTTTCACTGTCTTGTTGAGCCAAGAACTCTAGCTGCAAATGGATATTATATAGAATCTTGAGCATTTCTGTTCGAACGACATTTAGCAATGCGTCGTATTTGGATGCGGTTCTAGCTTGCCACCAATAGATAATAAGTGGTAGGCACTCAGCAGCCAATGAACTGGCTTGAACTGTATCATCAGTCTGAGTTGCGATTAAGATCGCGTTAATGACGGCGAAGCCCAGTTGATGAAGTTGGCCTAGACCTAGGTAACGCAGCTGGAGGACTTGGAGCGCAACAGAGCCTATTTCTTTACTACGTTGAAGCAAGGGTGCGTTTGGGGCAGCGACGAGAGATGATAAGCATTCCATGAGGTCTGAAAGATGACCACGCGGCGCTCGGTCGTTACTGTTGCTTCGCGTAGGTGTGCTTCGTGTGGGTGTGTTTCGCGACCTCGCTGTTAACGTCATCGCTATCCCTGCTAGAGGGGCCGGAGAGGCACGAGAAATTCCAACGTCGCGATCATCATTCTCTGCGTATTGGGAGATGATCTCAACTACGAAGTCGACACACGTGAACCAACCGTCACTATCATGCGTTGCTAAGATCTCCACATTGGCCCCATGTCCAAGCAGCGTGGCAAG
This sequence comes from Xylaria sp. FL0933, assembly GCA_022578765.1. Taxonomy (NCBI): domain Eukaryota; kingdom Fungi; phylum Ascomycota; class Sordariomycetes; order Xylariales; family Xylariaceae; genus Xylaria; species Xylaria sp. FL0933. The sequence goes on along the minus strand of MU389724.1, from coordinate 876,854 downwards.
CGCTTTGGTGTAGTCGGAGACCAATGGTGGCACCAATCCATCTTCGGGGTGAGGTAGGATATCGGTGATATGGTCAATGACAGCTAAGAAGGTCTTTCTTTTTAATTTTGATGCGCCGTGTTCAATACTAAGGCGAAGCACTTCGGCACATTTGGTGAGCCTACCAGCAGCAACCGTCTTGGCCCCTCTACCATGATAGTAAGCTTCTTTTTCGGATAGTGTATAGCGGAAAAGAGACTCAAACAGCCTATGATAGCTCTTATCATCCAATCTCAACCTATAACTTTTCGTTAATTCACGAGACCTTAAACCGGGTATAGGGCGGACATACAGATCAGAAGCCGTGGCCTGGTGTTTGAATATTTGAATGAGTCCTATTGAAACTCGATGAGTATAACTCGCCAATAGCAGAAACGACGCCGATCGAACGCACCATCTAGACCAGTTGCACCGTTCGATCTATTGCCACTTTCAATCGCATCTTCACAACTGTTAGCTTACGACACGAGGAAATGCGCCTAGTAAGGAGACGGCATGCCTAATGCTGTTTTCATTGAGAGCTCACGGGCTCCCGCGCGAGGCGGCATCGCAGTCCAGCTTCCCTTATCTCAATAAATTATACGAGTTATCGGAATGCATGTGCAAGAATCCACCAAGTGGAATGTGACACAGCACGGCGAACACAGTCCGCTGAAACACCAAGACAGGCCAAATACCTTAATGATTGCCCGGGTAGTGGAATCAAGATAGCTTCAATAGCGTGCTCATGTAGGTATCTGAGCGCAAATTAATTTGGATACGGCCGGTTCAAGTGTCCGTATCTCCATTCACGACGCTCGGAAAGATCTGCTGGTTGTACAAGCCGGCACTTAGTGAGCACGGTGTCGTTTATTTGGTAGGCGACAGCCACATTAGGGTTCTCAACTCAGGTATCTCACGATGGTGATTTACTTGGCCGCAACCGAAAGACGGTGTCGTCGTTGGCTTTGCTGCCAGGAAAACGTGCTGGAAGGTAAGTAGGTACACATACCAACTTGGGCCAGCGTTAATACGTAGAAGAGGAATCACTATTTCAACAGCCAGGTGCGAAGCATAACGGCAACTTAATGATTAGAATGTCAGTCGAGCGCCTATTGGAAAATATTGCTTATTCTTCGAGCCAGTGCCAACGACAGTGGACTGGGATTCTTCTATCCTAAAAGACAGCCATGATTAAGCACATGGTTGCAATAGCACTCAGTAGTAGGCGGCAATCCTTGAACAAACCTCAGCTCGGATTTGTCCGGCAGAATTTTTTCTCACCGCCCTACTGTTTGTTGACCTTTTTATGATATTTTGGTTACATATGTACCTTTTAAGAAGCATGTACTTGCGTACCTGATCTAAAATGCGGCGCGTTAAAGCTCTGTACAGCCTTACCAGGGTCTGTCATTAGGTACCACCTAATATACCTAAGTACTTACCTAGGTAGGCAGTATTTTCACCTATCTAGTACCTATGGCCCACTAAAATTTGCCCTTCTGCAGTACCTTATGTACCTTCCTGGCCAATCACATACATCGTAGGTATAGCCTTAGGTACCTAGGCACCCTGGCCCCACCTAAGCTAGGTAGGTATGTTCACCAGCTTTTCTAGGTAGGTATGGTGAAGGTGAAGTTAGAGACGAGGTTCAACAAGCTCGACTACCACGCGTTTCCGCGTTTCTTCGATCAGCCTACATCGACTTCTCATGCCACGCTGACCACGATCCACTACCCGCTACTTTCCTTTCGCCATACCCTTCGGCTGCTGCTCTCCTAAAAGCCAGTGCCGCCCGCCCCATACGACATTACTGCCGCGTACCTCGACCTACTACAAACACAATGCGATAGACTGACGGATAGATCATGGCGGATGATCGCACTATGGAAGCTTTCCAGGACCTCCATCGTGAACTGGAACTCGTCGCCGAAGCCCTAAAGGAGGACCGCGAGGAGCGCGGTCGCTTGGCCCTGGCGCAGATTTCAGAGAGCCCTAGCCTAGAGGTTGTTGCCGGCGACTTTCAGCGTCTGTTAGAGAAGCCTGGACGGAAGAAAGAGAGTCGCGACGCTGTGCTGTCAGGTTGGTAATTTGATGAAAGGATTACTGCTCACTTACTGGGTTTACTGACGGGCGGTATGGTTATAGGCAAGGTTCGTGTCAGCGATGAAGAGTGGACACTCAACAAAGACTTCCAGGAAATCATTCTCCAGGTTGCCGACGATCTTGACCTAGACGAAGTCGAGACCACTCGACTTGCCCTAGAAGCAGAAGATGAAGAAATAAGACTCGGCAGGTCTAGAAAGGAATGCACCATTATCCGCTTTCACCAACGAAGAAAGTATCTGCTCAGCTGCATGCTTCTGCTGCTGGAGCTTTCCAAAGAGGAAGACGACTTGTTAACCGATCAAGATGGCGATGACCTTGGACGCCTTGGCCAATATGTGAACCACAATATTCTCCGCGCAAACATACCTGGCGCTGCGAAGGTTGGACACAAGACGAGATTCGTCCCAGCCTGCGCCGCCACCCTAGCTAATATTCGAGCCTGGCTGCAAAAGCTTGCGGAGCAAGTGAACAGCGCTGCCATTTTGGGACGTGCAACAGACCCTGAGACCAGGGAAATATATGAGTTTACACATATTAGCTTAATGCAGCAGCACGAGCTTCTTGCCGTTATTCTGTGTTATGCAATTAGGAGGAACACGGCAGATGCAGCAGACTTCACAAACTTCCTTCTTGATTTCCGGCGTGCAACTAGATATGATTACTCGATAGGTGAGCACTTTAATATTCTACTACAGTTTGGTTCTCCTCCGTGGTACTAACATCTATAGTCCATTTGTTACCTGTTCTTGGCGCTTATACTACAACGTTCGGCTCGACTGAGGGCAGCGGCAGTGTAGAGCAGGCGCGAAAACTAAACAAAATCGTATGTCAGCAACCGGAGGGCACGACTGTGACGTTGCCCTTTCTCGATGCGGCTGTAAAATGCTGGTGGATCGCTGAATACAGTGGCTGGTATATGGAAGATGCTGCTGGATCAGTCTTGAGTGATGTTGATCTAGACAAAGGTAAGATCTCATGATTCCCTGGATAAACTTTGATGCTCATGTAATGGACAGAGGACATCCAAAGATCTAAGCAGTTCACCGAAGCTCTAAAGGACGGTGCTTTCGATTTCTTGTTAGCGGTCTTACTCGATGTTAAAACGACAGAATGGCAAGACACTTTTCAGAATAAGTTGAGGGCTTGGGCTCAGAAAAGGACGCCGACTCTGCCTTCTGATACTGTTCCCTTCTCAACTCAATTACAAAACCGCATGATGGCGGAGATGGGAACATTTGTCGACGCCTTTATTTCCAATATGCCCGATGTACTCCGTAAGCTGAAGATTGAAGAAGATGAGCAGCGTCAAGCTGGCCAACATCAACAGCAAGATATTGATTTAGAAAGATTTCTCTTATTGATAGCGTACTCTTACGAAGGTCGACCGGAAGAAGCAGATGCCTTTTGGGTCGATCCCGAGAGCAACCTGGCGGGATTTCTCCAGTGGGCATCACGAAGAACGACGACGCCTCTACAAACCGCGTTCTGCGAGATGTTGCAGTGCCTCTCTGGCGATACTGAGGGCGCAACATACGCTCATGAGTTTCTCTTAGATGAAGGCCACCAATTACGACGGCCATCATCAATCACCTGGGCTCATATCCTGAAAGAGCTGCATTACTACATCGATAAAGCCAGAGCAAAGCCAGCTGCAGCACAAACAGTTACACTGAGAGGCGCTAAACTCGATAATGAGAGGGTAGAAAGCGAAGTGGAGGTCTTGATGTTACAGGAAGCTTACCTTCGGCTTATCGCGAAGCTCGCTTCGCATAGTGAGACCTGTCGTCTTCATCTATTACAACTACCTAATGACAGACTAACGGTGCTTCTTATGCAAGCTATTAGTAGTGCTGTTGGGCACCAGATTAGGGCTCATGCGTTCAGGGCGCTCAGCGGTCTTATGGCCCGGAAGTCACGAATGCAGAATCATGCGATGTGGTCGATGGTCGAGTCTTGCTTCACAGGCTACTACATCTCACCCGCCATGTCAGCCCGGGTCCAGGCTTCCACCGCCGTTTTGCCAACTGGATCCTCCCTAATGGAAGCTCTTTTCCAAGAAATGAGTCCGAATTTTGACGATACCACTTCATTTATACAGTTTCTGAGTGTCCTGACGACTTTTCCCGACGAAGTTGGCATACTCAATGATGCCTTGCCCTACGCCGAAGACCTTGGCGCTTCAACTCGTACGCGTCCCGGTATCGAGCCGTACATCGACTTCGTGCTGGGGCATATATTTTCCATGAGAGTTGCGGAATGCCGTGATATCACGCAGCAGAGAGTCTTACGTTATCATTGTCTGAACTTCGCTCTGGTCTGTATTGGCAGTTTCAATGAGGACCTTATCGTGTTTGGTAATGAGTCAAGCATCAACGTAGATTCTGCTATTGAGACCAAGGATCTGGAGACTTACGTGAGCTTACACCCATTCGCGCGCGTTATGGAATGGATGTACGATAGCAAATTCATGAAAGGCGTACTGGATACCATTCATCAGGATTCTTCGGATATTGGCAAGGCACCACCGGATTCTCCGCTTATCCTGGGAGTTTTGCGCGCAGTCGAACTATTGTCGAAAGCTCTGGAGCTCCAGGCTACTTTCCTCGATGTAGTCAGACCTATTGTAAAATCCCAGAATCGTGCCCAAAGTCGGTCCTCATTCACGCCCATCTCGAATGGAGCATTTGCTTCAATAGAAGATGGTCTAATGACTAGCCTTACGTTGATACCGGACCTCGGCGGCTATTGTGGCATAGGCCATCCTAGTGTTACCATGGCGAGCTTGAAACTCTTAGAAAAGATCTCAACTTCCCCTAGAGTCATTTCGGCTTGGCAATCGGGTCCCCCTGGCCAACTTCATCGTAACAAAGCAATTGTAGCCCTCGAGGAACATGACGATGCGCAGGCCATTGTCGGGGCTTTCACCTCGGAGCTAACGTCTCCTCTTGATTTCAGTCGAGAAGCAGACTCTCCCGATTATCAAATCAAGGTCTACATCCTAGATTTTCTCTACGCCTGCCTAAAAGCCACTCCGGACCGGCCGACAATTGCACACCTTTTGCTTGGGTTTCACTGTTCCACCAAAACATTAGAGATCAAGCCTGGGAGTAGTTTTGACCAAAGATCTTCCTTGTTCCATGCACTACTACCTATTATTATCGACGTGCCCTCAAACAGTGAGAACAGGTACATGGTACAGTGGCTGGTAAGGCTTAAATATAAAGTCATGCAGATTTTCAAGCTTCTTTGGAGCTCTCCATTATCAGCACGCCTCGTTCTTGAAGAGCTGCGAGAGAACGATTTCTTGTTTCACATCTTGTTGCAAGGTCTCGTGACCCAGCAAAGCTCAAGATGGGATGGGCAAGAAGCCAGTGGACCTGATTTTCTCACAAGTTCTGCTGCCCAAGGATTTGTCGATTATCTATCTATGCGCGCCATGGCTTTGGAATATATTGCACATGAACTCTGTAGTGTCGCCCAAGGCCAGATGCCGGCCCTGAAGCGACGCATCTTCGACGCTCTGGGTGGCCAGATTGTTGTTGAAGGCATGGAGCCGATAGCAGTGCCGTCTGTCTTCGAGTTTCATGATTCGCTGCCACAAGAAGATCTATTTGCGGCGCCTCCTCCGCAGCTCACTGCATTTGGCGACTTGGATCTAAGAGCTTGTCTCGAAGAAGATGACGATTCCAACTCGGTCTACAATCTAAGCAAGGTTCGGGAAATTATACTTTTAAGGCGTAAGGAAGGCACCAGTTCCGGCCAACTGGTGCTGCAGCAGGACGCGGTGCTGTTGGACATGGAGGAGGAGACGATGCTACTATACGTCGTGTACCTCAATCGATTGACGCAAACTCGAGCGCACAGCTTAAAACTCCTAAGAGCCTGGACGAGGCTTCTAATGGTGATGACTGACTGCAATGATTTTAAGGGCACAAATGAGGTTTCTTTCATCCTGCAAACTCTTCAAGCGATACTTCCTGGCCTTGAAATGTACGGTTCCGAGAAGCCCGGCCCAGCGCTCGAGTTAGCGAGGCTTGCAAAAGTGCTCCTTTTCAAGCTTGATTTCACAACAATGTCTTCAATCGATAGAAACAGCCCGGCAGTAGAGAGCCTAATCAGCGACAAGCTATCTCACTTATTACAGATATGTTTAGATGCCATTGCAAAATGGGTACCCAACCAGGAATTACGCGCCATTTACTACGGCCTCTGCTATCGCTATTTGACCGGTCTTTTCGATCATAGTGATGGAGCCCTTTCCGGGTTCCAAAGGACCACTAAGACGATACGTTCTTTCGGAGAGAAGCTTCTCAACGTGATCTGTGACGATGCATTTGGTGGAGATCCCCGATGCCAATCGGCCGCTTTGGTCCTTTTGACCATCCTTGTGCAGCTCGGTAAAAAGGAAGGCGATGACTATGTTGTGGAGGCGCTTAACAAGCTGAACTTCATCGGCATCCTTGTCGATTCCCTTCGCAACGTGATGCAGGAATGGATCGAAGTCGATCGCAATGGTAAGCACGAAGAACTTCAGAACCTGCTCATAGGTGCCCACCAGCTAACCAATACTTTCTATTGAGTAGGGAATCCAGATCACCAGAACTATCTGAACGCCAAATTGGTACTTCTCCTGCAACTGTGCCAAACGCGCCAGGGCGCCAAGCATGTGCTCCATGCCAATATATTTCGAACAGTCGATCAGTCGGGCTTGTTTGCCGTGGATCCCGAGCTACATGTCGAGCCCTCGGACTCGAAAGCATTGGAAAGGCATTATGTGCTGCTCGTCAAAGTGGCCCGGATCATCGGTGTCGCAGTCGTCAGCCGCGGTTCTCACAATATCCTTCAAGGCAGACGGTTCCTCGCCGATCACAGGATGCTAGTAATGCATGTGTTGAAGAGGTCAGCCGGCATAGGCGCAGGGGTAGGCAAGATGGACCCCCAGCTTGCTGAGCGCATCAGCGATCTCGCTGAAGCCTTCATGGTCATGATCACGGCCACGGATTTCCTCGAGGTAAGAGAGAGCGGGATCCCACTGTAAAGGGGTTGACCAGGATATAAGGCTGATGTTGCTTGCGTCACAGTTTGAAAACCAGACAGTCACCGAGGTGTCCAAGTCCACACCGACGTTATTTCATTAACCAAGTCTAGGCACATGCAAAAGGCAGATAGATGCAAGGCGCATTTGGTGGTGCACCAAAACCAGGCTCATAATGGGTACACACTACGGTGACTAGGATTTTAGCAATACTACAGGTGATTAAATACTTGTACAAATAAGTTCATCAGCATTAGGAGTTATGTGGCGGCGTGGTGAAGGGCAAAAAAAGAGGATTCTAATCGAAGCCGTCATGTTAGAGGTGAATCTTTTGTTAACATAGTAATTACTTACATACATTGTATGAAGGAAGAACCAATATGCAAGCAAACAACAAACCTCGGTTTCTGCACTGCATAGAAGGGGTCTGGAATGTTGATAGAAGCTTTTACCAAATTTCCCCCAAGGCTCCTCTTCGTGCCGTGGTTTTCCTTCTGCAGACCCAGAACCTCAGAATGCGGGGAGTTGCGCTAGGTTAGTGCAGTATCGCAACTGTACTGGGGTCTTCTATTCTCTACCTACCTTCTTCTCTTGGTTAGATTGCCACGACTGCCAAGTACTTTTTCCAAGTACTTGGTCTACCTAACTTAGAGCTGTTTTCATCGTGGGAATCCTGCAGCCGTGGCATGCAAGTCAATGTTCAGCTCGACGGCGTCCCGAAACACAGAAACTCCCGACTAGTAACAGCCATACTGAGTAAGTTCATATGGTATGTCTCGGCAGTATCTTAGTATTCTTGGCAGGGGAGCTACCTAACTGCGGTGTTTGCTAAGGCAGACCTCAGCTTGACTTCACACACACACACACACATCAGCCATATGTTTGCGAGTTGTACCAAGAGATACAGGGAGGCGAAGCTTGTCCATCTTGGGTATTCGGTCACGCAACCAAACGCCACCTTCGGTCTCCCTTCGGTCTACCTTCATACTACATAGGTATTTAGAAGCAAGACAGTGGGCGTCATCGTGTGCACTATACGCAAAAGTGCTAAATACTAATCTTCATACCGACGAACGCTGGTCAGTCAGCCTGAGCTGAGCTTTTTTGCCTCATACTATGTGGCTGAGCGAGAGAGGTGAGTGAACTGTCTTTGACGCGTCCGACTCGGTACAGTTGTCTCATCCGGCAGGCAGGTAGACCGACCGCACAACATCCTCACGGGATGTGGGGAGTAGTACTATACTACTACTACCTAATAGCAGTACTAGTATAGCTGTCCATAAATGTGCAATTTCATGGAAAGATTTTTATGTAACGTATGAATTAGCAAATAGCGCATCCTGAGCAAATCAGACTTCCAAGTCGTGGATGTGTTTAGGAAAGGGAGAGAGCTTTTGAGCCGCTTGGCGTTGTCAACGGTCTTGATAGGTGTGATAGCACTATGGGGTAGCACAGCTTGGCGGACGCTCTCACTTTCCTTGGCGGGGAAGAGGTTGATCTTATTGCGGACGTTGGTCCGGCTGTTGCGAAGGGGCGGCGTACCTACCTTAGACTGCACTTAGACGGCCATATTCTGAGAGAATACCGTAGCTAGCCTCGATCTACCTACCTTAGCGTGTGATACGAGCTGTGTCTAAACTATTTTAGTGAGGTCAACAAGTAAGTAAGGGAGATTGAAACCTACCCTACGTTTAGCCTGGTTTATCCCTTTCATTGCCATTTCAACTGCAAAACGCCAAGCCAAAGCTGCAGCCAATTGAATTGGATATTTTTTAGGTACCTGCACTACCACCTAACTTTGCCTGTGACAGAGGTATCTGCACTAACAGCTGGTACAGCCAGCTATTGATTAGATTCTCACTTAAGCCTTAATTGCTGCACCTTCTTAAACACACCTAAAGTACAGCTTTCGCAAACCTACGTAAAACTTTTTTTAAAAAAATATCTCAGCATAAATTTAAATATTCTTTTTTTAATTAACGTTATTTTTATAGCTACAGCTGCTGTTATTAATTTTTTAAATTTAATATTAGCTGAAGTTGTTTTATAGCTATGATGTTACGAATGTTAGCAAGGGTTTTTGTGGGTCGAAAATCCACTTTTTCTTGGTCTTGGCGTTTTGCAGTTGAAATGGCAATGAAAGGGATAGCAAGATATTTCTGTGCCCCCCGTTTATGTCAGCATTCTTATATTGTAAGCACTGCATCAAATGCTTACGTTCAAGTTTGGTATCAACTGTACGGTACTGTATACCTACGTTGCGTGGTAGGTAAGCAGTCTTGCCATATACCAAAAGCTACGTTAAAACTCAAAAGTCTCTGTAGCAAGAAATGAAGAGACTCGAGTCGACCCAACTTGACTCGCTCCCGCATATGTCGTGATATGTAACAGCGGGTTTAGTTGCCAGGTCAGGGTCCCCCACCCTGTGCGATGACGGACGATATACATACATACATAGTACGACAAGACAGGCCAGGATACGGCTACTGTTGCCCAGAAAATGTGCTGCCCACGCGACCCGGAGCCTTGGCCAGCTGCAGCAGCAGCAAGCAAAAAAGATAAGACGGGCTTCTGGACGGGGGGAAATCACCAAGCAGAGCTAGCCCACCGTTTAGCCCGGAGCCAGCCCGGAGCTAGGCGTCGCGCAGGGGTGGCTTTGCAAATCTAGGCACCAATGGGGTCAATCGTGGCCGAGAGCTGTGTCTTGGCGTGCAGGGTCGCCTCTGATATGAGGAGGAGGTAGGCCTGGTGGGATGGATGGTACCATCGCCGGCCGCTTGGCGGCTTTGCTGCTGGTATTATTTAATGAACTCTGCTGCCCCGACCCGAGTCTTCCCTGCCCTGCCCTACCCTGCCTATTGCTGCTTTGGTAGCGTAGATTTAGGTTAAGGTGCTTTATCCTTGTCCGTTTAGGTCTATGCCTCTTTGTTCTTGATCTTCTTATCTTTCCTTCGGCTTGACCTTTCTTTATATTGAAAATTGCGCCGTGCAGCTTATCGAGGGAGTCGACGACACACTTATAGAGTAGAGCGCCCCAGGTTTAGTTCAGTTGGTCCAGCCTCAGACTGCCGTCTGTTTAATACCACCGTCCGACTCGGCAACCCAGTTGCCGCTGTCTATTTCGCTTTTACTCTCCCTTCTTATATCCGCACACGCGCGTGCAAAGGGGGACAAAGGTACAACAAGATGGAGACGGGGAGCATGAGGTCGCGGCACACGTCGTCGCCAACCGACAAGGAGGCCGGCCTCTTCAACGACTATGAGTACCAACATGAACATGGCCACGTTCGTGGTATTGAGACGTCCGCCGAGACCAAGTTGCACCGTGGTCTGAAGGCTCGCCACATTTCTATGATTGCCATTGGTGGTGCCATTGGAACTGGATGTATGTTTTTGTGTATTTCTCTCTTTTCCACCGCACCGCCCTGAGAGGGCCGACGATCACCGTCGAGGCGAGGAACGAAAAAAGATGCAGACTCCACCATACTGGAATAGTGCTGGGGTCTGCACCTTTTTTCGTTCCTCACCTCGACCGTTACCCTCATGCTCGACCATGCGATCCAATGCCGCGCAATTAGTACTCTCATCGTGATTGGTATCACTTACTGACTGCTCTATAGTGATCATTGGTACTGGCAAGGCTCTCGCCAAAGCCGGACCCGGCGCTATCTTGATCTCATACTCAGTCATCGGTTTCGTCGTCTTCCTGGTCATGGCTGGTCTCGGAGAGATCTCTGCTTGGCTGCCCATGTCTGCCGGTTTCACTGGTTATGCGTCTCGTTTCTGCGACCCCTCGCTCGGTTTCGCTCTCGGTTGGGTGTAAGTTTACCTAGCCGTCGGTACCCCTGAATGTGAATAAATGGCTAATATACGCACTTCGTGACGTCCAGTTACTGGTTCAAGTACATCATTCTTCCGCCCAATCAACTCACCGCTGCTGCTCTTGTGATTCAATTCTGGTTACCTCGCGACCGCGTCAACCCCGGAGTATGGATTGCCATCTTCTTAGTATTGATCGTAGCCATCAATTACTTTGGTGTCCGCTTCTTTGGAGAATTTGAGTTCTGGCTGTGAGTATTACCCCTAAAATCACGTACTATCGTCCATCCCGTGGTGGAACCATGTTGCTCCATAGCCCACACCTAACCATTGACACACACTAATTTGTAACGCCTCAGGTCGAGTTTCAAGGTCGTTGTCATCATTGGCGTCATTCTTGTATCACTCGTCATTACCGCCGGTGGTGCTGACGGGCACGCCAGAGGATTTGAGTACTGGAGAAACCCAGGGTAAGTTGATCAAATTCACCTCAGTTACGTGTAACTGTCGTTAGAGGGCGTAATACGCTGACAGAACCATAGCGCATTCAACAGCGATTTCAACGACGATATACATGGAGCTTTGGGACGCTTCCTCACCTTCTACTCCACACTAGTCACGGCAACTTTCGCCTTTCTGGGAACTGAGTTGGTCGGTGTCACCGTGGGCGAGGCTCAGAACCCCCGAAGGACGATCCCTCGCGCGATCAAGCTCACCTTCTATCGTATCGTTGTTTTCTACATCATCAGCGTGTTCCTCGTCGGCATGATCGTGCCCTTCAACGACGAGAACCTAGCCTTCGCCAACTCGAAATCCACCAGTGCCGCCGCCTCGCCCTTCGTCGTTGCTATCGAACTGGCGAAGATCGACGCCCTCCCCCATATCCTCAACGCCGCCATCTTGCTCTTTGTCTTCTCGGCCGCTAACTCTGATTTGTACATTGCCAGCCGAACTCTGTACGGTCTGGCCTCAGATGGCTCGGCGCCCGCTATTTTCCGAAAGACGGACAGACGTGGTGTTCCGATCTACGCTCTCTTCACTTCCTCCATTTTCGGCTTGCTGGGCTTCTTGAACGTGTCCGATGATTCGAAGGACGTGTTCACCTACCTCGTCAACGTGACCACCATTCTCGGTCTCCTGTCGTGGATCTCCATCCTCGTCACACACATCTGGTTCGTGCGCGCACGTAAAGCACAGGGCCTCACAAATGACATGATGCCGTACACGGCGCCGCTCGGCATCTGGGGCTCGTATATCGCGCTCTTCATCTGCGTCCTCGTGGCCATTACCAAGAACTTCGACTCCTTCATCCCCAGCCTCTCCGTCAACGGCAACTACAAGAACTTCATCACGGGCTACATCGGCATCCCCTTCTACCTGGCCCTCATCTTCGGTCACAAGTTCATCACCAAGAGTAAGGGTGTCCGCCCGCACGAGTGTGACTTCTACACTGGCAAGGACATCATCGACCGCGAGGAAGAGGAGTTCCTTGCCAACCAGGCTGCCGAGAAGGCCGCTCACCCCAATCGTGGTCGGACCTTCTACAGGAAGTGGGTTTCATGGCTGTTCTAAGGTCGTATTTATACGCATATACCCAGAAGTATAAGCTTTTTTAGCCTAGGAAACGGGGGAAAGATTGTAGATCTATGGGAGTTTGTTTAATGACAGAGATACCACTACCACGAGTAGACTTATTCAACTGTATATACCATGCGCAATTTACCTGTCCTAATCACAAACCGATGTTTCTAATCCTGGCGACTATAACTCAATGGCTCCCGAAACCGAATATCATGATCCGCTCTCGGGAAATCCGTGAGGATTTATATTCATATCGTCGTAGCCCGTCTCGACAACCTGTAGCCGTGCCCCTTAACTGTCCTTATCAGTAACAAAACTGCTAGCTGTTCAATTAAGTCCAGGGTAAAAGCAACCGAGTATGTAAGCGACATAACGCAACGAACAACAATAATGTGCAATATAACAGGTAATCCATCACCAAGAGCCCTAGAAGAACCTCCAAAGTAAACACTCGGATACCACGACCACAGTACAATGAATGATATCCCTGTTCATTCGCCGAGTGTATCTCATCGTTAAATAGTGCTCATACAGAAAGGGCAAAGCCGGGTAGGTAGGGGTGTACTTTATAAGCTAAACAACTAAAAAGAGTAAAACACTCATATCCAGCTGCCCAGTTGTAGCCTTGGGCAAACATATCTGTACGCTGGCCTTTTATATTAAGCGCGATGCTTCATAGGTCATGCCATGCTCAGCGTTCATCAACTGGAGCAAAATACATTACGCAAGACAATTGAGCATTGGGGTGTGAAAGGCCATCCCGGGATGGGTATGTATCTACAGGAACGAACAAGCCACAGGGACGACACTACTTGTCATATATGAAGCACATGATACAACGATCATCCTTCTAAATTCTGGGAAATGGAAAATACATTGGACTATCCGCTCAAGTCCCGTCGGTAACCCCAAATGCCACATGCTACGCAAAAGGAGCCCAGTAGTAGCCCCATACCACGTGGTCGTTGCTCATTGCGTCTATTAACAAATACAGTCCATGTCCAATGTCGCAACCTAACAAATATGAGCGGCATCAGAGTAGTCGCGCCGCTAGAGACTCGATCGCTCATGCCCAGCACTTGACCACCCCCAGAACAATGGAAAGTGAAAATGTATAAAATATGAGAAGCCTTGGAAGGCGTTTATGGTTGGCCCACTTGCCTTCGCTCCGGGCGCGAGTAAGTATTCTACACAATGCCTGTCAGGATCAGCGGCGTTAAGTTTCCTGGCTCAACTGGATCATCTTTTGCATCTCTTCTATGTCATGCATGCTTTCGTTAAAAACTTGCGTGATCAAATTGCACACCTTCATTCTGTTGTGTTCACCTCGCGTCTCCCATAGCTTGGTCATCAGATCCCGATTGATCTGCTCCAGCTGTTCTATCGTGCAACCCGAAGTGCGCTTAGTCAATTCAGCTAAGAGAAGCTCAGCTGAGCCCTCACTCAACTCTACTTGTAGTCCTTTTTGTGATTGAGGTTGTGACAGTGGTACTTCATCTAGTGGCTCGTTGAGTAAATTTGCCACACTGGGCGCGTGAGAGGGTTTGGCTGCGGTAGGCGATGCCTGATGTTGAGAGTCTTGAGAATGTCTGGGCTGTGGTACATATCCTCGCAGCATACCGTCGGCTTGGGAGTGGGGCCATCGCTCGTCACTCGATGAGATCTGGCTATTATCAGGATATGGCAGGGTATCTGGCAGAGTCTCGGGTCCCGACTCGCCATTTGTGAGGTGGGCGCTGAGATGGGATGATCGATTAGAGGGATCCGAAGTCCGAGTTGTTGAAGCATCGTTAACCAGTGCCGACGGAGATACACCTGGCGGTAGTGATTGTACGGCCGAGACTTGCGAGATCTGGGTCATACGCCCCGGAGTAGCCATGACCGAAGAGTGAAGGGACCGGGCCTGCATGCGAGGCCACTGCGACGGAGGTTGCATTGGGGGTGAGTGACCCGGATGGTTACCACTGTCTCCCATCTGAACATCGTCGTCTGTTGTTCGGGAAGGCACTGATGTTCCATTTGTAGTAACATTAGAAGCAGTGGCTGCTACTACACCGTTGGATGGGCCGCCTATGACCTGGAATTGTGCAGTAGTAGTATGCAAACTTGTGGTGTGCGTACCATTCTGCGGAAGACTTCCGCCATTGCTGGCACTAGAACGCGCTGCATCCACTACAGATTGCATGGCTTTCTTTTTACGAGCACGCTCTTCTCTCTCCTCTTTCCGTTTTTTGTGGGTTTCGTACAATCTCTCCCAGTTGATGCCCGTATTTCGCAGCTTCTCGTCGACATCGAGAACGTCGACCTCTACATTTGCCAGGAGTTCGGAAGCTTTCAGCCAGCGTGCTCTGTCACCAATGTTTTCCGCATCACTCTTCAAAGCGCGGACATCCTTCAGAAATTCGTAGGGCCGCCAGTAGTACCCATTGGCAAGTCTGGTCTCTATAATATTAACATCAAGATTGTAGAAGAATTTGCCAGTTGTGGTCTCGCGAAGACCAGGGTACCCATCACTATCTTCTCCGAGCTCGTAGAGTCGGGGGGGCGCATCCGCCACATCAGCCCTGACGTAATTAGGGTCTGCTTCGTCTAACAAGTATTGGTACTGAGATTCTGGTATAACCGGATGACGAAACTTCTGGTATTTCTTGGAAATCTGGTCCATAATAGGTTGCAGGTGTACTTTCATTAGATTAAGGGCTTGCCGATAGCGTACGTCTTCATTATGAATCTCTTCTTTGGTTAACTTTTTAGCTGGAGGTGGTGGGGCGATAGGCAGTTCCTCCAGTTGACGCTTTTTACGATGCATTGGATCAGGGAAGTCTTTTGGCATTCTTTGAATATGTGCGATAACTCTCGCAAAATATTCCTCGCGGTTTTCCTGTACTATGTTAGTCTCAATACAAGGTCAAGTGTCATAAAGGAGACTCACCTTATCTGGGCGACCGATCTCAATAGTGTTCGATCTAGAGAACCCAAAAAGACTGCGCAGCAGTTCCGGTTTCAAGTCTTTGATTTCAGTCTCAGAAGTACCCAGTACCATGACTGGGTCAGTTGGATGGAGCGACCTTAGCATACCCAGGAATGCAGTTAATGCAGGCCCGGCCAGCGTTTGATACCATGCATCAACATTTGGAATGAAGATGACACTAGGTTTCTGACGCTTTACTTCGGTGAAGAGGCCCGTCAAAACTTGCTCAGCAGGCTAAGAGATTATGTCAGGGCAGTCAAAGAATCAAGCGTGACACGGACGAGGAACTTACCCGCGAGTCGCCAATAATTGTAGGCAAATCAAAGTTTTGTACATGAACACCCTCAAAATAGTGCAAGACAGCGGCACTAATGTACGATTGTCCCATACCTTGCATACCGTGGATCAAGAGACGAGGGCGGAATGAGCGTGAATTGTCAAATTCCTGGAAGAGTTGTTCCCGGTCAAACCCGAAATCCTCATCATCATACGGTTCGTACATCGCTTCTTCGAGAGCTGTCACCTTGGGTTTTCGGGGGAAGATACCGTCCAATCGATGGGTGATAGCCTTAAACTGGTTTCGCAAAAGGGGTTCAATGTACTTTGGAAGCGACGCTGCCCCCGACGTCGATGACCGTTCAGACGAAGGGACGATCTTCTTCTTTGCGATAACAAAGTCAGTCATTTGTACATTTACTTTTTCAGGGTCCACAACGAGCTTTTCTTTGGAGAAATAAATCTGAGGATAGGTGCGCTGAATTGAATTTAACGCAGCTTCGGTGCACAATGCTCGTAGATCGGCACCACCATAACCCTTGGCATCTTTGGCTAAGGACATCTTGAAATCTTCGGACAAGCCCCAGTCTTTAGTGTGGATGTCCAAAATAGACTTGCGAGCGTCTACATCTGGAAGTGGAAAGTAGAATTCACGATCGAAGCGACCAGGACGACGAAGAGCTGGATCGATGTTGTCAGGCCGGTTGGTGGCACCAATGACAATTACTTGGCCGCGACCATCCATACCATCCATCAAAGCCAGAAGCGTAGAAACAATCGAGGCGTGGATTTGTTCTTGTTTACTCGATCGAACAGGAGCAAGACCATCTATCTCATCGAAGAAGATAATGCTCGGCTGTGTTTTTCGGGCTTCTTCGAACAGGAGGCGTAACTGTTTCTCTGCCTCGCCTACCCATTTGCTAAGAGCATCAGCGCCCTTGCGCATATAGAATGTGATTTTTCTACCGCCGAATCCAACGGAGTTCGCGAGAGCCCGGGCAAGAAGGGTTTTTCCAGTTCCAGGAGGGCCGTGGAACAGAACACCCCTAGGGGGAGTGACGTGAAACCTGGTAAACATTTCCGGATATAATAGGGGTAATTGCACCATTTCCTTGAGTTGCTCAATATGGCCTTCCATGCCTCCGACTTGACTGAAGTTAACATTCAGGTCAACGCCTAAAGGATCCGCATCGGCTAGAGCTTTGTGGTCTTTCACCTTGCCGACATTCGGCGCCAGCGTGCCCATTTTATTGCCATAACCGTCTCCATTAGCAAACTGACCACCTCCCAGAAGGCCACGAGGAGTTACAAGCGGATTGCCAGCTGCTCCAGAGCGAGCATTCCCCTCGTCGTCACTACTGTCGGATTCGATATTCCCGACAGCCCCAGATGGGTCGTTGCCCCAAGGACCCTCGGCAAGGGCCCCTTCGCCCGTGACCCCGCCAAAAGGCCCAGCGATGGTATGGAGCGTCCGGCTGTTGTAGACTGTAGCATTTGCACGACCACGACGACGAGCTGGGGTTGATATTGGTGCCTCCGCTTCATCCTCGTCAATTTCAAAATTGGCTTGATTCAACGGAAGAATAGAGTAGTCGACCTTTTTGACTCGCCGTCGCCGTGTCTTTTCCTCGAAGAGAATCTCAGGCGAACGCCGTCTACGCCGTCTGATTGATAAGGAGTCTTCTCGGAGATCTTCGAGTTCTTCTGCCATTTCTTCTCGATCAAGAGGTTCGTCTTCGCCGGACTCATCCGCATTCCGAGGTCTCCTAGATGACCTTCTGCTCTTGGTAGGAGACCGCTTTCCTTGACGACTCGGGCTAGACTCTGCATCATCGTCCTCGCCTTCAGCACCTTTACCCTCGGCGCCAGAGTCATTGTCGTCCTCGGAATCGTTACCCGGTTCGAAGTCACTACTGGGTTCCGCCATAGACTTTCTGCCTCCCCCACGTCCTCGCGTAAGACGACGACGGGACGCAGTCTGGTTGTCCTCTGTGTCCACGTTTTCAGTTTCGGCAGTATTACCCGCTGCATGCCTACCGCGAGTCCGGCGCGTAATAGGCATATCATCGTCATCGTCTCCATCTTCATTGGCCTCGACAGTTTGCATTGGCTCATCTTCACCCGCTGCGCCATCAGGGTCAACTGTAGGTTTCTCCTCTTCCTCTACATCCATAGTGTCCTGGGCGGCAGGCTCAGAAGTCGCTTCATCAGCATTTGGGGTGTTCTCGTGAGAAGCCTCGGGCAGTGGAGAAGGTGGTTTAAGACCTTTGGTGCCGCGTGTTGCCCTACGTCGAAACGCAGCATCCGGGCTCCGACTTTTAGAGGCCCCAGCGGGTCGTGCATGTCTTCCGGAATTGGACAGTTCGACAAGTTCATCATCCCCTTCCGCATCTGCTGTACGGGCTCGGGTTCGCCTAGTTCCGACCCCAGTGGCAGTATTGAGAAGTTGTTTCTTTTGCAATGCAGGTGTCAGCTTGATTGTGACAATTTTACTCGAGCGTTGTGTTTTTTGTGGAGTGGTCCCGGCAAGTTCATCCTTGTCATCAGAATCTTGGCCCATATCTTCCTCGTCATCGGTGCTTTCCTTGTAGTTTGTTCTCTTCGCGGCAGCCTTCCTCACACGGCGACCCGTGCTGGTATTGACAAGGGGCTCATCGTCTTCTTCGTCCTCATGGAACGAACCCTCTTCTTCACTAACGGAAAGGTCATCCTCATCCTCATCTATATCAGACCCGCGGTATTTGGTTGTACGGCGAGACTGTTTGCCGCCATGGCCCCGCGGCCTCTTTTTAGGGCGGCCCGAGCGCTCGTTAGCTTCGGGCTCAAAAGTATCATCGTCGGGGTCCGACTTGTTTGGGTCAAATTCGACCAGGTTGTCAGGATACTTTCGTTTGGGTGGCATGGTGGGTACGCGTCGAGGTAGGACAAGGCTAGGATAAGTTTTGTTGACAATCTCCTGCTTGACAAGGCTAGCAAGATGCCTTACTTTATGTTAAGTCGAAGGTGAGTATCCAGACGGAACTGAATTCTGGGCGATCACTGATCAACAAGGCTCGATAATCGGGTAAAGAGCAGGGTGTTTCTATGTTAGAACACGGTTAGCAGAGTATACAGCTGTCGCATATGATCCAAGCCGAAAGCAAGTTGGCCCAGGTCGTTTTAAAGTGAGTTGACACGAAAATTAAAAGGGCGGTCCTGAGCCAAAGGATGATTTCAGGTTGCTGTAGGGCATATTCACGTACTTGGGTCGTTTCAATGGCGTAGCCAGAGTTCATTGGAGACAGATCAACCCAGGGTCATCAGAAACGAGTATACTTGGCGATACAAGCGCATCCGAAGCCTATGTCATTCTGCCAATATCCAGATAGAGAATGTATTGTATATGAGAATGGGATGTCGGTGGCTACCTAAGAGGAGACTGCAAGAAATCGAGCTGGGGAACAGAACAGGGCGAGAGGATGTCGGCCTATGAGGCGCGGCAAATAGTGTTTAAATGGCAGATGCGATAGGAGATGATGTCTCGGAATTCGATAACAGAAGCGGTCAGAATTGGATTCGGGTCGTTTACGGCGCGATTCGTGATCGTGAGCTCGGACGTTTTTTGGCAGTGCCGTATTGGCACCAAAGTCGAGTGCAATCAGGCGAACATGGAAGGCTATATCCTATGTCTGCAAATAAATGTTCTTCTTCTAAGAAGAAGTCCACGGTCCGTGATGGACAGGATAAGGCGAGATGGAAAATAGAAAAGGAAACTGTAATGAAAGATGCAGACAGGGAGCGATGGTGAACGACAGAGGGACGGATGAGCAGGAACTTGGGAGCGTTTGGGGGGGTGCGCGCGTCGCAGCAACAAGCATCAGCGCTGAGTAGCGACAGCCCGGGCCAAGTGGGTCTGCACAGACCAAGACCGACCCATGGCGCGATGCATCAGCCAATCAAATCACGCCATTGGATGCAAAATTGAGCGCTAGGCAAGCAGTGTCCAGCAACGTCACAACATCTCATGTTGATAAATTTGCTTCGCGCTCTTCCGCTTCTTTCAACCTCGAAATTCAACAACTTTTAGAATCTGGGAATACACCCCAGATCAGCCCAAATCCATGCACTTTACGCTGTTTCTCGGGTCGCCTCGACATTATCTGCCGCTTACTTCAATTTTTAGCCCCTGAAACTGCCAAAATGACTTGTAGATGTTGTAGCATGTAAACCAATAAGTAGTCTTCTTCGGTATCAACAATTCACATGCACTTCCCCGGATTCGGGATCGTCCTTGTCGGCGCTACGATGCGGCTCAACCCCCAAGATCAGCCCTATGGTGCTTCGGAATCCCGGACCTGTGGGTGGGCAGGTGCGGTGCCAAGCTGGAGGAGACAGGCACCGAGCCCCTCCCGGGCCGTCGCCACTACCGCTCAGCTGTCAATATCTTATCACCTGTCCGCCAGTGCTTTTCCTACCCTTATGATATGCAACATGAACTTGAATGGCCTCTACTATGTACTTCTACCTGAATAAGCACCAGATAAGCATACCTACATACTCAACCTACCTACCTAGGTATTGTACTAAACTACTCAGTACAGATTATCTACCACATCAAGTGCAGGTCATGCTTCATACTATGGTAGACTTACCGGGTGAGGCATATATAGGTAGTGTGAAGTCGGATCGCTAACTGCGCTATTTAGTATTTCGCTTTTGGCTCATCTTGTAAGGGGCATCACAACCTATATTCTTCAAGTGCTTGTCGAATCTCGTGAATCGTCCCTATCGCTACGATAGTTAGTGTCAGTAAGAAAAAAGCAATGTGTGTCAATCCTTACTACTACTACACTTCTTGATTAGTCCAGCTGCGTGCCTGATTGCCTGGTTGCCTACTTACTGGACCCCCCTGCTTGTCTGTCGGTCACGACAACAGCACGCATTTGGATGGCTACCTACCTAACTACACTGTTTAGGTGGTCTTGCATTGTTTTGCTGAAGGGTTCTTGATCTGGGCCATGAAATGCCAACATAGCCCAGACATGCAAAAAAAACACCGCAAGATAACATATCCGTACTCATCACTACGTAATCAACAGCAGAAAACGATAAAAGCGATTAGTACCGACCTACCTACTGACTGCAGTAGGTACTAGGTAGTGTATGCTAGGGGTCCTAATGCAGGGCTTACGCATGCACCTCTTCCTACAGGTGGTTTCAAACTCTAGGCTCTCTCCACGTTGCCGGATTTCCCATAACCCCTACGTTAACGGTGCCGGTTTCCCACGATGCCGGATTTCCCGTTAAGTAGGGCTGACTAGACCCAGTTATCGATCCCGACCTTTCCCCTGCTACAGGCCAGATACAGGCGGTATTGTGACCAGGAGTCCCCACGTGATTCAACACTGCAGCAGCGATAAACACCGCAATCCTCGCGTCATTCGTTGTGCTACGTGAGGGTGATTTGCAAGCGGCTGTTCATTGGCTGTCCAAGGCTCGTGGTCTCGATTGTGGGCACCGAGCTATTCGATCCCCGCTGTTGTCCACCGCCAGATCTGTACCGAGTAACCCTTGGGAGGTGCCAAGCATTGTTCAATGTCGAGTCGTCGGTGGCCAATCCGGGCCTAGTAGCTCGGCGTAGCTGTGCCGTTCTTATACATGCGAATCACCACCACGGGAACTCGGCAAGCTCAATGACTCTGACGGGCATCAATGCACCTAGCAATGGGCCAATGAGGCTCCCATCCGTCATGTGTCTGCTGTCAGAAGCCAAGCAGCGAGCGCATTATATCCTATATAAATGAACCGCGTTAGGCAGCTACATTTTCTTTGCCAGTTTTCAACAGAGCCTCCAACTTTTTCTATAAGTAGAACTCGTTGCACCGGGTGTGTATCCTATCCTGGGAAGCCATTCTTATTTTATTTGGTACAATCATAGGTCATTGACTTGTTCACTTGAGCTGAGCTTGCTAGTGACACCTATCGTAATACCTATTATCGTTGGTGCTACTGTACATCAGGGCATCTCCCTGGGAAGGCGAGCAAATTCCTCCTGCGGCTTACCAACTCTGCCAATCATGAACTCTACTTGGACTGAATCTCCCACCCGAACTTCTCTTGACAAGTCTGGGGTCTACCGACAAGATAGCTCTGGCTCCGACGTTACAGCCAAGGACAAGGTCAGTCCATCACTATCATTCATCGCTCAAAGAAGACTTGTTAGTCTGACTCTTTGAATAACAGGACTTTTCAAGATCCGACTCCAGCCATTGGTACAAGAGATACAGGAGTAACACCGATGGTGATTCTAAGCCAAGCACCCCAACAGTCAATCTTTACACACACTGCGGACGACACACCGATCAATATCTGTTTGGTGGTCACTCGCTTTCCGGGTCAATTAAAGACATCCTCAAGAAGAAGCATTAATCAATTGGGAAGGAAATGAATATTCATCGGGGGAGAACGAGTGGGAAATTGTTCCATTGAGATACCCTTTGCGCTTTGCCTGTACATCTACCACGTTATAGGTTGTGCCAATAATGCAACGGTACTGTAGCGAAAGCACGTCCATATATGCTTCAAGTTACCCAAATGCCAGACGACAATCTAAATCCGCCATTTTACACGGCATTATTCTCCATCTTATCTGTGTCAATCCATACTAGCCATACCAATCAATATCCGGTGATCAAGATGCACCTAATCGTGACCAGTATGCTGTGCGGGAAAGTTAACGTACCACCACGGACCTCTGCAAGTACACGCTGCGGTTACCTGTGTCATCTACAAGGGAACTCGAGCCCCGCAGCTGAACTGAGTCCTTGAACGTTCATTTAACTCTTGTGTAAACTAGTAGCAGACAAGATGAGTTCAAGTTGATTTCAACAATAATTTCATTGAAATTGCTCCATTTCGATTTGGGGGTGAATCAAGGTATTTTCATAGTTCTATTGCCAGCCCATCAGTTTAACTCTCCATAATTCCGTAAGGCCTAAGGCAGAGTAAAAATCTCACTTCATCCATACTATTATCCTACACCAAGATACCGCGCTCTACGTTTGTTATGATCTTCCCCCTCGTTGAATCGGTTGCTCTACCAATGCGTGAATCTGAGTATTCATTGACAGATAACCATGTAATATACAGCGCAATGCTGAGCAACTCTCAGACTATCAGCTCTCATAATTTAGGAGACAGACTAGCTAACATGATCTAGGAAATAATGTCTCGAAACCTAAGCCTGCCCCTAGTTCGTCTAGACCGCATCACCGGATAGCCATCGTTCTCTCTACCGTCGGAATGGATAAAAGCCGCCCACCTCAGTGCCGACTAGAATATCTGAATAGCCAGTCGCCAATTGAGCGCTTCTTAACACGCTGAACCATGTGTACTTCGCACTCGTTTTCGAAGCTATTCATGGTATTGTAGTGAGCCGTGATGTATTCTACGCACCAATCTTTGACGGAGAATCTCGAGTCCGGCGATAGAAAACGCGCGGTCCAAATCTACGATATCATCTCCAACTCGTAAAGGTGTTTGCCCTTCGGCGCATCTCGCAGCAGGGCTGAGACGGGGCTTTGCCCTTTTTCGTAGCCTCTGCCAGTACATCAAAAACATAGAACGCTTCGTGTTATCATAAGTCGTCATCCCCAGAAGCCTCTGTATATTCTATCATTTCTCCAGTCAACTATTTGCGGGAGCAATTGCAAATTACCATGACGTCCTCCTACAAGACAACACCTGTTTGCTGTGTTTTGTTGGGCCGATACATGCACTCATTGAGCGGAGCGTTATTTAGGCTTGGACGAAGAGCTTCAGGAGAACACGCTGTCAGGCGAATTTCATAGTTCAGATACACACACAGATATATATCTATGTATATATGTAATATAATATCTAGATATCGAAGTGAGTAAGAATACTTCTTGAGCTTGTCGGCAGACGTTCTTAAAACCTATTTGCAAGTATCGACCGCTGATTTGCAATGAAACGTGGAGCAGATCGAAAGCCGCCTGAAGCTTTAGCTCAACTTGTATCGAGGGTTTTTCTAAACATGCAACTAAATCAATGTGTTGGACTAGCCTCTTCATGACACTCTGGCTAACACAACGCCGCAAGATGGCGGCTTTAAAACCACCATGTGGGAATCGAGGGGACCTTAAGCAGATTGTCGCACGCCTATTTCGCCACAAAAAGCCTCTGCTCCAGTCGTGGCGAGGCCCATGCACTCTTTTTTTCCTTTTTTGAAACAATTCCGGGTTACCGGGACAGATGGACTACGAGGAAAAGAAAGGATTTAAAGAAAAGTATTGTTTTGAGACAAGTCACTCGCGGGAATTTTGCGGGCCGTTGCCGTGGCGGAACATTGTCAAACGTCGCTCACTAAAGATCATCCTTAGGTTTGCAACGTTGACTAGGGAATCAATAACCCTTGCTTTTGACGAGACTAGATGAGACACGAAGCTGTCCTCTCTAGAAGCTTTACTAGCTTGTTTGGGCCGTTGGTGTTTATCACGGTCCATTCCGTAATCTGACACACCCTGGGCTTGAGAGAGAAGATGGACTGACGAGTCAAGCCGATACGAAGGGAGTGAGATATGAGATGCGAATCGTGTCTGGGCCTACATTAGACCCTCCAGCCGAAGTACGTCGGCGTGTACGTAACTACAGCAACCTCTCCAATTGGACCATGCGAACAGATTACTTATAGGCAAGTAGTATCGATGCTGAGATACCGCATGCAAAAAGGTGTTATAGAACTGAACGGGCAACCGGTGAGCCCCAATGGACGTTTGTTGCATTTCGTGGTCCTCGACGCCCGCTTATGTCGGCAAACACCCGCCGGAGGCGCCCAGATTAGCGAATATGCGAACGTATGATCCACGGGCGCTCTCACCGCTATATGTCGGAAGGGCCACGCAATGTCTGTACCTCAAAAACGGTGGTGACTCGGTTGTGGCTGCCGCAAATTGAAGCATAATTGATTGCGCGTTCCCTGTGTGACACTGAAGTCGTATATGCTGCTTGTGCAATCTGGCAAGGAAACCGAGAGGACCCTAAAATAACACCTTTATATCGCTAGCTCTGTCCGCGAAAGCGAATATAAGAAACTCTTACTATGACGTATGTCTTTCACTTGGAATGAGGCGAGCCTGTCTCTGAAAGCAAAGTTGAGGCGACTAACATGCTTGGACATTCCAAGGTCTGGTCAAAAAGCAAATCAACGTCGGATGCGCCCCGCCGTGGAATAAAAAGTCAATGCAGGGTAGAAACATTGCGAGCTTACTTAGTAAAGCTTGACAACGCTCTCACCCCCTGAGTCGGCGCGTGACACTGCGTTCGGGTGCAGACGTCTTCCGAATTCAAGTGGTTGGCAATTTCTGTCTGCCGGTCACGAGGGATCGGAACATGCACAGCATGACATTATGCCTATCTATTCGAATCGTTTCGACTGTAGACCTAAGGGGAAAGTGGTTCCAATTCTGGATCAGATGTTTTCGAGCTCCAAGCTGAGAATGGTGGTGGTTAGGATGGGGCTGTATGCGTAGAGTTCACTTGAATCACCCCGATAATGCATCTGAGGCTGTCGAGGGAGGCAGATGAGAACCTACTTAGAGGTATTGAGTTGAGATCTCGACAAAACAAGTCTAAAACCTACGATTCACAAGATTCGAGCCTCACAAACTCAATTTGGCTGCTGTGCGCATGTAATCAGATGAGATCTCATAGTGGGCATGAATTGAAACCCAACATTAGTCCATGACAATGCTCACTCACTCAGATATATCATACTTCATGGTCACGAGGTCAATATGCGAGTGTGGTTTAACGGCAGGCTTTCATAGGCACACAAGTCGGCATACGCCGATTAACAGGCTTCGAGACCGGTCTGTAGTACTTCTAGCAGAGACGGAGGGCTGAAACTACATGTAGTGGTGGTGCGACGAAACGGCATGAAACGAACTTTCTGTTCCAATTCCCCAGAATAAAACCAACCGGACTACCAATAATCGAGGGCGAAGAAGTGCAATGAGACCGTGCAAGCTATGGCGTAACATCATGAACGCAGCCTGGATCCGTTGCTTCTGCGGAAATACAAGCTGTGACACCAGCTATCGCATGCATACGATGCTCGCCCGCACCTCTGAAATCGAACCCCGCGCATAATGTGCTCTCTGTGGCTTTTGGGCAGCGAGGGCTTTATGCATGGTGCTTAAGTTGTATTGGGCATGAGGGTGGACGAATAGACGGTCGAAGGTCGAAGATCGCTTCACACCGAACACACCCTTGTTTCTTCAAAGGCGAAAAAAAAAAAGAGGACCCCTAAAAACGAGGAGCGCAAAAGCTTTGCTCTTGCTCGATGAACGGGATCTCGGCTAGGAAGCGTCAAGTTAACCCGGCAGCTCTCGGTCGACCGGTTTCCAGCTCACCCGTCCCCACGAGAAACTCTCATACCCGGTTCTCGGCGTCCACACCGTTGAGGCATACGCAGGCTTGCATCGGTTTAATTCCGAGGACTCGCACATCACGGTAACACTACGCTGGAGTTACTTACGATTCTGATATGCCGAATGCACAAAGCTGTCTCTCTAACTGGCTTGGCAAATTAGCAGGAGAATGTCTTGCATCGCTAAGTGCGGTCGGTACCTGGCGTGGGAAACTGTCTGCAGGGACGAACCTTTTCCTCGGACGAGGATCACCATTCGAAAGCGAAGGGAAGCCTCTTGCGCAGCCGGCCATGTGTTTCTTCTTTTTTCCGTTCAGGTACAGGTATTCATCGAATCGGTTGATGCATCGAAACACGCTAATTGAGGAAGCGCAATGATGTAATCACGTATTTGCACATCTTTCAATATGGCTGAAAGATGACGATTAGAGAATGATCTATGATACATCATACCGAAAATACTGACACACTTCGAGTCTTAGAAAACCAAGAAGATCATCTATGTTGGATATATAACGCACTGAAACTGCCTGTTCAGCCTACTAGTAGGTTGTCGGTAATCCACCGATGGACTGCATGTAGTGTAGTAAAGGACCCAGCGTCAGTTTACTGTAGCAAATAAATATTCCTATTGGGCAAACCGCCCGCATCAAAGATCGTAGCGTGCTCCGTAGTTGGCGGTTATTCTTGTTAGTTACGGGTCTAAATGCTGCACCTGGAACCGTCATAACCAGCTCGCTGGAACCGATCTGAATCGCACAGACTTTTAGCTCGGTCCGGCCATCTTTAGGAACAGAGCTTGAGATTGGTCGGGACGCGTCTTGGACAGACTCTAGCGTACCGTTTCATAGCACCGACTGTAGGTTAATGAAGTCGGAGTGAGGGGTTATTCGAGCAGAATATATCTCTCTCAGGATAAAGAAGCGGGATATAGTACGTCTCCGCTGCCTACCGATTACTGACTAATACTACGTGATATCAGGTCTGAGGATAATACCAGAACATTCGTACGCAGGACGAGCAATTCGATCGTATTTAAGATCGACACCCGCCTGGTATTACGTAGTGTATAGAAATTACATAATAAAGGTATAGTCAAAAGATATGACCAGATGGAGTTGCATATTTGTCAAGGTCAGTTGTAATACGAAAGACACAGAAAGAGACAACTGGGCGATAAATTTCACACAGTGTCGGCCTGTTTGTGGCTGATGACCCACTGCTTTCTCACTGCAGCAAGATGCGAGCGAGGCGAGTAAGTTCTTCACACTTTTCCCCTGAAAGTCTGGGAAAAGATCAACATCTTGAAAACTGGATGATTTTATATGTTTTCCTGGCAGAGTACTTTGTAGGCGGTTAATTAAGCCACGAGACTATCGAAATTCCCCGCGCTTCGGTCTGCTGCTCCGAGCGATTTCACGCCTAAATACAATTGCACTGAACCAGGCACTTCTGCATGTGACTTCTACACTAAGTACTTACAGTATATTGCACTGATTGAGCGTGGAGGAAGATCAATTGGCGATACGTGTAACGGTTTAGCGTTGGCTCGGTTGAGTTTAGGTACAGCAGACAGACGGCCAAATTATCAGTGCCAAGAGAGGAAAATATAGTGTAACCCCAACGACTTGTACAAGTTGAGCAATAGACGTGCTGTTTGTTGTCCTAAACATATCAACAGCAGCAACTTAGTCATGTACGTGTATAAATGGGTACCGGAACAACGAACCACATGGCAAAGAGCTCAAGCTCGACTCATCATAAACAGTCTTAACTACGTCATGGGAGATTGTGACTTACAATCTGACGACGGTGGTGCGCTGCTGGTCAGGCGCTAGTATGCTATGGTAGAACAGAGACAGGAATACAAAAAAACACAATGTCCGAATGTTGCTGAGGGTATACGTGTATACTGCCTATTTGGGCCATACATATATCTCTCCTATGCTGTACGTACGAGTAGGCTGCATGCGCTGTAATATATGCTACCGCCTACGGTGGATTATGTAGTGCCAATGACAGCCATTTTGGCACACCACCTCAGCGCGTCCCTTGTTATTGCTCGTCTAGCGCGATAGTAATCAATGCCCTGTTGATCAATACCACCAATAGGGGCTGGCTGCACCCTGGTCTCATCAACGAACTTCTCAAAGACCACAGCGGATAAGTTAGTACAGATACCTAGCGACGTTAGGCAAGATTCGTACACTAGCTAGGAAGGGTCTAGCGAGGGGGACAGGCCAAGTCCCTGTACCTGAGCCCCTGAACAAGACGGCCATATCCATTGCATGTTAGTACTCCCATACCTCTTTTCTCCAGATACCTTTCTATATGTACATGTTTATTGTTCATCATGAACGAAACCCTTTTACTTTCGTCGCTTAGGTTTATCAGGCAAGTGGCAATTCATCTTTGCATCTTTGGAACAGAGGGCGAGCTTATGATTGTGTGGTAGGTAGTGCTGATCGCTAAAGTATCATGATGTCTTAGGTAGTGTTTAGGAACGCAGCTGGTGGTATTGATTCTCGGTAATGTTATTCATGTCGACAAGTGTCGGTGACGGTGGTTGGGCAGGTCACAACAGTCAGACAATTTGTTTTACTCTTTGCCGGCTCGATTCTTCATTATTATGGCGCGAACATCCATGCTGGTTGCATGCCTTGCAATGCATGACCACTGACTGGCGAGGAGATCTCAATCGCCTGTCATGCAGGCTAGGAGGGTAAAATACTGTACCCTTAAACGGCTAATTCCCTGCGCTATCAACCTCGTACTCATATGCGTGGTTTTAGGGAACAGTAGCCGCATCTAGTCTTGCTACTTGTTTATCTAGTAGGTAGTTCTCGGTAGTGAATTGCTGCAAAAAGGAAACAAGAAGATTTTTTCTTAACTTGTGGCAACATGGCATTACACCGACATCTGACAATGTTTATGCATTGTTTGGATACTGTCACAAGCGCACACTAGCGCGTTAAGGTGAGCATAGGTTTTCTTACAAATGGCTGAAATGAGAAAAAAGGGATGAATCAATGCGAGAGGGAAGAAAAAAAAAATACATGTAAGTCTCCGGGCTCTGTGTGCATGCCTCTTAAGGGGCCTGGGGGCCTAGCCGCAAAGGCAGGTTAGGTATAGCGGGCTGCAGCGCTAGAGAATGCCTGGACGTTACTGCCCCGGTTCACGTTACGACTTCACTTGACCCGATCGTTAGGACGTCCATTAGGTCATTTCTCGTGGCTTCTAATGCCTTTTGTGCCCCTAATGCTGCACGTTGCCCACCCTAGAACAACGCGCTTTTGGGGGGTTTTAGGTAGGTACCGCCTACTGACCTACCTAACTAGGTACATGCTGCAGGGCAAGCTGCAACCCGCTGGTATGGCGCTCCCCCCAATACCCACAGTGGTTCTATGGTCTTCCCTGCGATTGGCACCTCGCGCTCCTTCTGCGTCTCCAGATTCAGTCACTCATTTCATCCCGTGTCGATGCAGTCAACCTCCCATTCCCTCCTTCTCCCATCCCAAATGCTCTTCTGAATACCATCATTCTCTCCTTCTTCCTACCCCCTACACCAACCCTCCCATTCGTTCTTCCCTCACTTATTATTCGATTCTCACCCTACTAGTACATACTATTCTTTCCTACCTTTAGGTCTAAGACAATTTTTCTCCTTGACGTGAATCTTCCGCCTCCCCCTTTGCTAAGGTCTGTTGTCTCCTTTTTACCAAAGGCCCTATCCGTCCATCCCTTTTTCATCCCAACTACCGGGTGGCATTGCTCTCCTTTCCAGTCTGTCTTAGATTCTATCGCACCCGCCGTCCCGGTTCTACACCCGTCCCGATACGAAAGAAGCCTAAACCAACATCATTCCATTCGTCCTTTTGAAGCCCAACGTTAACATCGTGACAAGTCTTTCCCATGTCCTTCTATTAGACAAATCGTATACCTCTCCTCGTGTCTCCCGCGGCACTAGAGGCTCAACCGTCCACCAATTGCCTGTCCCTTGTAATATCGGACGACCGCAGAGTTCTATCATCTAGCCTTGTCTACGGTAATAGTAGTCTGCTAGTTAGAGATCTCTTGTTCCCCTCAGGTCGCGGGCGTCCTCTCTTTCCGACCGTCCCATCTCCATCCGAACGCCTCTCAGAACAGCGACAACCTGTGACAAAGGTTACTCGAACTGTTGTTGAAGGTATCCTTTCTCGAAACACCCTCCAGTCACATCTTTCAGGCGTGGTGGAGATCTGTTCAAGTCGCGACCGCAACTTGATTCTCTTTCAGTCTCTGGGACAATTTGCACGTCTCGCTGACTACAAATAATACAATCAGGCTCACTAGACCTTCTTGAGAGGTTGTGATCACCTTAAGACGGGTTTGATAGCGAGAGCTATTGGAAACACGGCCTTATTGCGAAGAGGCCCAAACAACTCGACTCTTCGTCCCCTAATTCTCTTAACATGGCTGCATTGGTTCAAACATATTCTCAGCAATCTGGAACTGTGACTCTTCTCCAAACGAGACCAGGATCTACTTCGGGAATCATGCCAGGCACGTCACAAGGACATTCTGGTCAGACATATGGCAATCCCCAACGAAATGCATACCACGGATCGCTAGGAAACATAGGGGGCCAAGCAGGATACCGAAGCGGCAATGTAGCTCCCATCCAGCCATATGCATTCACATCGACACCTAGCCTTGCCAACAGTGTACAGACCCCACAGCATGGAGGATATCGAACGTCTTCTGGAACCACAGTACCTAATTTCCCGCCCTTGGTGGATACAAGAATACAGTCACCTATAACAGTGGCTCGTCCTCAGTTGAATGCCTCTTCGACTCAACCTACTTTCGCACAAGTCGCTGCTTCCAAGGCTTCTCCTGAGAGATACAGACGACCAGCGCCTAGACAAGTCGACTCGTCACCACCCGTGTTGATTCACCCCCAGCAGGTACCAAGTGCTGGTGTCCTGCCCGGCTCAGGCATGCCCACAGCTGGCCAACTGTACAATGCCAGGGCTGTGCCACGGAGCCCAGGGATGGTTTCTAACAGACCACAGAGTGCACATGGATCTTTTACGGGTGCAGCAATGGATGATATGCATCTTTATCGCCACCCGGGTGAAGATGAGTCCAAGAAATATCGGCGACGTAGCATTCACTCAATCAACTCGTCGGACTACTTCAATGCTCTGGCGCCGCAAAGTTTTCAACAGACAATTGAACCGCTCCAATCTGATAGAATAGCAAGCTCGAAGAAACAGAGCAGTGCCGAGAAAGACCAAAAACCGGCAAGGGTTGTCCCCCTGCCTCCTCCAGCAGGTACCGCTTCCCATGCCAGAAATGGCAGTTCCGAGAGCATTGTTTCTAGCCGTAGCAGCAATTCTCGACCCTCTTCGGTAAGTATATGTTATTCTACTCGCAGTCGCTTTATCACCCAATCAGATGGTTTTGGTTGCGATGCTAATTCGTCCTATCCACTCAGTCGGCGAATCGAAACTCCAACACATCTGTCCCCACTGGTAGCCCCGCCTCGACCTCCTCTCTATCTGGAGACAAAGTAGCAGCTCACGAGCAAGCGAAAGTCGTCAACATCCCGCCCAGAGGCTCGTCCACTGATGTCGGCAAGCGAGTACTCAGTCCATCACCATTGTCTAACCCGGTTAACATGGCTTCCGGGTCGGCCAACAAAGAGGCTGGCGCTACTACTTCGTCGCCCGCGAAGCCGCCGACGTCTTCCAGTGGGCCGAAGACCGAAAGCCCAGCAGCCAAGCAACTCGCTGCGATCAATGAGAAAGGAGGAAAGTCGAAAACCAAAACGTCGAGATTGCGCAGAGCTTTCTCTTTTGGTAGCGCAGCTGAGCTTAGGAAAGTCACTGGACAGGACATTGGTGTCGAATCCGTCGCCGCCAAGCATGATGAACCGTCCCGACTGCATAAGGAGCCCACCGCAGAAGACCTGTATGAGCAAGAGCAGGCACGAATCGCACAGAAGCAAGAAGAGGGGGGTATCGGCAGCAGTATTTATTCCGGTACAAAGCTCTTCTCAGGTTCAACCGATAACTTATCGATATCGTCAACTGCATCCTCTGCTTCGATCATGCTCCGTAAGATGGGACGTGGCGTGAAAAAGGGCAGTCGGTCACTCGTTGGTCTATTCCGGCCGAAATCCATTATTGGATCACCGAACGAAGAAATAACGGCGCCAGAGGCCTCTCAGGCTGCTGTGTCAATGGTCACTGTTGAAGCCGAGCGTGATCGCGTTAATGTTACCACCAACGCTGAACGAGCTCAGATCACTACTGGAACTGGTTTCCCACACCTAGAACGCAACTCCATCGATGCAACAACGAACCCAGAGAGCTTGAATTCTGATCGGTTGGACACTTCGAGTGAAAATTCAGCCGCAAGAAAGAGTATCATTGGTGGCGAGAGGGAGCGAGCTGAAGTACTTGCCACGATCCGCAAGGGTATCCTGAAAAGTGAGCACACTGCTTCGTTCTTGATTTCTGGTAAACTAATAACTAACACTCAATGACTGCACAGCTCGTAGTAACTCTCCGACCCCCCCTGCTCGAGCGTCCGACGGCAAAGGGCCGGCTTTTGATCTCCCTATGATCCCCAATGTTTCGGACTCACCTAATTCCAGTGCGCCTAGCACGCCAAATGATGAAGTCCAAGGTCATAAGCGTAACGGATCTGTTGCCATTGGGAATGAAGATTATTTCATGTCAGCATTGCGTTTACGTCAGGATACCAAGAGTGCTCCAGGAACGCCTCAAGGAAGCCACAAGCGCAACGCTACATTCAGCCCCAGAATCGTGTTTCATGACACCTGGCCTCCTGGGGAGTACGATCGTCGCGGCGAGATTGCTACCTGCAATCGCCTGACCCCAATGCTTGCGCAGCAGATCAAAGAGGAGCTGAATAGCTTCAAGATGGTAAGTCGGCTTCATTCACAGGATATCAGCATACTAGGTTCGGTTGTGCTAATATGAGTCGGTAGGAGATGGAAGTTCACGAGACGTCCAAGATATACACACACTTTTTCTGATGACGACAAAGCACTTCACAAGGCATTTCAGCGAGACTATCTCATTTTTTCTTTTCGATTCAAAGCCATAGACCTGCGTTCATGTTTCTGGCTTTCGTCCAATCCAATGGCGTTGCACATGGCCAGCATAGTAAGGTGTCGGGGCGTTTTCGAATTTGTTCCTTACGTTAGCTATCTCATGTCTATGGACGAGTTATCGGGCTCTGCCTTCATTTTAATATCTGACGTGGTGGTGAGGCGAGGCTACCCCAGCCTCGGCGAACGCCATAGTCCTTGTTGTACAGCTCTTCGCGTTCCAACATTCGCTCTTTTCCCCACAGCCGAACTTGCAAACACATGGCAGGTCGTATTGCCTACCAGTGCGCTGTTCACAACATACCAGTGACGCCAGCTCACGCACCATGAAAACGAGTTCTCCCTTGTATGGACTACATGATGCTCTCGGCCTCTTGGGCAGGAAAAGAAGAAAATGAGGAAGTTCAACTACGAGAGGTAGCAAGCGCAAGCTTCACGGGTGCAGCAGATGACTTTTTTTGGTAAAGCAAAAGCACCATTTCTTTGTCTATCTAATTCGGCGGGGACCTGGGAGGGCCGAGATTTTGGAAGCCAGCATAAGACTGTGTACGACAGCATGACTGTCCAGTTGAAACGCGGAGATGGAGGACAGGCGGAGGGTCGGTTGGCGATGCCACCTGCTGAGCATGGCAAGCCCTGCTTGCTGGTATCATCCAAGGGGACTCGGCAATTGGCCGTGGTGGAAAGAAATTTGTACTTTTAGCGGAACGTTCTAGCAATTATGGAGAGCGGCTGAAGCAGTGAATAATAATACACAGCGGAAAGCACTGTTATGGGAAAACTAGTACTGGCGTGCGTAGACTTGCAATTATTTCTTGATTTAATCTTATGGGCCTTCTAATCTTTGAGATATGACATTATATGAAAGTGGCAGAACGCTGCTCTCATACGCTGCCTGGCTGCCTACATAATTACTCATGCATATCGGTACTGTATGTCTGGCCGAGAGGTTACATTAAGAAATCCGAAGCAGACTTGGAAGGACATCGAATAGGTCCACCGTAACTGTACAGGTACATTGATATGGAATACGAGGCCGGAGGCGCAGTGCATTACTTCAATTCCCCACTGCACCTTTTAGGCTGGGCTAGCACGTATCTGGATTAGAAATAGTGTGATTTGCACAAAGACCCTGGACACGCTTCTCTGAAGGGTACATGGGTAGAACCAGGGGGAGTAAGACATGGAACATGGGCAGTCCATGGGTAACTGCGAGCGGGGATGCACTAAACTAGGAATAGTGTGGGGTTAGTTGCTGCGAGGCTGATAGTGATAGGTCCGGCCAATGAAAAAAAAAAAAAAGGTATACTTTGGACATGATATAATTTGGATATACCAGCATTTGTCTTGTCTTTACAAGGAACTTCGTCGCAAGAGTACGGAGCGGTCTGGCCTTATACCGGTCTCATATCTGTCTCTACAGTGGCGTTCCGTCGGATCCAGTTGACGGCGGTTGGCCGTACCGTGAGCTGTTTTCTGCTCCGTCGGTACATCAATACCACAATGGCTGCGACTGCGACTTCAACATCGACTCTGACTGCGCCTTCGATATCGCCTAAGCCTAAATTACATGGACGTGCTTTCTATGAGAGTCTTGGGAGCCCCAAGTTCGTGGTGGCCCCCATGGTAGATCAGTCCGAGTTTGTACGTTTTTATTACATTTTTTTCGTGGTCATTCTCTGCCATATGTCTTATACATAAGTGTATATGCATGTTATATGTTCCTATTACAATGCAAACTAACTCGACTGTACAGGCATGGCGAATGTTGACACGGTCTTTTCTAACGCCTCAAGAGAACGCAAAGCTGCTTGCATATACGCCTATGTTTCATGCTCGCCTGTTCGAGGAGACGCCCAAGTATAGAGAGTCTCACTTCCAGGCTACTAAACAGCCTGTTGGAACCCCAGAGGCCGATCCGAACAGCCCGTTTCTCGATGGCAATCCCAGCTTGGACCGCCCGCTGTTCGTGCAGTTCTGCGCCAACGACCCTGACCACTTACTCCATGCTGCGAAGATGGTGGCGCCCTATTGCGACGCCGTCGACCTGAACCTGGGCTGTCCTCAGGGCATAGCGCGCAAGGGCCACTACGGCGCATTCCTGCAAGAGGATCAGGAGCTCATCTTCAAGCTGATTAACACCCTTCACCAGAACCTGCCCATACCCGTAACCGCCAAGATCCGCATCCTAGACACGAAAGAAGACACTTTGGCCTATGCAAGGAATGTCTTGTCCGCCGGCGCCAGTATCCTGACCGTGCATGGGCGGAGGAGAGAGCAAAAGGGGCACTTGACGGGCGTGGCCGACTGGGATTATATACGTTATCTGCGTGAAAATCTGCCCAAGGAGACTGTCATCTTTGCCAATGGCAATATCCTTCAGCACGGAGATATAGAAAAGTGTCTTGAGGCCACGGGTGCGGACGCTATCATGAGCGCCGAGGGCAATCTTAGCGATCCAGCCGTGTTTGCCGTGCCGCCTCCAGTCGGCCAGGAAGGTCGTGAGTACTGGCGAGGCCGAGATGGTAAAGGCGGTTACAGGATCGATGCTATCTTTAGGAGATATATGGACATCTTACACAAGTATGCACTGGAGCAAGAGCCGCCGAAACGGAGACCGCTGTTTGTCGTCGGAGATGATGAGGCATGGCTTCACGATACGGCAACCGGCGATGGCGGCCACGAGGACGGGCCGCCGCGGAAGAAGATAAAGCAGGATGGCGCAAACAAGCGCTCGACGTCACCAAATATTAGCGCGCTAAGACCACACCTCTTTCATCTCTTGCGCCATTTTATATCTAGACATACCGATATACGTGACATATTAGCAAAGACAAGCCCCGCTGACATAAATGGTATTGAAAAGGTTCTGGACATGGTGGAAAAACGCGTGGCGCAGGGGTTGATAGATTACGAAAGGACAGACGGGAGGAGCATAGAAAATGAACCAGATCCCAAGCCCAAAGCGCAAAACACGAACCCACCGAAAGAAGACGAGAGCAAGGATAATGACGTCGATCCCGAAAATGATCCGGAGAGCTCGGTAGCCACGGTCAAGGCGTGTAAGCGCCCCTGGTGGATTGCTCAGCCCATTATTAGGCCACTGCCGAAGGAGGCGCTGGCGAAGGGTAGTATAAAGATGTCGAAGAAGGATAAGAAGAAGCAAGAACAAGAACAAGAACAAGTTGCTGCTGTTACTGCTGCTGCCGAGGCTGCAACGCCGGCTGTTGTAGAGGGTGTGAATGGCAACGGCCTCATCAACCCAGAGAGCACGGCACAAAGCAATGGGCAGACCCAGAAGTTAGAAGATGAGTTACCGGTATCTGACGAGAAGGACGGCGGGATCAAGGAACCGTCGATGGATCCTGCGGCGCCTGGGCTTACGAATGATGCACTTGTTAGCGGATGAGATCTGGACTGTATATCACTTGTCGATAGTGTTGTGTAATAGAGAAGAATACGTCCATACACCTGTGTACTATACGCTTTCTGGTCTAATAAGCATGATATCCGTCTTGGAACAGAGATGAGAAGTAATTAAAATGACGAGATGGATAGGGGCGCATTGTTCATCGCAGATTGTGAGTGACTTATACAGGTATCATCGCGATAAGCTTTCCAAATGCTCAGCTTCGAGCTTGTAAGAAGCCCAGCAGTATCCATTGTACGCCAGCGAACGTGTATTATCGAAGGGATAGCTGAATATCTTTACGAAGCAATGGAAGAGCCGCGCGGGATTTGTTTCTATAAGACATTCTCAAGACCCTGCATTGCATATCTCAGTCTAGCATATAAATCATCAGGGGGATATCGGATATTGTTAACATACTCTTTCCACCATCTTGCCTATACCTCGCGGCATCCCTTTCACGGATTACCCGGGGGATGAATGTAGTACGCTCGTGGGGAAGAGTAAAGGATACCAATAATCTATAATGACCCAAGGCTAACCTGTACGTATACGAGCATATATACGCGACAGTCTCCCCCTTAAGAAGCCGAATCAGTCGGAAGCATACAGATTTGAACCTGATCATGTGTATATCCGCGTATAATATTCGCGGGAATGTCCCCTGATGTTACTGCTACATAGAACTCGAAGAGTCGAGACCGTTCTATATAATCTGTTAATATACCTAGATGAATACCTCTAGCAATACACAACATATCCATGCCATATCGTTGCTGCATATCTCCGGCACTACGAAGCGGCCCTCTCACAGTCCGATCCAATCAAGCCCGCAACATCTCTCGATTAACCTCAAGTTCACGTTGTCTTTAAACCTCATCTTCCGGGCAGTACTCCAATCACCTTTCATCCCCGTCAACTACTATCCTTCACTTCGTCTTCATCGCCTCCGAAGCCTTCCTCCTCTCGAGCTCCTTCTCTATATTCTTCTTGGCCTCTTCCTCACCCTCTTCCGTTACGGCGTCCCGGTCCCAGTTCAGCATGATAGCAGCAGCCGCGGGTCCGCCCACGAGGAACCAGAAGCCCATCTTGCGCAGCATGCCGGCCAGGCTCGGGTTCTTGACGGTCCGCTGGTGCAGGTACATGGCCCAGAGCAGCACGGGCACGGTGCCGACGTAGAAGTCGTAGTGCAGGAAGTGCTGGGCGAGGACGCCGAGGTCGCCGGACCGGTACCTCGCCGGGTCGACGCTCGGCGCATCGTACCAGGGCGACGGCACGAAGGTCCGGGCGAAGGACAGGCTGCGGAAGACGGGGGCGTAGTACGGGAACGCGTGGCTCAGGAACTCGCGGCCGGCCTGCGGCATCAGCGTCAGCAGCACGATGGGGAGGTGCGTGGTGCCGCAGAGCGCGAGCGCGAACTCGTACACGCCGCGCACGGCCACCATGTACCCGCGGCCGTGCGTCGTCGGCTCGTTGTCCTCGTCCACGGGGCTCAGGCTGCCGAGCGCGTAGTAGCAGCCGTAGTGCAGGAACCCGAGCGCGAGCACCGTGAAGGCCGGGAACGGTTGCCAGATCGCGATCCACTTGTAGTGCGTGGCGGCCTCCTGGCTGAAGAGGCGCGGCATGCTCATGAAGATGGCCGGCACGATGAAGGTCAGCGTCACGGCCATGGGCAGTAGGGCCAGGTCCCAGAGATATACGAACAGCGTGCGGCGGGCCGCGGCGCCGTCGCCGTTCCTGAGCTTCGCCGTGGGCGACGTCAGGAGGTGCAGGGCGAGGTACAGTGGGATGGTGAAGGTCCAGGTCAGGTTCTGGAACAGGAGGCCGACGGTGCCGATCCACGAGACCAGCCTGCCGCGGTTGCCGACGCGCTTGGCCTCGAGCACGAGGACGGTCCAGGCGGCGGCGAACTGCGCCATCCCCCACACGTAGAACATGGTCACGTCCCAGGGCACGTTGCCGTCGATGATGGCCGAGAAGAAGCTGATCATGGCGCCGAGCTGCTTGTCGACGGCGTCCACGCCCGTGTAAGACGACAGGAACGGCGACGGCGCGCCCTTCAGCGCCTTGACGCTGCCCGAGGTGACGGCTGTCAGCGCTTCGCCCAGCCCATTACCTGTCAACGTGATGATGGTGGCTTTGAAGCCGAACAGCGAGGCGCCGATGAACAGCGGCACCAGGGCATATTTCATGTCGAATGCCTACGGACTTTTATATTAGTTTACTTGCTTCGAGTTGCTTCGTAGGGAGCTCTCGAGTTGACGACAAAGAAGGGTTGCTCACCATGATGACCAGACTTCTCTTATTCCCATGAATTGATCTAGGGCTGAAATCGAATCTGAATTCAATGAAGACCAGAAAGCGAAATACGATAAAAGCTAATTGAGGAATGCCCCTTTACTTAAAAAGAATTGAACAGTTAACCTCGAGAGAAACTATGCCGTAGGATGGTTCAGCTTACCTTTGACAAGGCTCCGAGTGGGGTTTTGAAGGGATAATGCTAAGACAATTGGAATGGATTGAGATAGCATAGGTACCGAGGTAGGCTATGTACTTACTGATTTAGGTAGTTATCATCGCCGGTTACTAAGAACTTGCCAAGAATATACAAGCGTTGTTAGTTCTGTTGTTTTCACTTTTCAAGGACAACTACGAGCACTAAAATATAACAATCTCAGGTAAGTAGATATTTACATCAATCAATTGAGGTAGGTATCTATGTGCATAACCATCTCACTCTATCCTAACAATGTCTCTATCTCACCTTTCTCCTGGACCGAGCTTTCACGATGCTTTCGCATTGCGTCGCTCAGCTAGCAAACGCTCTACTTCCTTCTGGGGGTAAGAATTCCAGGCTTCGAGAGTCGGGTTCTCAGGCTTTCTCGCGTTCGGCACGAATCTCTTCAGGACCTCGAACATGTCCTTGCCGGTTCTCTTGTCGACCCGCGACATGATGCAGATGGTCACGGTGTGGACGTAGCGGACTTGGTTGTAGATATTCAGCAAGTCGCTGACCTCCTCGGGCGCCGTGTCGGCCGGGAACAGCGCCCCGAGCGCACCCGCATCTTCGATGGCCTGAGCACCTCCTTGTCCTTGGACTATTCTGAGGTTAGCACCCAAGATGTTTTGACGAGAAGGGCGAGAGAGTTTGTTTTAAGGGGTAGAGGTGGGCAGGGTGACAACTTACACGGAAGCATCGGGTGCGCAGCATCGCCTACAAGAGCGAGCTTACCCTTGACGTATGTCGGCGGAGGATCGCGTGTCACCAGTTTCCAAAGTTTGACGTCCTCTGCCATCCTAGCGAGCTCCAGGACCTTCTCATCATGTCCCTCCAGACTTTCCAAGAGGTCTTTTATGTCGCCTGCATTGTGCCAGGACGACTCGGGTCCCAGGTACTCATCGTCGAATGTGAGAGCAGCACAGTTGAGAAGGGTGCCGGAGCGGCAGGGGTAAATAATTACACGCGTACGCCCAAATCCAATGCCGATGGTTTGGTTGAGGCCAAACTTCTCGACGAGGGCCTTGACTGAGGGGTTCTTCATAGCCTTTTCGACGGGGACTAGGAAGCGGAAGACCTTCTGGCCAGTAGAGACTTTGTCTCTGCCGTTGCTGATTATGGCCGTAACTGTTCGGGTCTACATATAGGCTTTAGAAGCAAGTATGATATTGGTGAGGAGGGTGTCTGTTCCTCACGTGGACGCCATCAGCCCCTACTATCAGGTCTCCCCGTACGGTGTGTCCATCCGCGAAATGGACTTCTCCGGTTTCCGCATTCTGTGTCGGCTATGTGTTCAGAACTGATCTCGCTAGTGTTACAGTGATGTGTCTTGGGATTGCTCACCACCGACTCAACTTTGGACCTCAGATGGATCTTCACGGGCCGGCCCTGATATCCCTTCTCAGCGTGGACTCTAAGGCTGCTGTGAAAATCGACACGATGGGCCATGATCCAGGGGTCTTTAATGCCCAATTTCTCTTGACCTTCTTTCAAAGTCTATTCATAGGCATATCTACGTATCAGCATCTTGGTTCTCGCCATGAGGGAAAGAGCAGAGAAAGACTTATCAAGAGTACTTACCGCCAACGTTTCAACCAATTCGACCTTCTCATTGTAAAATCTTATAGCCTCGCAGCACACGAGAGACAGGGTCTCGAAGTCAAGATCCCAACTCTTAAGCACACGGGTCGCATTAGGGGCAAGGTGAATAGCCGCGCCCACTTCATTCAAGAACCCCGAGGTTTCGTAGACCTGATAGCTGTCAGTATAGTGTCCTACATCAAACGCTCCTGTCTTGGGCTTCAAAGGGCGTATAAACAGGAAGAATAATTTACCTCGACGTCGTGCCCGGCTCGATTCAAGGCAATGGCGGCACCAAGACCACCAATACCAGCGCCGACTACAATGACCTTCATCTCTAGGGTGGTTTGGACTTGGAGTTATTGTTCGTATTGTTTGTAGGTTCTTGAACGATATACGGTATCACTAGTCAATTTACATTTCGCAATTCTTCGAAGATGTTTGTTTATCTTTATATTTATATATGTGTTCCTTGAGTAGTCGAAGATCCACCACCGCCCACCATGCCGCTCAACACCGTTCCGATGTTCACCGCGACTCGTGCTCACGCCAAGCTACTGACTTGCCTCACGAACTAACTACGTAGGTCAACTCCAAGGTCGAATCATATAGTTTGGAGACTTAACGATGAATAGCAGCAGATGCTGCATTAGGCAAGCGACCCTCCCACCGGCCCTCTTTTCCAAGTAACCTCGAATGGGAAATAGGCTAGAGTAGAGAGGACGAGCTAGTTTTGTAAGCGTATATATCGCAGCCCCCCTGCTATTTCCTATTTCTGCTCGGCGCAAGGCCTTGGCTTGCAGTCGGCCGAGCACACGCAACGTCCCGAGTGGGACAGCGGCAGCGCGGCGACGGAGCGCGTTCGTCGATTGCTGCCGGCTCTCTATTACACGCACACTGCTACCCATTAATCAAGCAAGCATACAATAATACTACTGTATCTGTCCTATAATACCATATTGTAATATGCTACACGACAAGATGACGTGACTCATTTGTCAGCGTTTGTTACTGTTTAACCCATCCTCCCACCCTCTCTCCGGACCCCTAGTCGTCCCCCTCGGTCCCCCACAGAGCTGAGTCACGCCGGCGCTAGTTTCAAGTGGTCGTTCTCGCTGTCGGGGACGGAATCTATGCTCGCCGTTTCGGTAGTGTAAGCTGCGATATGCCGTTTCCGTTCTTAGTTTACTAAGCGATCGATCTCATCTCTGCTTTCGACGCTATCCCTCGGATCGCAACGTTGCGACTGGTCTATACATGCATGCTAGTAGTTCCTTGCGGGAGAATAGAGAATATCGTATGCAGGATGATGCCGGAAAGTCACAAGGCAGTTAAGTGGCTCAGGTGAGGGCGAGATGAGACGGCTTTATTCCTGTTCTAGAATAACATTCTACGGAAATATAATCGCTTGATACGTGCTTTACGCCGGGTGTTGAAGAGAATGCGCATTCATTTGCTGGTAGGTGAGAGATTAGCCTCTGAGCGACTTATGATTCTCTATTTCGTCATCACGGAGGCGTTAGTAAATCGCAGTTATATAACACTAATCGTCTTACGGCGAGTGATTTGGTCTGACCTACCAGTCTAGGAGAGCGAAAAACTGCCCTAGGAAATGTAGAAACTCCAATATGCCTTTTTAAGTACCTATTCGGCCCCTTAAAGTTACACTAGCTAGCATCACAAGCTGCGAATAACGAGAAGATGCAGTTCTTATCTTAGAAGAATTTTTGACATGCTTCAAAAGGCATGTTACCGAGTTCATTTCACATGTTGAATATTAGGCAAATCTTCAATTATTGAATCGACGTTATCTCGGATCCTATGTATCGGTAGTATGGTGTGGAACCTGCACGTGTGAAAAACGACTCCGAAGGACCATTCGTTATACGCGCTTGCCTTTCTCACCATCCGTCGATTACCCAACTTCAACATACACATGTGAGAAAGAAAAAGAGATACAAGAAGGAATAAAAAAAAATACAACTACGGTCGGAGGCCCACCACACGCCCGAGGACTCTCGAAGTTCCCCCCTCCAGTTATTTACGACTTATATAAGCTCTACGCTCTACGCTGGGCTCAAAGTCACGTAGGTTTACAGATGGATCACAACTGATTTAGACCTGACGGGCAGACCACTGAGCCACGGGGGGTTTGTTGAAAACCTCCCGGGCCAAAGGTATTGCACCTTAATGTCAACTATATGGCTGGCTTCGAGCCTTTTAAGCTCAAGGTTATGTGAATTCTGCCGGGCTGCCATGGGGGATTAGTCACGCAGGGAAGAAGGGGAGGCGGGTTGCGGGAAAACAGATAGAGAGTTAGAGGCGAAGGTACCTAAACGTAAAGCCATAGCCTCACCCCTTTTTCCTGGGTACTATCCGCAAGACTCTTTCTCTCTCTGACAATCAGTCATCCCGACATCTTCCATCTGTATTCATAGGGCCTCCCTTCACAGCTCTCCCCGTCTCGCAAGATACGCAGCGCCAGAGTCAGCCCAGACTTCATACCGCGTCAACTTCGCCCTCGCATCAAACCTCAGCACATAGACAAACGTCTCGTCCCAGCTCTTCCCAGTCTCCGTCCACGTAAATCTCGCCTTTCCTCTTACCGCGACTTTCCCCCCTCCATCCCCACCCTCATCATTATCCTTATTTTCAGCCCCAGCATCGACAACGAACTCCACAAACCGCATATCCTCATAACTCAGATACTTCGCCACGGTCTCGAAGTACGTCCTCGCGCCGTCGAGCCCGCGGAAATCCCGTCCCAGGAACGGCGCCAGTTGCGGCAGCCCGTGCTCGTGGACGAGTACGGTATCGCTACTGCTTGCGGAGCCCGGTGAAGAGGAGAAATGAGATAGGATGTCCTCGAGCGGTTTCTTCTGCGCAAAGCTGTCGCAGAAGGGCTTGGCGGCCTCAAGGAGCTCGGCGCGCGTGAGGCTCGGCATGTTTTCTGACGGTGTTGCGTCAATGTATGTTTATGTAGCGTGTGTTATAGTATATAAACATACCAAAATAGTTGTTTTTATCGGATTTGCACTTGTAGAAGGTATGGTTTGAGGGGATGGTAGCAGTGACGTCAATGCATCGCCCCCGGATCGAATCTGTTGGAAATAAAATATAGCAGTAACGCTTTCTTAATTAATTCAAATGAGTAAGGCTCATATCTGGACTTGAATTGGGAGATAGACGTTGAGCTTAAAGAAAGGGGTCGGGCTTCATCTTTGCTGAATATTGCTACGCTTCAATTTGCTTCCCATACTACTGACGTCATCCTTTTAAACAAACGAAAGACCCATTGCAACCTCACAACCTTTTACGCCCACATAACCCTCAACGAATTGTCTGGAGACAATTTAAATAGGGGCGTGCGAGAAATGCGCAGAATTTAAGAAGTTCGATTCGTGATGTTCGCGTTGCTATTATTTGTATTTCAACCGCCTCAGGTATCGGTAGTGTACAAACAATTTGTCCTGGATACTGGCTGTAGTGGTTCTCAATACTCAAGTCTCGAGATCACTGCGTCTCTTCCCAATAGAATACAACTTAAAGCAATAGACCATACTTCCCTATGCTGAATACCTTCCTCGCTTCCAAAATATACACTAGACAGCTCCCATGTTGCGCAATGATTCTAATCACGATCATTATACCTTGTCCTCTTCCGGGGTGGGCTGACAGAGTGCGATGAATCACGTTTTGGCCGACTGCGCTGGGGGCTTGGACTGCGGACTTGCCGGAGGGGAGTACGGCTACGACTGCGTGATGGAGTGGATGACGGTGAACGTGAGCGAGACGGTGAGCGTGCGTAGTTACGACCTCGGCCCACAGATCGAGGTTTGGTAGTGACTCGAGGAAGTGGACTCCGCGACCTATATCTTGGAGAGCTAGAGTTTCGTCTAGCCCGCGGCGGTGGACTGCGAGACTCATACCTGGAGTAACTAGAATCACGTCGCCCCCGCCGAGGCGGGCTTGCATTGCGCGTGTCCCGCCGTGGAGGTGGACTTCTTGATGAGCTGTAAGACCGGGACCGCGAACGGGAGCGAGAAATACTGCGGCCAGGGGATTGGGGCCGAGCGCGGCGAGG
Organism: Xylaria sp. FL0933; assembly: GCA_022578765.1. Taxonomy (NCBI): domain Eukaryota; kingdom Fungi; phylum Ascomycota; class Sordariomycetes; order Xylariales; family Xylariaceae; genus Xylaria; species Xylaria sp. FL0933. Next base: position 831,922 of record MU389724.1, on the reverse strand, counting down.
CGGGCTTCGTGAATACGAGTCTTGTCTGCGCCGTGGAGGGCTGCGTGATGAGCTATAGGAGCGGGACCGCGAACGAGACATGCTTCGATTGTATGACCTGGCTTTCCCGTTTCTTTGCGGCGTTCGGGAATATGAGCGACCTCGCTCCAGTGTCCTTCGCGGTGGAGTCCTTGATCGAGATCGTGATGAGTACGACGACCCAGTATATGAGGAGTAGCTGGACACAGAGTCCGTATCTGAGTCTTTGGCAACCGGTGCGGGCAGCGCTGGTTTAGGCATACTAGCCAGGCGTTCTCGCATCTCCTCAGTCAGTGCGCCCATCCCGATACTTGTGAAGTAGTTGATCGAGAAACGAATGTTGCGAGCGTTGTCACGAGGAAAGAGGCCCTCGAAACTTGGCTGCAGTACCTCGTCTCTCATACGGGCCTGGAGTTTTGCCATTCCCAGTTCTTCAGATATCTCCTGGAATAGGATCTTGATAAAGATTCGGCTGGCCGAAGTGGTCTCGTCTTCGTTTAGGTGGATGACACTTAAACAATGCCAGCCGATGGCGTCCGACCCAAACATATGACCAAAAAATCTTGCAACATTGCGCAACTGGTTCGTGTCATACCTGTGAATAGTCTCGTACTTATTTTGGAATGCCTGCTCGAAAAGGTCTGTCCATAATCGATTTAGTTTGGCAAACCTTTCACCGATAAGCATATGAAATTTGCTCGTGACCTTTTCCTGCGCGCAGGTTTCTATCACCATAGAAACCAACTCTGGCTCCTGGCCAGGCGGTAAGTTGATTTTAAGGAGCTTGTGGACGCTCTCCTCGGGGTCAAGAGAGCTCATCATCGTTAAATAGATGGTTTTTCTCAAGTTGACGAGGTCAGTGTTAGATTGATCCTTGATCTCCATTGCCTTTGTTTCTTCGTCCTCCTCTTCGTCTTCTGAGCTTTCGTCTTCATCTTCCTCGTCATCGCTACCTTCGCCAAGGATTTCGGCTCTTAGCCGCTTATATGCGGCTTCGTTCTCTTCCCAATTAGGGTCAAATTTGAAGACATTCAACCCGTCCTCCACATCTATGTTTGCGTCCAACTCGATGCGGTGGGTAATTTGATCCTCTTCCTCGATGAGATCCAGCTCTTCTCTGATGGCGGGACTATCGGCGTACCCATCTTTGCGGGTTTGAAATAGCACCTCAATCATGTATTGGGTGCGCTTGTCGATGTCAGCCTCGTGCAAAATCGATCGAAGTTGGTCGAAAACGGCAGCCGCTATGGGGCGGTTCATCTCCTCAAGGTGTGCGCCGCACTCTTTCAACAGTTTAATCGCGATTTCGACGCTATCATCGGTTGGCTTTTGTAGTAGCAATAGCAATATCTGTGCCACCAGCATTTCGTGAACCACCTGCTGGTTTACTAAATGGGCTAAGAAGATTGTCGATGAGCCTGCGACCGCTCGATCGTTCCGCCGAAATGACTTTCTGAATTGCATGACAAGTCGCTTTACCAGTAATTCGCCTACCATGGGTAATTTCGAATTTATTATTGCTGCCATTGCTGCAAGGACTGGCGTGAACGGCAAACTCGCAGCCTGTGCCTTCATGATACTGCGACAGAACAACCCTGTATGAGAAGCGATAGTTAGCAAATAATCCGAGACAGTGACCCCTTGAACTCTCAAAAGCTTACCTCTCCCTCTAATGAGGTTTTCATTGAACATCTCCGGCACGATGTGTTTGATGTTGGCGGTATTGACCTTGTTGATTAAACCATTGATGGACTTCTTGAGGGCATCCCACGCCATGCGCTGGTACTCAGTGGACGTCTTGTCGGTGATCTGTGCTTGAAGCGCCCTCAACCTAGCCGGAGGAATATAGACACCACCTGAGCGCATGTTCAGCAGCTTCTCGTATTCGGCTTTCGCTGCCATCTGCTTCTCTTGCTCCGTGGGAACCTTTGGCGGGGTGCGCTGACGAGCGCGACGGTGTCCATCTCTATCGCCAGATCGATCGCGTCGGGAATCGCGCGAGGGCCGATAACTGTCGCCACCTCCATCTGTTTGTCGCGGCCGATCGTCACGGCGGGGCGACCGCGGTGAACGAGGGACTGGTACATCATCTGATGGCTCGCGTAGATGAGGTCTGGCTTCGACCTCCGCCATGGTGTTTCTCAGCGCACGATGTCTTTTATGCTCATAACACAATAGACTGCTCTTTATTTCTTGCCACTAGACACCAGACGAGCGTGGGTCCTCGAGGAGGGAAGATGCGACGATGATACCTGTGAAAGTTGTTGCGAGGGTTGTTGGCGAAAGCTGTTTCGCGACTGTGTTGCGTGAGAGATGAGGCTGGCAGAAAAAATAGTGGGGATGACGCTTGCCAAGACCATATACTGCCCCACATATACAGTATACATTGATGATCCGTTTCTACCCATCTATTTGGTTTGGATATAAAACCACATGCATGTAGGGTTTTAATTTAAGACAGGGCATAGATGGAGCTGAAATGAAATCTTTCGGTCTATGGAGGATATGTTTCGCTTGAAAATATGGCATATCTCAATCCAGGTACTTCCCTACCTACCTGGTAGGCAAGGGTACATGTAAGTACCTAGGTATGTACGTAGGTATGTACCCCTATAATCAGGTACATGTAGAGCTCCCCCGGCCCCTCAGTATCCACCCGGTCGCGTCTGTACGGAGTAAGGAGGTATCGTGTCAATTACAGACGACATTTTCCCAGCGCAACTGCAAACCCGCCAGCAACACTATCTCGACCCCAACCTTCGAGAGTGACGACAGAACCGAGAACCACGCCGAACCACGAAGGCCAGCAATCAACATCGCCGTACTTTCCCTGAACCTGCTATCAATTTCTTCTTACAACATAATCTACAATGGTACGTAGCGCAGGTGTCCCTCAAGCTCAAGTCAAGGAGCCCCTAGATATACGCATTGTCACACACTGCGCAATTCCAGACAGATACATTTCTTTCAGGGAAAATAAATCTATAGTCCTCCAGCCGCTCTAACCTAACTCGAGTCGATTCTCTACGCAAAAGCTAACAAACCACATATAGCTCGGGACTCTCGTCGGCCTCGCCATGCTCGTGGCCGCCACAGTCGTCTTCCTGTACTACTCGATCTGGACGTTGGCAATGGTACAAGTCCCAAGAATACACACCCTCTCATTCCCTCACTAACAAAGCAACTTAACAGCCCTTCGTCGACCTCGACCACCCCCTCCACAGCTTCTTCCCCCCGCGCGAGTGGGCCATCCGCATACCCGTGATCCTAATCCTGCTGGGCTCGGCCGTCGTCGGTTCCTTCCTGAGCGTCGTCATGATCCGGAGCAACAGGAAGAAGGCCGCCAAGGCCAAGGCCGTCGCCGGTAAGAAGAAGGCGTAGACGGGGGAAAGACGGAAAAGACGTACAAAAGGCAGAGACAAGAGGTAGAGGTAGAGATAGGGTTACAGAGACTCAGAAACCAACCCCCCCTTTCCGGCGTTTGGTATAGGAGGGGAACCGATATTAATAGAGAAAGAGAGAGATGCATCTCTTGGAAGGTTCGTAAAATCATTCAAGGGAAACCAAAATCCCAAAATATTTAAAAATCAGCGAAATGAGTCATCTAATGGATCGTCGAATCGCATTCGCAAAAAGATTAGCAATATTATCTGCCGTTGTGTCGCTAAGGCAATCAAAGATGGGATGTATTCACCGAGATATTTCACGGGTTTAGACTATTATAAAAGGGGTGATTTCAACGGTGTCTATTGTATTGCGATTGACTCCTCATGCTAGTGAGACCATGCATAGTATATGTGCGTTGGTAATGCCGAGATCGACGCCATTACTCCAAGGCCAGACGTTAGGCATTTATCAAAATCAAGCGAGGACCAAGTTGGTGCATTTATCTAAAGCTGACCAAAACCACAATTCTCTTGGTCTTCAGATGAACCTGCGTATGGGACTGAATCCAGTCGCAAAGAACGTGCCAAAGTCAGTCGTATAGAAGAAAAACCACAAACTCACATTGTCCACCAACCGTATTATACTCGCTGGTCAGCAAAATCAAGCACTTCGCAATCGTCTTCAAAGAAACCGTCTTCGTCGGCGTCCACAGCTCGGTTACCACCCCGACGACGCCGCGTAGTCACAACAATCTGCTCGTCATTCTCACCAACCTGCAAGACCCGTTCCATAGCTGATACAGGTAAGGCCCGGTGATCATCGATACTATTGCTAATCTCCTCATCTGTCACTGCTGGCAGGCCGAGGTCCAGTTTGACGGTGCTGATTGTTTGCCCAAAGGCCCATGCCTGGTTGGTAACCGGTTTAGACTGGCGAGGTCTCGCACGCTTCTGTGTCTCATCCAGTTTGGCCGAGTCTATGTGCCGTATAATGGAGGACATGTCGCTGTCATTATCTGTTCCCTTGTGGATATGCAGGCTAACCCGCCTATCAGTGTGGAACGGTTGGTAGGGGGCATTGGATTCTATTTCTGCTTGAGGGATCGCTGCTTCGGGGCTGTGATCAAAATCGTCCAAACGTGGCCGGGCATGAAGAACCAGTGTATTGCCGCCGTCATAGTCGGGGCTTGAAAGGTCAAGATCCTCAATGGGATCGATGATCTGTTTTATCAGAGGCGCAATAAAATCGTTCGGTAGATCCCTCAATTTAAAATCATTGTACTTGCTCCCGCGGGCAAACCGTGGCCGGTCTTTCCTAGCGTTTGGCCTACGACCTTTACTGGGGAACATTCTGACTTGACCATCACCCAGTACAAACAGAGTATGATGTTTCTTGCCAGTGATCCAGATAGCACATGATGGCCCAGCTGACATATTTCTCAAAGGTAGACTCACCCGGTTCTCACCGGTATGGCGTAAATGGTTAATGGCAGTTCCGGCATTGCCCAAGGAATGACTAATTCCCGCGGCGAGAACCTTTCCCCCATAGCTAGCGTGATCCATTAAAGTCGATGTGGCTTGCGAATTAGAGGTACTCCGCCGGTGAGGATTAAGCAGCGGTCGGGTGGCCCCGTAGGCAGAGCTTAATACGTTCGAAGCTATGGAAACAGCTGAGGGTGAATTTTCAGTAGCACCCTGCGCTACTTCTGGCGCAGCAACGCGTCTGCGTGGAGGCGGCCAGGTAAAAGCGCTGGGCGGCATGTCTAAAAGATGTACAGTCCCTCTTTCCGTCACCATGGCAGCTCGTTCGCCACATGGTCTGGCCCAAGCGACATCCACAATGCGAGCGACGGTCATGCGTGAAAACTGAGCAACCTGCCTGACCCGAGTCGCATGTCCGGTGTTTGGTTGGGAGTGCTGTAGCGGAGATGACTTTGTATAGTGGATGCGCATTAAATCCCAAACCGTTTGCACATCTCCTTTGTTGCTTGCAGTAAAGAGAGAGGACCCGGTGGGAGAAAAAGACAGAAAGCTACAACCAAGTGGTGGCTTGAAAGTCGTGGTGGGATGAATGTAGGTAGAGCTCATCAGACTTTGCATATCAACGATAGATACGAGCCCGGGTTCCTTCGTTACAGCTTGTCCAGAAACACCATAGGTTGGTGGGAATTGTGCAGCCTCGGACCGCCCAGGATATGCTGACCCCCAAGGAGGCGAGCCTACAGTCGGTTGTCTCGCGGGCGGCTGCTGCCCTGGCTTCCAATAACTGTTCCACCATTGCTTCCCTTGTTTTCCAACCCAGCGTGCGCCTTGTATAAATTCCTGTGTGGTCTCTCTCATGATCCGGTTCATGACACCATCGGAGATGGGCTGGTCGACTTCTGAACTCTCGTTCGGCAGTACGGGTGAAGTGAGCGTCGATAATCCCGGTGTTTTCCCCTCAGGGGGTACTGGGATCAAAGCATTCAAGGCAATCTGAGACGAAGCGGGCGGGGGACAGTATGCTAGCCATCTTCCGCTTACTGCGAGAATAGGCGTCTGTGGTCGCTTTCGCGGAGGTAGAGGAATAGAACCGCCTTCATCTTCTGCTGTCGTATCGCTTTTGAGGCTTTGTTGCAAACTTGTCCATAGCTTACCGACACAGGTAAATCTATAACCAGGCTCTTGCTCATACCTGATCTGTCGATAAACCCAACACTCGCCCGTTGTGCCCGAAGCTACTACTATGTTTCCATCTTCAGCGTGAACCTGAAAAGCGCCAGTTGGTGGAGGGCTTCTGAAGACAGGGCTGGTTACCGAGGCTTTGATGGATGTTTTCGGTGCTTCCAACAATACGTCGATTAGCTGATTGGTTACCAAAGAGTACACCTCGACTGAGGTCTGATACGCTTCAATAATTGGTAGGCTCTTCCCGACACTGACTTGCCGCTGGTGAGAATCCGACTGAGGAGTGTGAATACCGTCTAATCGGGGACTTGAAGTGTTGTCAAACGCTGTCCCTACTGCAATATCGGGAACATTAGGCGGAGGCACCGGGCCATGGATTACAACAGCTACCAAAGGAAATATGCCGAAGGGATCCGATACGCCATTCCAAGGTAATATCTTTGCATTATAAACACCGCCTCGCAGTCCTTTCAGAGTGGCGAGAGGCTCTACCCCTCTCTTCCCAACACTGTAGATGTCCATGCCACCTTCATAGCCTGCGAGAACAACGTGATCATTACCAGATGTCTGTGTACTGTTCGGTCTAGGAAGCGTATCAAACCCAAAATAGAAACCTCTTTCCCCAGCTTTGAGGCCCGTCTTAGGATGCATATCGAGATCGATATCGGGCGCACCGTAGAAATGAGCTTGAGGCTGATGGGGTAAAGGTGGGTTGGTTCCAACTCGCGGTGGCGCGAAAGGCGAATGCATCGAACTTCTTCTAGCACTGGGAGGTGAAGATGCCTGAGAGCGGAAATCGTTGGCAGGATAATGGTCCATTTGGAAACTCAGAGGCCGTCTGCCACTATTAGGTGGGGGCGAAGCAGAGTAGGGATTGGTATTCACGTAATGCCGTCGCTGCTGTTGTTGAGCGCCCCAAGCGTACGACATGCCCCTTGAATCCTCGTAGGATGACGGCTGGGTGGGCGGTGAATCTCCCATGATACTAATCAAGTTGGAAGGTGAACCAGAAAGTGGTCCCATGGCCCTGGTCCAGTCATTGGTACTGGGAGCCGTGCTTCCGGAAATTGACGTTGCTGACACGGCATCTAAAAGGGGCGATACAGACGGATTTCCTTTGGTCGGAATCGAGGCAGGCCTAGCGGGCTCGAGATCCGGAGACGGCGACGGAGGAGTCTCAACAGACGGCGACGCGTCTTTGCCGGCGTTACTATCACTATAGAAGATCGATGTCAGACGTTGTCACAGGAAAACGTGGCCAACACTGGCGACTGTGAAGCCTGGACAGGCAGGGTTGGCCGTGACTATAAGAACAGACCATGTACGTGGACATCTAATGTTTGATGCCTAATACATGGAACCAAGAAAAGAGTTGCCGACGTACGAGAACTTGGCTCCATGTCTTGTCACCGCCGCAACGACTCCGCCGGGGTCTTTGACATTTTTGTCCTTCTTCTTTGAACCTGGAGAGTCGGTCCCTGTAAGCTTCTGTTTCCGTTTCTGACGCGGCTTACTCGGGGGGACAGAGGAGTCCGACGTCGTGGACGGATCGTGGGTTGACGAACCGGGCATAGAGAAACGCTACCGACAAGGCTGGGGCAGTTTCCTGCTCGCCAGCAGAAGAGCTCTCCTGAGAGCTCAACTTCGCTGATGTTAACCTCGCCGGACGCCGGTCGATCGCCACAATCGGGGAGTTCGAACGAACAGTTGCCGGTTAGTATCACGGGTCTTTTACAAGGCAGCGGCAGGAATGTCGAAGGCGTTGTTGCTAAAGAACGGGATGACGAAGACAAGCGCGCGTAACGAGGAGCCGGTAGAGTCGGCGGGGGAACTACAAAGAATGGACACGCAGCTTAGGCTGAGAGAGAATGGTATTATTACAACTTTGCGAACAGTTGGAGCAGATTCAACAGGTCGTTTCACGTAGAATGTATTCAATAGAAAGGAGATAAACGAAGCTAACAGTATTCACATGAGATGTGCCAGGTCAAAGGAAGGTCAAGTAGAGTCAGAGTCGAAAGAGGAAGCCAGGTGATAGGGTCAGAGCAAGTGAGGTCGACTCCGGACCGGTACGAGGACGAGGATGAGTGTTGGTAGGTATCGATGGCGGGGCAAGTCCCCGGGTAAGTACTGTAGTGGCTACATCTAAGTACCTCGGAGTATGTTAGGCAGGCAGCAGGGCGCCTTAGCTCTCCTTACCCAGTTACATATATGTAACGAGCTAGGTACAGACCTCGATACCTGGGCATGTGGATTAGGCAGGACAGGGCATTGGACACCTGCATCTGGACGGGCGAGACGGGACAGGTCACCACAGGCCCGTCAAGGTACCCCTTTCGAGTATCCGCAGGGGATGTTAATAGCCTAGGGTCAAGTGGAAGGTGGGGGGAGGGGACAAGGAGAGTCGAGGACAGGTACTTGAGATAAGGCCCACGCATCTGTGCACGTCATGTACCTCGGTGGCCACAAGGGGGAATGGAGGGCTGCATAACATTGCAGTAACGATTAACTGAATAGGACAGGCGCGCCTAGCTTCCCTCCAGGCACTATCAAAAGGTAGTAGTGAAGCCAGTGGGTAGGTAACCTGAAGTAAGTAATTAAGTGGAGAGGGTGTGGCATGTGGGAAACACTCAGATGAGCTGAGATGGCCTAGCTCTAACAATCGTTCCGGTCTCTAGATCTAAACCTGGTGACCATCTCAGCTCCTTCGAAAGTTCAGGCTTAGGTCCCTCAAGTCATGCGCAGGTGGTAGTACAGTAATGGGTACCTGCTGAAGGCAACTTGCCTGGGGCCAGTAATTTAGTCTTTAGGTAGGTACGAATACCGAAAAACGTTTTGAATTAGAATGTCGGCGCTTAGCCAGTCAACCACGACCTCCTGCGTGGACAATACAGTAGCATTCAAATGTTGTTAGGTACCTCAAGTAATGACAACCAACGGCACTAGAGGGCTAGGTGCATGATGCAGATGGCACTGGAATGGAACCGGGCAATCGGCAAGCGTCACACTTATTCTCTCCGGTCGGAAAGCCCCAGTTTCTTTGGGCCCTTATTAGACCCCAAGGTCAGGCGCGCCCGAGTGACACTGATGAGGGGCAATGCCATTGTTGTAGAAAGAAGCCAAGACAAAGACACGAGAGGGGACGAATAGAGGGGTAACAAGACCCCCGTTTCCATTTCCATACACTAGCAGCATCCCAACTTACCAACATGATCCCGGATTCATGTGAAACCTAAGTGCTTGTTCTAACAGCTACGCAGAGGGGATGAGGGCTCCTAAGCACTTTGTACTTGAACAATAACATAAACTGGCCCGTTGCGTCATCGCTTCCCTCCAGGGCCTTTGAAGTGAAACTTGAAAGGACAGACAAAAAAGATGGACAAATATAGCACGATCCCTACAGGTCAGAATAAGCTCGGGGCTTTCCTTATTCTATTACCAGGCTTCTCCCGTCACAGCGATGACTTCATCATAATTCCTGGACGTGTAAGTAGGCAGCTATGTTTGCGCCGATGACTCTTGGACTCGACAGCCCCCCGGATGATTCATCATCCATTTCTACCAACCAAGTGACGACCTGTTCTACCGATAATTCAGTAAATCAAAAGGACATTAATCGAATTTACAATGGAAGTCACGCCTCTGCCAATACAATTTCCAACAAAGAAACGTGACAATAGCCGCGGGTCCGTCCCTGACATGAGGGGTCGCCAGGTGTACATAACTCTAAAACAGGGAGTGACATAACCTCAACAGTCAGCTGATGGCAGCTAAACCCCCCATGATTGATTTCTAAATGAACGTCTCTTTCTGCCACTCGATCACGATGCCACGGACACAGCGGCTTAGATTAAGCGTCCGTCGTCAGTGTACTGCGCCACTCGCCACCTAGCAACGAGAGCACGAGGACTGGTACACAAGATCAGTGTAGGGGATAGATGTATTACGTTTTCACCTGGTATTAGCCTCTCGGTGAGGGGGGAAGTTGACCTAGGTGTGAATATACACCTGATAAAATGTATAGTGTAGTCCTCCCTCGCCATCTCTGAGGACCGCGCGCCCAGCCCATTGTCCCGTGATCGCCTCGCCACTCTTCAGTTCCAAGTCCACTGTGCCGTAGAGCATGTATTCAAATCGCTTCTCATGCTCGTGTTCAGGTGGCCCAAACACAGCCGGGAATACCTTATGTAGCTTATGTCTTCGCGACTTAACTATAATATTTCCATATCAGCACGACCACATACTAGCACACAGAAAGAATTATGGTGCAACTCACTCGTTTCCCACATGCCCTTGCGCAACGCACGAATCTCTGATTTTCATAGAGTTAGTCAGTGAAATAACGAGATGATGATAGCTAAAATATAACATAGGCATGTATACATACCCTCAATACCACTAGCCTTCTTATCCCCCATAACAAGGCTAGCATCAGACACGAAATAATCCGCCCACTCATCGTTTCTCTCAGGATCGTCGGAGACGGCGTAGAAGGCCGAGATAAACGCCTTGACCCTCTCGTCAACCGTGATGCCACCGGTCGGGTAAGTCGCCGTGTAATCCGGCATCGTCAAACCAACCAAACTCAAGGAGTTTTAGTATAAGGATGTATAAAGAATGGACTTAGGTGTCGTAACGTAGTTCAAAGGGAACTTAGGAAGAGCATCATGGCATTCTTCAGGACATTTTCCTCTCAAAATGAATGAATAGTCTAAGTGCTCTCATGAATCCATGCTAGACAGATCTAATGCGGGGCCGAGAAGACCCATTCAATACGACTACAATCACTTTTGCTCACAAGCCATTCACCAAGTCATAGATAGAAGTAAAACTTCAGCGCACCATGGACTTTATTGGTACTGCGTGCCGTGAACCGCGATATGGCACCTATTTTATAGGCTACGAGTCGTCTGCAGCTCACATCATTCTCCGAGACGATTTATAGAATGAATATCTGGACGATTAGATCCTCTCTTGGACTAGAGGGTCGAGTTAATAATTTATATCCCCCCTAAACGCCGTTCACCATATTCCGTAATGGTATCAAAACTCCCCAACGCAGCTTCTTTGAAATGTAAAAAATCGGGACAATCGTAATAGTACTGCCGAAAACTCCACGAGCTGTGATATCCGCAAACACCAAGTGCTTCTCGAGAAGCAGATAATCGAAAGCCGGAATTGACGACAGGCAAATGCAACCTTGATTATGTGTGTGTGCGCATGAGGAGCCCAGGGCGCAAAGGGGAAACATATGTCGATACTTGCTCTTCCACCGAACACTGTTAATGAAATGATAGACCTCACATCTTGATCCCGCGTGACGTCACTTCTCCCCGTTCTCCGATATTCAGGAGGATGCGACATTGCGGACAATACCACTTTGTTGTGCGCGCTGGTATCTCAGAGAGGCCTACGCACTCGAGATGAAACCACTCCTTCTCGCAGTTCTGTTTATCCGCTCCAGTTAGTGCCTGTTGACGCCTTTTGCTGCTGGTATGCAGCATTTGAGGGGGGGTTTTGTAGTCTTTGCTCACATCAATGTTATCGCACTGAATCATAGTGCCGAAGCTGACTCTGTTACATAGACAGTATCTTGGCTCATCCGGGTCAATGATATTTCCATCGTCATCGACCTCGACTTCCACCTCAGGTTCCGGCTGTTGGTTGGTGCCCTTCTCTCTCTTAGTGCCACCCCTGGCTTTCTTGCGTGGTGCTGCCTTGCGTTTTCCTATAGCGCTAGTGCCACCAGAATTGGTTGTCACCACACCCGGCGCCGGTCGCTTGGCACGCTTACTAGGCTGACGAACTTCGGGCGCTGGGGTATTTCTAGCAGTGCTGGCACGGCGAGGCCGTTCGGCTGCGAGCGTCGGCGGAGGCTCCTGGCTTGCAGCTTTCCCTCGCGAGACAGGTCGCCGAAGAGGGACTGATTGTGGCTGCTGTTCAGGCACCGGGGCAGGGGGTACAGGGAGGGCAGGAGGAGCTGGAGGGGCAGGAGGGACTGGAGGAGCCGCAGGGGCTGGTGCGGGTGTATTACCGCGGGAGTTGTTAGGCTGTTTGAGAGTGGCCGCGGCTGGTTGCATGGTCTGGCGGGTCTCTCGCTTTGGAAGATCTCGAACCGGAGGGAGAATGGGGGTGGTGGACGTTTTGACGGGAGGGGGAACTGGAGTCTCCGCGGGAGGCTTGGTAGGAACTGTAGTAGTAATGGTAGACGGTGGGACTGGGCTCGTCTGACCTGAAGATGCAGCCGTCCTTACAGCCACGATGGATGAGTCTGAGGGGACAGTGATTGGTACTGGTACGGGTACAGGGGTCTTGGACGTAAGGCCAGTTCTTCCGAGCTGCGGAACAGGTACTGGAGTTTCAATCGGGACCGAATGCGTCGGGGGAGCAGTAGTAGGTTGAGGGGGGGCCGACGGAGGCCGCGGGGTGATTTGAGGTGGAGGGACTGGTGTCTCCGTCTTGGTACGTTTTAACTGCGGCTTCTCGGGTTGGCTTGGCGGCAGAGTTGGCGTCTGATTCGAGGGTACAGGTTCGGCACTTTGATGCTTCTCTGGAGCCGGGGTCTCGGACAAGGAATCGCGCTTTCGCTTCTTGTTCTTAGACTTGCTCGAAGATCTTCCCTGGCTCGGTCCGGCGTCTTGTGACTTATCATGTGAACTGCCGGCTACGGATGGTGAGGCTTCATGGTTCATGAAGATCCGAGCAGCTTCGGCCATTTTCCTAGCTGATTCCTCTGCTTCCTCGGCAGCCATCCGGGCGAGGGTCTCGCGTTTCAACTTCTTAGCTTCGTTCAATTTCATTCCGCGATTGCTCAGCTGCACTTCATCAGCCGTCAAGGCATCAGCACTAATAGCGCCTTCAGGCGGATGTGGGATACCAGATTCAGAGTCCACCACCGGTGCAGGAAGGTTAGGTTCAAATGGTCTTCCCTCCTCCTCAGCTTTCTTTTGAGCATCTTTGAACGCTTCGACCCCGCGGCCGAGATTCTTGAGCTCTCTCGCAATCATAGTGTCGCTTGGGATCCACTGAGAATTCTTCTTCATCCTCTTCCTAAGTTTTGCAAGCTCATATTGGGTAAGCTGAAGCCATGGGGCATCTGTGCTGCCTGGGACGGCATTCTCGGGTGGCGGTTTAAGTTTTGCTAGAGCAGTACTCGTAGATACGGGGGGCGGCCCATTGTCCCGTCCGTGGGGTCGCGCCGGTCGAGGTGGCTTTGGAGGTCTCTGCTGCTTAAGGGACTTGATTGGTTTAACCAACTTGATGCGCGTGCTTTCTGCCGTGGGGCGCCTGGGAGGAGAAACTGAGATTTCGTCTTCGGAACTGTCCTCACTAGAGTCACTGTAGACGTTGAAGTCAACCTCGTGTGGGCCAAGCACCTCGCCAGGAACAATGATTCGTCGAGGGCGCATTTTCTCGCCATTGCTATCAACACGCAGGGTGATCTTGGGACCACGGACCAGTTGTGGGGATTTGGCCTGAACCGGGCTCCTCTGTTCTTGTTCCTCGACTGTAGGGAAATTGTTGCGCATTGTGTTAAGTTTGCTCAAGATGGTCTGAATCCTGTTATGATGCCTACTGACGATGTCCAACATGCGACACGCCTCAGCGTGAGCGTAAGTGCGGGAGCTGAGCGCATGATTAAGCTTATCAGAAATATCGGAGCGAAGCTTAACAGGGTCGACGCGTTCGGTGGAGGGCAGTGTCGGTAGCTTTCCCCAGAGTGTGGTGAGCTCGTTCACTGCGGCGGATGAGTCGATGTAGGAGCTGTCGAGCTGGGCGATCAAGGTAAGGGAGCGGGTGATGTCGGAGGGCAGGTGCTCTGTAAAGTCTAGGAAGTCGGTCACGGTCGCTGACGCATCTGGATCGGCACGCATCGACAAAGGCTCGAGGCTATTGTTGGCGGCACCTAACGGCGGCATAGCAGGATGCCTTGGAGAGATATCGCCATCCGTGTCCCCGTGTTCTCTATCCGTATTTGCTTCCACTATAGCAGCCATGACTGGAGCGCATAGTTTGGGAAGGTGGTCTTAATTTCTGGACATCATGTTAATGAGGACATGGCACAGGTCTGGTAATAGAGCGCAAGAATATGAGTCCACATCGACCTTGGGCTCAAACAGAAGCAATGGTGACCAGGACTTACCTCGCGTTCGCCGTGTTTTAGCTGTAGCGTGTTGAGAGGACGTTGAAAGTATCGATTAACGGGGAAGGCGTAATACTAATTTGGTTAGATTATTGTTCTAAGGATATCAATTCAGTAAAACCGGCTGCATTCCATTTGAGTTTACGGAGTACTGATCCTACAGTAGGTAGGTGGGGACAGAGATAGTGCAAGGATACAGCATGCACGGGAGCTACGGCTCCACATCGCGGGGATGTTACGACCCAACTGTACCAAGCCAGCAACTTCCTAGGAAGTCGCTGCTTCTTTAGCAAGCAGCCAACAGCCCTGAGACACTGGCGGCAGCACCACCGAGATGTATGGAGACTTGCAACAGCGCAACCTCTACTATTCCGTAGAGACGTATGTAGGTAGTGTATAAAATAGCTAGGTATGGCTTGAAAGCACTGCATCCTAAGGAGTATGCAGATCAACTGAGGGTATCCCCCCCTAGCTTACCTGAGGGTATCTCCACTTTTACAGCTGCCAACTAAAGTATCTTTTCGTACCATTTCTTTAGCATCAGGCGGCTACGCTGCAGCGGCTGCGCCGCAAGGTCTAAAGTTCTCCCCTTTTTAAATTATTTAACCTCCGAAGAGTATGCGCTTCGCGCCGGCCTTTACTCCGGAAAAAGTGTAATAAAATTAATCTTAATCTGCTGCTTGCTTTTTAAGCTTATAAAGCTTTTATTTTCTAGCTAAATATTTTTAAGTAGTTTTTTTTAATTATTAATAATTATATACCACTTAATAATAGCTAAAAAAATAAAGTTATTTTTAAATAAACTAAAAAAAAATAACCTTAGTTTATTATATTACTTTATTTTAAAAAAAACAATATAATAAACTAAAAATATTTTTTTTTAGTTTATTTAAAAATAATTTTATTTTTATAGCTATTATTAAATAATAAACAGCTATTATTAACTAAAAAAAACTATTTAAAAATACTTAGCTAAAAAATAAAAGCTTTATAAGCTTAAAAAATAAGCAGCAGATTAAAATTAAATTTATTGCACTTTTTCTAAAGTAAAGGCCAGCGCGAAGCGCATACTCCCCGGAGATTAAACAATTTAAAAAAGGGAGAACTTTAGATCTCACGGCGAAGCCGCTGCGGCGTAGCCGCCTAATAGGTACAAAAAAGTACTTTAGCTGGCAGCTATAAAAGTAGAGTTACCCTCAGGTAAGCTAGGGGGGGACACCCTCAGTTTGTCTGCATACTCTCCTAAGAGACTACTTACTCACCACGCAATATCGCAATGCACCTCGACAGGCACTCGTAATCGCCCAACTCCTAGTTCCCAACTAACAGTTCGCCAGATGATATTGCCTCAACGAACCAGCCAGTTCATTAAAAGCAAGGTCCACTCCATTCTCTACGCGCTCATCGTCCACCTTGAGCCTCGTGTTTGTTCCAAGCTTCTTGACCTGGCCAGTCAAAAAGAGAGACTTGCATCTTCTAAGCACACACGCACAGTGACTGAGTTAGCCATCAACTAGCTGACTGTCTCGACACACTTTCACAGCCATGATGGGGTGTATGAATCCGATACGACGTCTCCAAAATAGACGCAACAAGGCAGGGAGCTTAACGTACAAATAACCTCTGATATTCAGGTCTCCGGTAACGGTAAGCGTGCCGAAGACTCTACAGGAGCCGCTGATGTGGACGCCGGCGTTCACCACCACATCGCCACTATACAGTTTGTCAGTTGAATATACTAACCTAGTAGAACGCCCCACGTCAAACACAAAGTGAAACCAGGAATCACTAGGCACTTACTGGATGATCCCTTTGCAGACGACAATCATAGTCTTGACCATGGCGGGCGTGGCGCTGGAAATATACATCGATCCATTAGCAAGCCGATCATCAAACCCATACATTCCATTCCAAACACCTCCCTCCAAAACACAAACAACAAAATGATGCTCTTAGGGGTGTATATAAGGCAATCACCATCAAAACACACATACCGACAATGAAGACTCCCACAAAGCGTAAGATTCCCCTCGCACTCCAGCTTCTCCGTAACAGCGACTCTGCCCTTCACGCACAGCTTATCGGTAGCGTGAAGCCGGCCCTTGACGATCACGAGGCCGGAGAGGAACGCCTTGTTCGCGGAGAGATCTGCTTCTTCGATCCTCCATCCGTGCTCCGTCAACCACTCTCTCGTCACGACTCTCGGCATCTCTTTCTCCTTCTGCGCCTTCTGTCTGTCACGCCGTTTGCGTTCGCGTTCGTCGGGTGGTTCCCCGGTTTCGGTGCGCTTGCGCTTGCCGGTTGTAGTGACGGTGCTCATCTTGGGTGATAGGAAGGGTGACAGCGAGAAGGTCATGGGGGAGATAAGGTATGAGATGATTGAATGCAATATAGACGCTGATGACAGAATGAGTAAATGCAAGCGGAGATCATGTCAAGCGTTGTCACATGTACGTGGATATCTTGCTGTTGAGTAGGAATATCTGAGCGGCGTTGACGATGATATTCCTAGGTTGAGAGACCGAGTTATGAGGGAACTCAGGTGCCTAATAGATATCGAACAAGCACAGGCAGCTGCGTTAATTCGCTCTTTTTAAACGACATATAGATACGACCTTTTGTCCTCCAGTTAGTCATTGTTCCTATCTTGCCAGATGTATCCAGCATCATTTGGAGAAGGAGCACCAGTATCTTATACTGAGGAGCTCACTGATCCCCCATATGACCAGGTCAGATTCACACGAACCCTTCGTATTCCAGATACTAACACAAGTAATAAAATTTGATAGAATAGACATTATGAACCATTTCACGATGGGTACGTACAAGCGTCTGTGTAAGAGAAAATCTGGGATATCTCCTTGGCGCGTTTCTTGCGTTGCAACCTCGAACGCCACACCAACCCCGTCATCCCTTTCTCCCCATCTTAACCCGCAGAAACACATCCGATCTCCTTCCTACGAAAGACTTAAACTCCACCGACAGCGCTGAGGGCTAAGCCAGTGATAGCAGCAGCTAGAACCCAGACACTACTCCAGGCCGTAGCACCTGCCATCTCCACGCCCATGATAGTAAGCCACGTCCGCAAGAATGTGTTGACGCCGGTGACGGCCATGACCAATGCTGTACGCTGTATCGCCACCTTGGTTTGCGAGGACCAGCCCAAGAAGTTCCACCGCACGGTCTCGCGTAAGCTGGCCTTGATAGGATCGAACGCCTCGTTCTCGGCATCGGCCGGTGTGCGTCCCGTTGCCTCAGCCGGGGTGAATATGAAGACGCGAGCCGCGAAGCCAAGCACCAGTGTTACGGGCAGGAGACCCACGTAGCTAGATTCGTTGGCGCGCACCAGCGATGGCAGGTCCGCGAAGTGCACCACCAGAGCATTCGGAAGGTAGGTCGCGTAAGCGAAGAGCAGAGTCACGCTGTAAATGGCGCCGGCGAGCAGCGTCGTGAGGAGCGCGATGGGCGCGTCGGCCAGGATATCCGCATTGGGGACGGCGGCCGGGTTTGCGTGAACACGCGATAGTGGGCGAAGCAGACGGAACGGAATGTATGTCGCGAGGGTCTCGACGACAACAGTTACGAGGAGCGCAAATGCAGGGGTGTCATAGTGCGCGAAGAGCAGGTACAGCTGTGCGATGGTCGCGGTCAGTATTGAAACAAGCTACACATGAGCCACGAAGGGATGCGCTCTTCGGAAATCGCGTCACTTACATGAGGACCTTGAGAGAGCAGATTTAGCGCGGTGATGTCATAACCATCGTAGTCGCCGAACCATCCAAGCGCAAGCTCAAATCTGCCATGATTGACACGGTTAGTATACAATGCAAACACCGGCGCGATCTACAAGCAGCTCAAGCGAATATATAGAGAGAGAAAGAGCAAGGGACAAGAGATACGCACAGTCGCCAACCCGTTACAGCTCCAACCTCGGCCCAAGTCCCTAGAAGTCGCGCGTGCGTAGAGAGAGCTCCCTGCGTGTAGGGCCACAGGAGCGAATATCCCAACTCCGAGATAGCGAGGCTGAGAATCGCAACAAGAGGGAATTGTATTGGTGTCGGCAGCTTGGACCGCGGCTTGTTTTCCGCGCGGCTGACGACAGGGCCCTCGATTTTCGAGATGGTAACAGTAGTGCGCGGTGACTGTGCATCTTTCTCATCGCTGCTAGTAATTGGAGAAATAGCCTTCGAATCCAATTCTTGCTTTTCAGCAGGCGAAGCGGCAGCTTCGGCGGCAGCTTTGTCTTGACGTCTCGTGCGCATTGTTGACTTGCTTGGGAATAACAATAACAACAAGGGACAGGTTTTGATAGCTTCGCGATGGTGTTGTTAGTCGAGAAAGGTAAAAAGAAGTCTGGCGCAGTTGAATAGAGAAATGGACTAGCAGTAAAAGAAAGAAAATGGCTAAAAATTGTGTATCTGCATTTACGTTATTTAATATTGAAGTTGCTCACGTTGTTATTTTTATTTCGTGTAGGTAGGTAGTGTAGAAAAAACAGAAGATGAGGAGGGGCAACCAGTCGGGTTTGCAAGGTAGTGTTGTGTACTAGGCTAAGTAGTAAGAGGGAAGCTTCGGTAGCTAGCTTGCTGAGCTTGTTGAGCTTGTTGTGCTGTGTGTCGCGCCCGCGCCGTGCTGAGCTTGTCACTAGCTCTCCATACAAAATCTGAGAACTGACAAGCCTCTCCTCCACCGCCAGTGACGTGACGTCGTCTCCCCAGGTATTTGGGGATCTTCACTTCAAAACCCCACTGCTGATCGTTTGATTAACCCAGATTAGCAGTTCCTCATAAGGGCGGCTCCGAAGCCATCTCGATTGCGGAGTTTCCGCCTCTCTTACCTCTCATCCAGACTCTTCTACACCTCAACACTCCTGGTTTCGAGTGTTTGGGACAGAAGACAGGCAGACGGTCTGTTTGTTTGTTTGTTTGCATTGTCCTGTCTCCTGGGACGTCAGCTTTAATGCCCTCAGGGCAATCCCTATCTTTCTCAGTTCGTTTGACTCAGTGGCGGTTCATTACGCAGTACCATGCAGGTCATCACAAGCGCAGCCCTACCAAGACTGTGGGAGCTGAAAATCCAAGCTGCAAGCAATCGTCCTCCAGCCAGCCCGATGTAAGTGACTCAAAGTTCGTTTGATTTGATTTCTCTCATATAAAACAAATGAGTGTCTTGCGTCTACATTATATGTACGCAGTCATACACTCGCCATGCGTGCCCTCTGCCTCAGAGTTGTGCAACTTTAAAAACTTTGTCGTCGTTGGCGTTCGCTCGACGCTCCCTCCGAACCTCACTTTAACCTCGTGGGGATTGCTTCCACCAGCCCATTGCTGGTGAAGACCACCACTCTTCGGTGCTAAGGTCTCGGCGGCGGAGCGAACCACCCATTTACAAGCCTTGATATACGTGTTTGTGGTACAAAGGAAACACCAAACCATCCCTCATTTCCCGCCACAGTGAGAAACTTTCCCATACCCATGACGCCCCTGGCTTATTCCTCCATGCGCCCAAACATCATCTCGTCATCTTCCTCGCTGCTTCGCGCTCTGGAGCGTTGTTCCTCTTCCTCTTCATCTACCATGCTACCTTCGCTATCTTCCATCTTGACATCGACAACCGGGCGGGAGTCGCCGCGAGTAAAACTCTCCGGCATTTGTGTCGTGTAACTGTTGATAAAGCTAGTGCTACTGAAAGCCGCGTGGTCTAGATACTGAGCAGGCAAGGGAGGGACCGGAGGGGCGTCCTCTGGAAGCCGTGCGTCTCGGTTTCCTCCGTTGCTGCCGATGCTGCAACTGAGCAATTCGACAGCCGCCGCGAGGTCGCGATCCTCTTGACCGGTGTTGTTCAGCCCCGACGATAGAGGACGTCGGTCCGTACTACCATGACGGTTGTGGCTGAATCCGCTCCTGTGGGGCAAACTACCTGGGAGGAAAGAGCCTGGCACCGCTGACTGGTACGATCTCGAGTAGTTGCTCCCATTGCTATAGCGCTTCGAGGCGTCTCGATAATTCATAGCATTACTCACGGTGAACCCCTCTTGAGGTGGTGGCGTGGTGTCCGCGGAACTGTGTCCGTCACGGTGTTCCGAGTAGCCCGAGGCAGTAGGAGATGCCGATCCCGCTTCGCTGGCAAAGTCCTTGGCCGAGTCCGGTGGCGTAGTGGAATCTTTGTTGTTCATCGCAACCAGGACAGACGCGGCTTCAAGCAATTGCACTTGCTGATGCTTGGATATGAGAAGCTTGGACGTGTAGGACCATTCGGGAGTGTGTTCCCACCTGACAAGCAATTCGTCAACACAGGTTCACGCATAGACACTAGGGTTGGGTGTGTGCAAGCCGGTCCATGGCCTTTCGAAGCGAATACATCATCCAGCGGCCTGGCCAAGGGAGTGCAGGGAAAGGGTAGTGGGTAAGAAAATGGGCACAAACAAATGCTTGGTCAAGCAGCTGCTATGCTTGTATCCCTTTCCACACTTGTCGCATCGGAGTTCGACACGGTTACTCTTCCTACCCTCCTTGGTAAGAGGCTGGCCATCGCTCGCGCGTCGAATCCGAGCCTTCTGCAGCCCACTCTCCCCCTCGTCGGCGGACATGTCATTGGAATCATCATCAATCGCGCTCTCCTGGACTTCCGGTTTGGGGTGCATCGTGAACCGATGGGTCGGTAGACTGGCTGGTGGTGAAGGTAGGCTGCCCACGACGGCAGCCCTGGCGGTAGCGGCAGACTTGGACATCGTGCCGCGGCGAGAGGTAACGGCGATGGGGAGGGCAGTCACCTTTTCGCCAGCCTCTTGCAGGGCGGCCACGACAGCGGCGGCATTTGCGACAGGATTGGTTATGCTCTTCCGGCGGGTGACACGGTGGGTGGGATTGTGGACGCCGGACAAAGCGGAAAGGGAGTGGGAATTGTTACGGGAGTGGGAGGCAGGGCGAACGGAGGACATGGCGGATGGCAGGCCTGAGGAAATAGATTGGCGGTGTTGGGTCAATGGCCTCGTCGTTGTCGGGATTTCCTACAACGTTGGCCACAAGTGATCAGCATGGCGAGCTCCCTCCAGATAAGCTAGATGGGCACAGTGGTTGAAGAGGTTACCTTGGAAGAGGCCATTGCCGAACACGTAGACAAGAGTGCGACAAAACTAAAATACAAGACGATGCTACTATGTTTGTGTCCGATAGCTACAGAGCGGGATTGAGGTGAGCAAATAGGGAAGCAAGAGCAAATGTGAAGCTGAGGAGAGCGAGAAATATGCCGTTGTTGGTTGGAGTAGGCGAATGTGGTGTGGTGGTGGTGGCAGCAGTAGTAGTAGTCTGGGTTGGTGGATGGGCGAACAAGGGTTACCTATGTGTGGTGTGTGGTGTAAGAGGGAGCACTATGACTGGCCCTGTCTGCTGACTCTCAAAATTTATTTTTTTAATCAACGACCCGGCTAGAGAATAAAAAAAATTTTTGACCTGAGAATTGGGAAAGAACAAAGACAGCTAATATCACCAAAAAAATAATAAGATCAGGTAGATCACACAGCAAGAGAAGCGGGCAGTTGGAATTGAGTTGGTGGTAGCAGGTACCTATAATCGCCGAGGGAGGTATAAAAGTACACCTGGGCACAGTACTATGTAGTAATGGGCTGCAGTTAGGGAGGTTAAGACGGACTAACAAGTGCATACAGACATGGGGGAATGATGGGACTCTGCCAGTGGTGGATGGTTGAAAATGGGCTAGACTTCCCCGTGCTTTGTGTGGCTCTAAAGATAGGTAGAGGCACAGCGGAATTCTAGGCAAGTAGCGTACTAGCAGTAGTCGCGTAGGTAAGTATGTACTTAAGTAAGTACTTGCCTACATTCGTACCTTAGCATAAAACCTGCCGGGAAATATGGGGTACGGCGAAGCCAGGCTACATCCTTCTAGTGTCAATTCCATAGATAAACCCCGAATACTTACCTACCTACCTTACGAAGGGGGAGGGGTGGGAAGGAAGTAGAAATATCGTTACGTACGCAACCGAAAAGGCATACCCTACTAGACCTACTATGTAAAGCCCATGACCTTCTTCCAAGTTTCCCTACGCTAGACCTAGCACGCGGGCGGTTGGCCAGATGGTGTGGTGTGTGATAGTGGAGCGGATTCATCATGTGCAGTGGCTGTTCCTCGTGACTAAAAGTTGTACTTGGAGTACTGCGCCTGTCATATCCCAGGCACTGGTTTTAACTCACTCTTTGTTATCAATTGCCCTTCTTCTGCCTCTACTTTTCTGAGGCGGAGAGGCCATCCTAATTGGGTACGGGTCCGGCTCAGTTTACCTGGTTTCGTATGAATTCGGCACTTGGGAGAGATAGCGCCCCAACAATGCAGAATATTGATATTCTTCAGCGCCTACTTATCCAGCCTGTCTAAATAGCTTGATAGCTAGCTCGAACGAAAGCAGAAAGGGTAAAAAAGCCCCGAACATCGCATGTATCACTGAAGAAGTCTCCTTGGCCAATTAAGGAGGGAGAGAGCCTCTTCCCAGATGTAGCACTAATAGCCAACGCTATGTTTTGATTGGCCTCTTCAGTTATACCTATACAGAGCACAAGCACTATACTAGCGAAACAGAAACATTGAGCAGACCCGAACCTTGCTTCCCGTGAAGGTATAAAAGTAACACTATACAGACTGTGGTGCTCAGGTGTCTATATAGTCTAGTCGTGTCGAGGACATAACTATGGTCGGCCACGACTATCAATACCACCTCAAGTTATGAGCATCGAAGACGTGGACGCACCAGTGAAGTCGTGGCTGAGAGAGTCAGGTCCTTTTCTGCTGGTAGAGCTGGTCTATTACCTAATTCACGTTTGGCAACTGACCCCGTATCATGATTTATCTCTCTAATTCGGCGTCTCATTTATATCGAATCGTGCTAGTATCAAGCATCCGAAGTCGCTGTCCTACCATTACTAGCCTCAGGTGTAGCATTAGGATGGCTTTAGGAGACAAAAAATATCCATCGCTAAAATTTCTTTGAGTCAACACCAATAACAGCGAGAATAACCGTAAGACAGACTAGGACTTCCTCTGCTATGCCTTAGATAAGCCAACCTATTTGTTTCTGATGGGTATTGGTTTGCTTCTCTCCATGAAACCTCTATCTACCTGCCCTTAGCCATCAATATTCGTATAGTGCGCATTTCGTATTACGTTGGTTTTATGCACTGTTGATCGGTAGCAAATCACCCCTCATCAACCTGCAGCTGGCAGAATGGAGACAGTGCCTCGAGTGCTTCCCCCTCATCCTGTCGGGTACGCTACTAGTACATTGCGCGCTAGACATACTGTGTTATCAGGGGCTGTTTAGGCGCGGAAAGGTACCTATACTACTACCTCTACCTGCTACACTGATATCGGTCGTCCAACTGTTCTGAGTTAATTTAGGTAATTTATGCCCCTTTCATCCACGTCTATCTGGTCTATGTACACTATTACCTTTACTCCCTCTAGTCGAAACTCCATCCAATAGGTTCCAAGGAGGGCCGTCGTGCTTCGTTAAGCTACTGCGTCCGCGTAGAATTCATTGGAATCCAAGAGCAACTTTCGCAATGCAATGCAATGCGACGGGAAACAATGGAATCACTTGAAAATTTTCAGTTACGATGATGATCTGTTTCTGAACTATAGGTCGAAACGGCCGCCACTTGTTCATTTACTAACAACCGTGGTCCTGAGCTCCTCATTGCCATCTGTCCTCACTTATATAATGGTCTGACATAGGTACACTTCTGGCATGGCATGTTTCGAGCCCAGCAATGATGCAAGCGCGGATGCTGAGTAGGTAGTCTACTATGTACAGTACCGTACAATACTACTATACATACACCACCCCTACGATCGTGGCTGAGCCTCTCTAGTTCGACGTTATACCCTACCTGGTGCGCACTACTGTACTGTACCGCACCGGTTGGTCACAAGGCTGTCGGCCATCCATGTTCTGCCCATTCTTGAGAATTATCCACTGCTGCCCCTGGGGCTGAACTATAACTCCTTCGTCCAGAACTTCCCACGCGGGATACACAGATCTGTGACCCAAAAGCCGTACAGCAAGAGCTTACTGTGGCCTTCTAACTCAAGTTCCTATTTCGTCCAAGAGGCGATACGGTACCCAAGTAGACAAAGCCGGATTTGGCAGTGTGTAGGTAATGATGGCAGGGATGGAACAAGTTTATTTGTCTACTATTGTATTCTATGTTACATACACTGCCTACTCTCGGCCATCAACACCAACGATCCATATGTGTACATAATAGTATACGAGATGCTAGAGTACCAAGTCTGCCCGGGCCGTCGGTTTCCGTTCAGACTCCCAGTTTACGGCTACGTTTATCCTCGAGGCCCATTTAGCTCCCCCCGCTGGCTTCTCGTAGTGAACTCGGGTTAGATAGAAAGATAGGGAAGCCGATACGGTAGTTTCGGTCCCGTCATTACGCGTACCCCTCGAATTTCGAATAATCCTTCGTTCTTGATTATTATTACTGTGAGATAGTAGCGGGACCATCCCCTGATACACACACAGGTACTGCAGTGTTCAGATTGGGTGCAGGTGATATTGATCAATTGATACACTACATGCCGAGGTAGGTACTTAGTCCGTGGTGAGAACTCACACGGGATCCGAAGATCCTCTTAAGCGAGCAGCCTCTTTTTTTTTTTTTTTTTTTTTTTTTCTCTTAAGGTAGTACACTATAGAAGTGTGATTCTTGTCTCACCTGCAGCAAGCCAGCAAGCGCTTCCGCTAAGCTTCTTCATCGTAGCAATTGACAAGCGAAGAGAGAGAAAAAAATGAAAATCCCCCGTTGATCGAGATGTCAAGCTGGGATCGAGAAATCCACTCGTGCCTGGCTAGCACTAGCACGTCCAGTCGCACGTCTATTCTCGCATATCTGCCGTAGTGTTTCGAGTGATCGACACATGAAATCGCCTTCTTTGACGCAGGGAAATCTCCTTCGCGTTACGTGCATGAAAGGCCGGGGGGGTGGCTTGAAGGATTCAAGGTTGCAGCGTCTGTTGGGTCTAGGTACGCTGTACATCAGAAGCGTAGGTGTATTCTCACTACGCTCACGCCTCTTTTGATTCTAGCAATCACCCGGAGTCGACTACTGTAGGTAGGAAGACCAATCTACGAGACGAAAGGGTATACAACCTCTATTTAGTGTCACTTAGATGGTTAGTCGGGCACCCTTTGTTTCTCGGATCATACGCCCCTTATGTTCACACTATCTACCGTACTGACATATTGTAATACTTCATCAATTGACCCTTGTGATGGCTATTTGAACCACTGTAAGAAGTTTGAAACGCACCTGAGGGATTTCAAATTCGGTGTACAACGAATAACTCTTGTTCCTGCGCCCGTCATAACCGAGAGACCTGAACCTTGCCCGAGTTACAACCACAGCTGCGCTGTGGGACTACACACCATCTTTCTCTCTTAACCTGCTTGTGCCTACTAACACTACTGTAGTGTGCGGCAACCCCAAGCTTAAACGCTGTGCTTGGTTACGCTCTGGGATCACAGGTTGTTTCTTTGGTGGGAGACGAACAGGGTTGCCTGTCCACGGTCCAGAACCTTGGTGGCTAAAACGTAGGTAGTATCCCACAAGATACGTTTATTTCTATGCTAATAATTCCACTGTTTCGTGAGCTTGTCGGCTGTTTTGCCATTGAGGGCGAGCCCTAAGGGCTTCTCTACACTACCCCTCTGTCGAAGCATATAGAATGTCAGTGTCACTTATGAATTGCCAAAAGTCCGCCAATGAGCTATTCGTACAGGTTCGCGCTTAACTTAGGTAGCTGTTCGATGATCATCGGTGCTACAAATTATGGGGAGAACGAATACACAAATTTAGAAATCACCAATACTACTGAGCACGGTAACTCACCTGCTGACCTGCTCGTCTCACCGAAGACCGATGTCTGGTTTAGGTAGTACTATTACAATACTAGTAAGAAAGCCGAATGTTAATTTGATACAGAACAAGATGACTTGTGCGCTGTCTAGGACGTCGGGTCTCGAGGTCTCTCAAAGACGCTAATCATTGTTTATCCTACCGGCTGTCAAGCACCCTAAGATTTCTAATTTAGGGCTGAGGCAGATTGGTCCTACTATTAGCTACAAGGCTTTAAGTGATCAGCGTATGATCTACTTCATGGCAGGACTCTCAGCCCACCACATCTGACTTGCGGGTTGATGAGAATGAAAAAAAAATTCACAACACCGGCCTTCAAGATGGGTTGACATCTTCCCCCGATTCCAAAAGGCCATTTCGGAGATGAGCTAAATCGTGGAAAGCCAATAGTGCTGGGAGGAATCCAAACCAACTTACTGGTACGGCTCCCCAGCTTCCGGATACAGAATGCTGCGTATGCACTGATCTAGCGTCCCCGTGTATAGAGTGCCCTATGTTTGCGCGCGTATGTGGAATCTGACCACCAACATCGTCAGCTTCGGCGGCTGACGTGGGCACACACACCAGCCACGCCCGGACAGCCTGCTCCCGACTGTCCGGGAGCTGGGAGCAGGATCGTGAGAAGGGAAACAAGAATGTTATGCAGTTGGACCAGTCATATTTAATGCAGGTACAGTACTACCCTGCGCAGTATCATCAGTTCCGATCTGACTGATCATACCCAGATCTGTGTCAAGAACCGTCGCATTAAAAAGACAAAAATTGACATGGATATGCCATTGTCGTCGTTCTATCAAGCGCTCGGGGAACTGGATTGCCATAGACGCCAATGGGAGGATTCCCATACACCGCTGACAGGTGTGTGAGCGGTTTTCATGATACAGCCTTACGAGAGCCTCGCATACAGTACCTCAGCTCTCGAAGGGAAAAAAGAAAAGAAAGCGACCAAAAAATACCGCTTGCCTTGGAATGGTAAGGTCATCTCTGCGCTGGTCTTTGGTCCACACAGACACGAGCTGATCGATCTCCTTCCCGAACCTCACGAACCTGAGAGATCTCGTTGGCATGCAGAGCAAGTAGCTAAGCTAGTGTGTACTATTCCGCAGTAGGGTCATCTAGTGTGTCTTCAACATCGTCTTTGCTTTGCTAGGTGAATAGAATTCTTCCATCTCTTTCAGAATGGGGGCCTCGATGCGGGAACGCCCCGAAACACCCGTTTCTGCATGCGGGCCAGTGGGCCGTTTCCCGCCCCTCTATGACGTCGCCGACAATCCTCACGATGATACAGCTTCCAAAGCATTCTCTTCCGCAGCTTACTGATGCATCATCATTTTGAGGCTTTTTTTTTTTTTTAGAACCCAAGAAATACAGGCTAATAATCAAAATTCGAAACGTGTCATGACATGCCGAGTGGTATCCTAATCCTGTAATTGCATACATAGCATGACAATTACCCATGATGTCGGATCTCCCGGGAGAATGGTATTTTCTATTCATACTGTGCACAATACATGAGTGTCTGCTTGAAAGCACCGGATACATCATGATGCCTTCCTCCAGGCTAGACAATGAGGCAAATTTGCCATACATTAGCAAACAATGGACCGTTACGGTAGAATGGCAGGATTCAGATTTCGAGAGTGACCGAGTCTAATATTTCTTTGATGACTCATCTGCCTCGTGCTACAGAGATTCTTCGCTGCCTAAGCTAATCAGCACAGCATGGGACTTCGATCATGAGAAAAGCGGCCTCCCATGTGGTACATTGCTGTGGCCTAGACGGCTGGCTAAACCTGACTCAACTCTAGGCATAATATGTGCAACCTGGCTACCCACCACGAGGCCTCGATAATGCCTAACAGAGAGGTAAAAAGCCTGCCTGATTTTTCTTGGGGTTGTCATTTCCTTGTCCAGCTTTATCCCAAAGTGAAAATTATATACTATGTTCACACTCTATCCTCCACGCTTCACAAGCGAGGCTACAGCAGCGCCTCGGTGAAAGCAAATGGGAAACCGATTGACTGTCACCACGGATATGCTTTCCGTATAATGGAGCCTGTACATGTGTCGTCTACATACATGCAAAGTCAGTGGTATACGAGATTGGCGGCTCTCAAAGCTGCTTGAGCTATAAGACGGCCAAAAGAGCGTTGGATGCCGCAGCCTGGTAGACCAACCAATCCTGAGACAATGATCGAGCTGTCGTACGCGTCGCCGATGAACATGACAAAAACGATCACACGATGCTCATATCAACCTAAAAGGGGAGAAAAAGTAACTGAGATAGATTGTAGCATTCGCGACACCTTGATATTTTGCCCTGAACGGCACCTGCATTCTAAAACTTCGCAGACTCATCATAGGTGAGCTATTAGCATTACTAGGAAAGACCAAACCCGAGACAAAGGAGATTGATTGTAACATCAATGATTCCGATTCTACCATAAATCTCGACATAGTTAAACATATTCCGTATATATTGCAACCATGAAAATGTTATTGAAGAAAACAGTTGACGAGGGGTTCAAATTGTAAGTTCAATACACCAGCGTTTTCCCGGGTAGGTCGTGAGCGCGCATATCTGTAGTACAAATTGACCAATGAATGAATGGGTCTGCTTGTCGCACTTGAAGGCAGCCGTGTTTCTCAAACCCCTCGAATAACAACCTCGACTTCTGAAACTTCTACAATACCAAGCGCAAATTTCTCTGAAATATTTCATACGAATCGTTAGATTTTAAGAAGCGTGTAGCAACCTAAACTTTGATTCCGATACAGGGAAGCGGAAAAAAAGAAAGAAATTGAAAAAATGGGCGACGCATACTTGCGAACGGGTCGCGGAGGAGCAGGCAACTTCTACTCGCAGAAAGACGTCGAGGACGCCGTGACGAAAGACAGGACCGAGGTTCGTCTCATTCTCTCTACCAACTCTATACCTAGACTGGCTCATCAGACCTTCCTTCTCTATCCATCAACTCAGGTAATTAACAATTCCACAGGACATAGAAGCGCAAAAGCTCCCAGCAAAACTAGACAACAACAGCACAACCCCAAGCGCCCTTCCACCCAGCAGCACAGGAGGAGGCGCATACGTGCGCGCAGGACGTGGCGGCGCAGGCAACTTCGTGATGCCGCCCTCCAATCTCCCCACTACTCATTCACCCCCTTCCTTATCCCCTCCACCCCCCTCCTCCTCTCCCCCGGCTGCACAGCAATCTTCTGTCCCTAGTAGCGCGGGAGTATCCAGATACTCAGGGCGCGGTGGTGCAGGCAACTGGGGCCATAGCAATAGCGAGAGCGAAGGGGCGCGCCGTGCCAAAGACGAGCAGGAGCAGCGGCGCAAAGAGGCGCTCGACGCGGGCCTCGCGCGCGAGATCCGCGCCAGCCTGCCGCAGCAGCCGCGGCGCACGTATCATTTGCACGAGCCCGGGCGTGGTCGACGGCCTGAGGATGATGTTGTGGATTCATAGGGGTGCTTTGCGGGAGGTGAAAAGGAAGGGGGGATGTCTTATTGAGGTCGCTCGCCTAAGAAGTAGAGGAGCGCTGATAATGGGATAGTAATTCTTGTGATGGGCTTGCTAACGAGAGAGGAAGGTTGGCGAGATGAGCCAAAGGTTCCTTATATATGGCCTCGAAACTTCATATTCGATAGTATAATCGTTTCTTAAGCAGCAGGTCACGGAAGCTCTCAGTACTCACCGCGCACTCGGCTACCTCGAAGGAAATACTCCAGTCCGGCAGGAAATATGTGGGAAGTATTAATGGAGCTTGATGCGCAATATATCACAAAGTGAGGCGTGCATTTATGTTATCTAGTCACATGAGCATTAGGAAGTCTAGGCAGCTTGAGACGTGATATATAGTCTTGGAGCTGAAGCAGAACACTAGCATAATGATGAAAAGCCACCACACAAGATCATCCTCGCTTTATTTTCCCAAGATGCCGTGGAGTTAGGTTAGCAAAATATGCCTCTTTCTCCATGACTGTTTAGCAACCCGAACGCCATGATATGCCGTAACTCAAAACACATAACGCCGTGATATCTTGCCCAGCTCTGACGAAGTCAAATGAACAACAAACCATGATAGCTGCGGGTTTAGTCGGAGTCCATATCCATACCATGGTCTTCCTCTCCCACAAACTCGACTCCACCGTCGACCCGCAGTCTCTGGCGCTGCTTCTCCTTGCCGTGCACCTTTGCCTTCTCGGTAGGAAGTGCCTCTTCCATTTGGTCGATTTCTTGGGGGTCGACACCTTGCTCGAGTAGACGTCTCCTCTCGCTTCCACGCATGCGAGGGAGTAAGTGGCTGTGAGTCTCCACAAGTTTCTTGTCGGCGGCGAGCTCGCGAGCACGCTTGCCCGCCATTCTTCGCTTGTAATGAGCACGTTCTCGTTTTTGCCTTCAAATAGAGTTAGTAATCGTAGTATATCACAATAATTGTTTCTGAGTTGCAGATGCGGAGGTGTACGCTTGAGGGAAAGACCCCTGACCAGGCAGTCTTTGGCCTCAAGTACATCAAAACGAGAATATGAAGTTGACTAGGTCTTACCTGATCTCTTGAATACGAGCCATCGCTTGCATGGTCTTTTCCCAAAGTGTCCTGTCGTAGCGGACGGGAACGTTTCGTCGTTGGGCGAATTGGAGTGTAGAATCCACTGATGCCAGAAATTAGCACTTTTGTATTATGGAAAGCTCAGGAAGCCTAAGTCGAGCGAGGAAGGAGTATTCCGAGGTGAAAACAACTTACCTGTCATTTCCTTGCCAGCCGCCTTTCTATAGGCCTTCGTCCAACCTAACTTCCTAGGGTTTCTCTTCATTTTGAAGTTCTTGTGGCATTTTGACCTATACTTTATGTTAGTAGGCACTCCTGCAAGGGTAAAATGAACATCGGCGTAGGCAGCATTAGAGAGACAGGCTACATATTCTTGGGCTAAAGATCGGTTAAAGAGCTGCATCGCAAAAGCGTAAGGTGCCAGTCTGTGAATCTTCGTAAAGCCCCTTTTCGAAGCACATTCTTTTCTGTTGCCCCCATCGCATGCTTGGAGATTGAGACAGCTGATCCCATCAATATGAGACGCAGTAGATGCTGGGTTCAATCTTCTCAAGTCCAGAGCCACATTGACAGATCTTCCAATAACATAAATGTGCTCCAACAGTTCTCGACATTCATCTGCACCCCGAAGCCTGACGCAAGCCTTTTGACGTTCCAAGCGCGAGTCCTGCACGCCAGCCATCTCGCCAGACAAATCTTTCGGAGCTATAGTTGGGATCGAATTGCAAGAATGGAGATATGGTCGTACCTGCAGAAGCGGAATGCCTTTCCATCATTTCTGACAAACTGTATACCCTTCCCTACAAACCTGAAGTCAGTGCATGATCTCGACTACCGCCTGGCTTGGCTGTTTGTAGGACGCATAGTTTTCAGGTCCAATATGCTTGCTCTAAAGCTAGACCTTTGACCTAATAAATGATAGTGAATGATTGAGTAGTTCATACCTGGATAGGAGGGCCGAGAGCAAAAATAGCAAGTTTCCACCCTGTATTGAAGAAGCTAGGTCAGCATTCATGATGTCGGTAGACGTAGCTCGAAGTCGAAAGATTGAGGCAATGCGATAACGCTCTGCTGGACACTTGAATAAAGCGGCGGTCGCGTATCATTCCGTTCGAATTCCGTGCGCGTTTTGCCAACCCCAACATTCATGACCAAGTATAGCTCTTGCTTGTCTCCCCATATATCCAAGTGCTCTCGTGCTCATGTCTAGCAGACGCGCAACTTGCTTCGCAAGAATCGGAGGGCGGATGTCGCTTGAAGAAGAATAACTCGGCTGCCTACCTCATATTGACGGTTTAAGTTCCCTTTCAAGAGAATCTCGGTCGTATCGGCGAGTAATCGTAGGTTTTTTTTTCGCCCAGTCGAACCCGAGCGTCTTGGTTGTAGGAACGCTGCAAAAGTACTACTGGGCGGTGGGGTGGAAGCTACCTGCATCCAAAATTTCCAGTCAGTAGCTTATCGATACCATGGAATCCAATGACAGCCAGTCCCTGCAGTAGTGGCAAGCTAAGTACAGTGCTGTAGATAAGATAGGCCCAAAGATAAAAGGTGGGTCGAGAGTCTCCCCATCCGATGGCGCATCGAAAATTAAACGATAGCTAAAGCACCTCATCGACCCTCACGAACACTGTCGCAAACGGGCCCAACGAACGGCATAATCAGGACCGGAGTCAAATAGCACCAAAATGGTTTCTTTACTCGCAGCCGGAGCCGGTGCAGCCGTCGCAGCATTCCTAGGGCGCGCAGGTCTGGTAGCATGGCGGCGTTCGCGCGGTGGCGTCGGCGCCATGGGCAAGGCCTTCTACAAGGGTGGATTCGAGCCGCGAATGACGAAGAAAGAGGCCTCTCTTATATTATCTCTCAAGTATGAGCTTATTCGATTCCATTTCTTCCCCCGAGTTTCTCCGTTTTCAGTCAGACTCTGGGGACCATACGATCTGATCGCAGAACATCCCGCTAACAAATGCTATAGTGAGCGTTCCATAACAAAGGACAAGGTCCGCAAGGCTCACAGAACCCTGATGCTCTTAAACCACCCGGATCGAGGCGGAAGCCCTTACTTAGCGACCAAGGTCAATGAAGCTAAAGAATTTCTCGAGAAGAATGCCAGCTAGTTGAGTGAAAAGGTTATCACTTAACTTTTCGGAGGGACTACCTACAGTCGCCGCTCGGAGCGCGACAGTCCACCGACGGAAGGTTCGGTCAAAGAAGATCAGAGATCCTATGTCAACATATGTACAACATCGGAGCATTTCATGGAGCGTTGGCGTTCAGAAAGGGCCACGAATGAGTTTACGCGACGAATATCATCGGGGTGCCAAGTTTTTGCTTGGCTGTATAATTCTTTTGGTGTGAAAATACATTCAACTCTTCGCAGGAATCATCTTTCTTCACCACGTATCGTGAAATAAACTTACAATCTGGGCATCTGGGCAGAAGTACGGTAAAACTCAGGATGAAGACCGAGGAAATACCACAGGAACATACCAGTCTTGCCCACTTTCATCCCCGCATCATGACTACCACATATTTTCTCACCTTGGAAATGCCGGCAGCGAATTATCCAGCTCAATGCAGGACGTAAATCATGGAGAAGAAAATCATTGCAATGTAAGAGCAGATGCGAGAGAATCTTTCACCATCGAACATGTTGGGAATTGTCTACGTATGATATTAGTATATTGACACTTGTCTTCAATGTTGAGATCTTGCCTTTCGCTTGCGATGCGCCGACTCTCTCGACAAGCGGTTTCGATCTCGTCGCGCACCCACCATCGTCCATATCTCCATCCGTCCACTCGTCAGTCCTAATATATAAGTCAGCGTTTGCCGCAATGCTTGCGTTAGCTTAAACCACAATCTATGCTTACCCCGGGGTAAATGAGTCTTCCTTCCTGTCCGAACCTTCAATTGTCCGCTTGACGGCCATGGCGATCATCGCCCGCAGTGTATAGACCGCATCGTTTCCGGCATTGTGATAGTTGCTTCCAGGAATGCCCAGTTCGCTACATATTATAGCCAGGCCTCGGCCAACTGGGTTCCGTTCAATGCGCTGGAACATATTCTTGGTGTCGACTTCATCCACAACCAGCGGAGCAAGCCAGGGGTTATAACCTATCCTAGTGAGGTATTTCAAATCCTGTTCGATTTCGTGCCCGACAATAACGACGGGTCTTTGGTCTTCAGATTTCTCGTTGCCGATAATTCTGCCCACGACGTCTTTAATATCTTTCATGGAGACCATTTGGGACGTGCTATTATTTGTTAGCAGTACGCTAAAATTTTGATGGAGGCTTTGCCCATACCCAAAATTGAACGACTCTGGGCAACCTTGGACATATTCGGAATTAACCATGTAAGATCGCTCCTGGATTCTGAAGTGGTAGGCTTCAACTAGTGAAAACCAGTTTTCACCTCTCTCACCGGGGCATACATCAACAAGATCCTCTGTATCCAGTACAGCCAGGCCGATCTCGGTGACCACCCTTGTGTCTTTCTCGTATGCTTCAATGTCGACACAGATAAAGCGGACAGTTTCTCTAGGTTTGAACGGCGCGGGCGTTGAAGTGCTCCAGTTCGTAATTACCGAGCCTCGATACCGTGTTAGTACGAATGATCTCTCACCATGAAAAGAAAATAAAGCTTACTATCAGATGACACATATGAGATAGCTCGGCGAAGCCCAAGGTACCGCTGTACTCTCTTGAGCATGCGGCCATTATCTTTATGCTTCTGAATCCTCTTCTGTTTGGCCTTCTCTTGTTTCTTTATGCTCTTATCCGTTCTTAACGACCTGTAAATCTCGTCCATTTTGTCTTGGTACATTTGATAGCAAGAAGGAGACAAATGACTTAGGTCGTCAGCTGGAAGCGTATGAACACGCGCCTCGAGTGCATCAAGACTGCTAGCGCTATTGACCCGGCCAAGGAACCGAGGGCGTGGCGTGTCCCATTCGCCAAAGGTGAGCGAGAATCGCTGCCCGGCCCTACCTTCAGGGATGGCAAGCTCTCCGTCAATGTGGTGGTTTACGAGATTGAGAAATTGTTCAAATTGGACGGTAGGGACCAGTAGCAATGGAGCATGTGTGGCCGAAGAGTCAGTCTGCGAGAAACTGTAATTGTGAATAAGTATTGTCTCAACTCATAAACTTATGTGTCGAGTCACGTACAAGTCCCACACACGGCCTTTGAGTAACGTCTCTTTGAAAATTTCGGAAACCTGCAGCTCAAATTACTACTAGAGCGCAACACACGTCCTTCCCTCCCATTGCATACTTGTTCTTGCTTTGACTTGCCGACATATTTGCGAGGATAATCTTGTACAAGCTTGAAAGGGACAAAGAAAAATCCTTTCTCTGATACCTCCCCAAATGCCAGTCGCAATGGCTTGAATGGGTTGGAAGTTGGAGAAGAAGCTCGCGGCAGCGCTGTGCTTAGAGCTTCAGTACGCTCCTTCTTTGATGACAGAGGCGACGATGCTAAGCCATAATTGTTAGCTACCCCCTGATAATGGTAGTGACGGCTCCCTTACAGAAGGGCTGAATTGGGGCTGCTGGTTTTGAAATCATCGAGATGTTAATGTCATCATCACTATTGTCGGAGTCCCAGCAGGCGCGAGCTTTAGATGCCATTGTTTGGCGATGATTGTGGTTATTTTCGCGATCGATACGAATAGATGCGATTGCGTCTGTGGTTGACAACTATATTCAACTGGTGAGATAACTGTCAAGTCAAAGCGATGGCGACTTGATAAGTTTATTGGTAAGGCAACAGAAGTGCAGACCATGCGGCGGGAAGAAGAGAATACAATGAGGTGCAGTTGAGTGGGCTCGATCCGGAGAGAAGTTGTGCGATCGTTTTGGCAGGGTAGGTGCGCTGCTGCTGTTTGCTGGAACTTGCCGGCGCCAAGGTACTGGGAGAAGGTGTATTCCAGCAAAGTCAAGTCACTAAGACAGACAAACACCCAGGTGTTGCCTGCATCGTGCCTGCCTCGTGCCTACCTTGTGCCTGGCTCTACCTATGGTATCAAGGTCTCCCTATCTCCCCCTCTACTACCTTATTTACGTAGATATTTCATGTTAGCATTTAGGTACGATACCCAACATCCCTGAGTAACCACACGGCTGCCCTCTCCGATATACCTATAGACAAGGCAAAAATCCGAATACCTGCATGGGAGAGTACCGCTATGTGGTTCATGGATCATTCAGCTCCTTAGCTCGTGCGTTGGTCTTTATCCAGTTGTCCTTGCACCGGCCGCCAAACAGACCGAAGTTGTTTGCGAAGCCATCATTTGTGCCCGGCTAATACAAGGAGTTAGGCACATAAAATGAACAAGTGCGTATTAACTATCTGCAGGAGAGAGAACACTAATAGATCAAATCGTCGTGACTCGGGTAGTTCAAGCCCACCTTTCAGCTATTAGACTATCATCGTCCAACCCCATTCCTGCTTCTTACTTAGGAGATATTCGTGACCGTATCTGGGCAGAAGGCATCAGTACCACGCTTCATAGATGATTCCATCGAATTGCCACTGATTGGAATGTCTGAAATATTGAGTGAGAAGAATAGTAGCCTGGCTCTAACAGAGCCAGCTCGGAAGCCAGAGCCGCCATGTGATTAAGCACATGTTAGACTTCCCGTCCACCTCCCTAGACTTTGCGCTCTTCATTACCGCTAGGTTTGCACATAGTTTTACCCTGCTCTCCGTGGGCATCACTTATCGCCTTGTAGGTACACAATTCAGCATAAGTACATGGGTAAGCACCTCTGTTGCATGCTAGAGCACGAGAAGACAACGTAGATTGGATGACTATGTCAACTCAAGTGAGGTACACGGTCTCTGAGCGAATGAAGAGATTTTGGTAGGAATCAGTTGCTCAAGTCTCCTTCAGCCTCCGTTTGCCGCCGCAAGTAAACAATTGTGTGAGGGTTGCGCAAGATCAGCGACACTATAAGCATGTCGTGATGAATGCCTTCCAGAAGCCGGAGTCGACTGTTATGTGTTGACCACGATACTCTTGAACTCGTGCGAAACAACCCAATATTTGCCCTTCACGTCCTATGGTCTACTACCTAGGACCAATGGTTCCCTCTACTTGCACTTGATAGTCTTCAACTGTGCGTTTATTCCAGTCATAGAACTTGCCCCCAACCCATTTTTCCTTGTCCAGAATCAAACCAAACAGTTTCTTGCAGACGTCAGTTGTAAAATGAGCTGGCAGTACAGACATTGCGCCGTCTATCGACTCTCTGCAGCTCTGGAGCATCATCGAACAAAACCTATCCACGAGGTATTTTCTTAGAGGGCTATCCTGTGGAGCTATCTTCACAAGGAGTGGAAGTCGATCCGTATCGAATTTTTTGTTGCTCACGGCGACCATCAGCGCCATCATCTCGTTTTGGAATAATGGGGCTTGTATATAATCGCCGAATAGCCATGCCTCAACTACTACAGCCTGCCCAAGTTTGTATAGGAATGGCACCTCAACAGGTTGGTAGGCAAGTCCACTGCTCCTGAGATAGATCCAACGGGTAAAGACTCGCAGGACTTTGTCACTGCAATATTCCACAAGATTGAATTCTCGGGTAGTTGCTTCCTGGAATTTGCTGTTGAGTGCCGTGCGAAAGTATCTGGAGTGATGAGCCAGTGGTCGAGCGTGCAGTACGAATTCTTTACCAGAGGGTGATCGGAGAATTACCGTCTCCGTAGA
The DNA here is from genome assembly GCA_022578765.1 of Xylaria sp. FL0933. NCBI lineage: Eukaryota > Fungi > Ascomycota > Sordariomycetes > Xylariales > Xylariaceae > Xylaria > Xylaria sp. FL0933. The sequence goes on along the minus strand of MU389724.1, from coordinate 794,504 downwards.
TTCCCTACATACCTATTAGTCATACTCAAGCTGGAGAAATAGGACCACAAATTCCACTTACTCGGGCGCAGGAGTTACGTCCTCTCTCTTGAAAGGGGGTGCCATTGTGAAGTCTAGGTGTCCACTGTCCTACCTTTAGGCGAATGCTCAACCAATAGATTGGTTTTCTGTGCCTAGGGGATTTTAAAGTCAATATGGCGAAAGTGCTCGTGGTTGCATGTCGAGTATTGATTGTGCGACAGAGGAAGATGGGGATTTGGGATGCGATATTTGGAACAGACTCACAGTGGTAGAAGCGAATTGGAAGCTTGCCTGACCAAAATGAACGATCTCTTCCAAGAGAAAGGATGGCATATGCGTCCAGCAGCCGAAGCGACCAATGGTTATGAGCTCATGGAAGTCGTTGACAGAAATTGCCGTTGGAAGTATAGTAATCGAAATGAGCGTTGTCAAAACTCTCATGGGAGGCAGACAACAGTATCAGATATCACGCTCAATTACGCCAGTGATGAATGCAGTAGAGACAACGGTGAGAAGAGAGAGGATATGTCGTAAGAGGTTGTGGTGGTTGAGCGCAGGTGGATTTTACTTGCGGTTCTTGGGGTTGAGGTTCATAAGGTAGAGTGAGAAGAAAGGGAAGGCCCGGATGCAAGAGGAAAACTCAGGAAGATGCACGCAGGGTATGATGGCAGCACTCGATCCTAGTGAGGGTGCAGGTGGTGGAATAGTATGGTGTGCGCGCTGAAGCCTACCAAGACCAGGAGTGAGGATATGGCGATTTCAAGTGGGACAGCCTTCGCTCCCCAAGCTGATGACAAGAAAGGTAAGGGAAGGTCAGATAATGAGTGTAGGAGAAAGGTGAGATAGGCGTTGGGTCAACTGATGTTTGTGGTGACTTTAAACCTGTCCAACCCTGGGGCTGGGGTGCTTTTGGTTTAGCAGGAAGGAACGAACAACACACTATGTAGAGGGTAATGCGATCTAGATGGTCCGAGCTGTGCTCAAGAAGAGTCTACCAAGGGTAGTGACCTCGAGGTTTGTTGAGATGGTTTTCTGAAGTTGAAATGGGTGTTAAGGAAGTGATACTGTTCGTGTCTGTAGGCGGTGTACTATATGACACGAGAATCCACTAGCGAAAGAGTGAACGTGGGATGTAAAAGGAAAGAAGTCACGAACCCAGAGACGCCGAGAAAGTTAGGTCAGTGACTTGTTGTGAAGGTATTACTTGATGAGAGGTTGCTAGGTCTACGGAGCTGAGGCTCATATCACGTCTGTTGTAACATGACAACGAAGCCCCTCCAATTGCAGGTATGATACAGAGTTAAGTGAATCAGTGCCGGTGACTATTTGTAGACCAATAGTTCTGTATTTCTAGATAGTTACAATTTTTTGACGCCTTCTAGTTCGCTGATATCATTTTCCACACCTAAGAGACCCGGAGACCGTTAACATCAACAAACGCCCTTGTCTGAAAAAGGATTGATACAGTCTATCGCTCGCACTGCATTACATCTTAAGGAACTAGTAATCAAACGTTAGCAGCATGATCAAGACGCATTACGCCAACGGGCCACTTACCTGAGCTGCCTCTTCCGGTGTCACCTTAGAATGCTCAGATACATTGCTATCAATCAAGCCCAATCTAGTGTGCTTGATCTTCCACCATAGCTCCCTGCGATTACCATCAAATTCACCCGACAGGAGACGGGTCTTGAAGTCTGTCATGAAGGAGTTGAACAAGGCTGGATACTCGTAATCGATTGCTGTTTCTCTCATGACACCGATGTGCTCAATAGCCCGCTCATAGTCTTGGTCGCCGAAGCTCTTAGTAACCATGTCACGGATAATGGCGCCCATCTGCTTCATCGCATCTTCAATATCGGCTTGACTGTCGGCGATTTCCACCTTCTGCTTGAATTCAGGTATGGCCTTATCAGGACTGATCTTTGCTCGCTTGTTCTCGGGTTGTTTAAGTAGAGCATCAATATCAAGGCCGGATATTGGTTTGGGCTTGTCGCCTTTGTCTTTTCTACCCTTTGCCTTAGGAGGTACTAATAGAAGATAAGTCAACATCATAGGTCTAACTCTAATGTTAGGCTACTCTTACCTTTCTTAACGCTGGCTTTGTCTATGAGGTCCTCAAGATCTGACTTGGCTTTTGCTACCAGATCCTCAGGCGGATTCGCATATTTCAAAAGGATTTTCGGGGTTGGCGGAATCGGTTGGTCAGGATAGGTTGCACGGTGCCGTATAACTTGGTTGATGCGGTGAAGCACCGGACTGAAAAGGTCCTCGATGGCAGCGTATTCCAACGTACGGTTACTAGTAGAAAGTTAGCTCTATTCTGCTGGTCCGCGGGAAACAACGGACTCACCCTTCATCGTCCTTTTCCCATGATGATATATCCATGGCATCCACGTAGTCATCCATAGCATCCTGCAACTCCCGAGAAGGGAGGTTTCGATGATTCTCAGTGATTGTGTTTCCCTGGACGGTGATCACCTTATCGAGAGGCGGAAACGGGTAATTTCTCACGTCTTCCGCGAATGGAAGAGGCACATCGTAGAGACATTCGAAATCAGGCTCAATATGAGGAGCTAAGAGGATAAGGGCCGGTTCTTTGCCGTCTTTTGTTACAATACGGGCGACAGCGTAAGACTCTAGCTCATGCAGCGAATGAATGAGCGACGATAACTTCAAGGCCGCTTCGTCGTTGAACTTCTGAGCAATTGTCATGCAGGCCTCACCCATATTCAGGAAAGGCTCATACTATGACCATCAGTTCGGACTCCTGCAGTTAGATCTAGCGTAAATACCTTCTCCTGGTAGATGAAGCCGACAATGCTGAAACTCTTGGTTGTTTCAATCTTAGTGATGTTGTAATCTGATTCGCTAATATGCACAGCAGTTCTTCCGTACTCGTATCCCTTGGCAAGTTGGTCGCGATCAACATCGAATTTTCCGCCGGCCGCATCGGGGTCGTTAACTTTGTATGTGCGACTATCTTTTACAGCTGAGAAATTTGGTGTGGGCTCAACACCTTGCATTTCATCGCCTTCCGTGCCATCAGAAGGGCCAGCACTGGCCTCGGTCTTTATGATAACTCTGCTAGCGGGCGGAACAGTTGCCTTATGTGTCTTAAAGTACCGCTCCACGTTGATGCTCAATGCATCCTCGTGAACGTTGGGATCCCCAAGAGTGAGCAGGCCGTCATACGTCTTGTAGGGCTTGACAGACTTGACTCTTGGGGTCTCGAGTTCGGAGATGGCTTCAGCCATGGTTCCATACAAGCCATCACATTTCTCAACTAAATCTCTCAGTATTTCTTCATTTTGTTCTTTGATCCTCGATTTGTCCTCTTCTTTGAATCCGAATTCAGCATCATCGAAGTCCACACCTCTATCCGAAAATTAGCATTTGGCGTTCTACTTGGAGGCGCCGGGAAACTCACAATACTGTAAGTTGTATTCCAGAGCTCTTCATCTTCTCGGATATATCAGCGATATCACTGTCGTCCATGGGCGCCTCCCCGTCTGTGACCAGAATGATTTTGCGGTTATATTTCAATTTCTTAGTGAGTTTCTCGATCATCTCGATGGCCAACACGATAGCAGATATGCAATCACCAGTCTGAGTATTGCTGGCCTTGATACGGTCACGCAGAGCGGTCATACTGTTCATAGTCATCGGGCCGAGCTCTTGCAGGACCGAGATGTGCTCATATCCTTCGCTGCCATCCTCTTCGCTCTGCAACGGATTGTCGGTCTCGTCTGTCCTCACTCCAACAACACCAACGTTCCAAGTCTTCCGGGAAGCGGCGACAGTGGTGGATATCTTGTCCCAAACGTAACGCATACTCCAGTCCAGATCCGACTCAGTGCGGCCGTTGTGACACTCGGCCATTGACGCACCCAAGTCAAGGATATAAACTGTTGCTTCCTTGTCGGCCATTGTGGGCGGAACAGATGGCGGACGATCTAGAGAGGATTAAGGCGGATGAAACGAATGTAAATTAGAGTGCAGCATCAGACTTCTCTTATAGGAGGCGAGGGGAGTCTTGTGTGAGCTCTAGGTGCCTTGTAATTGAGCTGCCCCACTTCGGGAGCTGCCTGGACGCGCATCATGTCATCGCGAAACTAGAGGGAGGTTATGCGCAGGCAGGCGCGAGACCACGTGACCTTTATTAATGATGCACCTCAAGCCAGTAGGTTCCGTTTCGGGGGTCGGTTGGCCCAAGCTTCTGTACGCTGGTTTGGGTCAAAAGCTCACTGTAATCGTCACATCGTCTCACCGTGAAACATCCTGATATGGTGCCATTTGACTCCTTGACTGCACCCAACTTGAAGAAAGTTTGCTTTGACATGTGGTTTATCCCCAAACATCACGGTATCAGAAACTCAAAGACCAAAAACTCAAAATGCCCGAAGGATCTCTCCTGTTCTCTCCAGCTCCTTACCATGTCTTATCGTATGACGCCTTCACTAACCCCCACTTGAAGCCGGCTTAGACGGAATACTGACAATACTTCACTTGTCGTAGGTATGGCGCACTGCTAGGCACCCAGTTCTTCCATGTAAGTGCAAGCAATGTAATTTAAAATTGCATATCTTAGCAACCTCTGCTGTCAATTCTTCAGCCGACTTCGTAGGTTCGGGGTTATTGATGCTAATATCTTTTACCGACTTAGACCTTCATCAACTCGATAATCTCTTTCAAGGTCCTACAGCGTCCGCAGTTCGCCATCCTGCAGCGAGCCGTCTTCCCTGGTTACTTCGGGATCCAGACCGCAGCGCCTGTAGTGCTAGCTCTTACGTATCCCGGAGGGGGTGGTCGACTTGCGGCGCTACCGCAGGGCATTAGTGGCGTCCTGCACCCAGCGAATCGCTGGGGTGTGTTGGTGCCGCTGACGGCGGTGTTCGTGACAGGTCTGACGAACCTGGTTTACTTCCTACCCGAGACCAATAAAGTCACTGCACTACGAAGGCAGCAAGGTATGTGTGCTTCTACTGGATTCTCTATGTTACCCGTGTTTTATTTTGTGTTACGTGTTCGGCTCGGTTGTACGACTTGATGGCATAGCCGCTGACGATAGTGCCATTTCCAGAGGTGAAAGACGGTGTATCTAGCTGGGACAAAACGGCCCAGTCCAAGGATATGAAAGAGCTGAACAAGAAGTTCGGCAAGCTGCACGGCTACTCTTCGCTGTTCAACCTCATCACTTTTATTGCCACAGTGGTCTACGGAGTGCACCTGTCTGCAAGGATTGTGTAAGGTAAAACAAAATTTGATATTCTCTACCAACATTGAGTATACTAGTATAGTGAGCCTGTCGAGACGTGGAAAATACCTCACGCTAGCTTCTCACATGACCTCTAAAGCCTGCAAATGTCGAAATCAATTGGCTCTAACTGTGAACGGGCTGCCTATTTTCGGAAGTGATTGTTTGGCAGCCCTCTATTGTATCGCTTCTGGGTATATTTCATTGCGCAGATAGGCAATGACGCTCATTCATTGATGTTTCGTCGTAAAGTCGTACTAGTTGCAAGCTTGTGGTTCTGGACGTCAAGTCGAACCCCTGCAACATGAAGCCAGTTAAAGGCGACCCACTGAAGCGAGCAGCTCCCTCTTGGCTGCTTCGAACTTCTGTGCTTTGGTCTCTGGGTCCTCCTTCACTGGTACTTCGTCTGAGCTCGCAGTGCGCTGTACCCAGCCCTTAACAGACCAGTACGGGGGCTCTTTCGAGAGTTGTTCCGCGATATCAAGGTCCCATACTGGTTCTGTATACTCGCGGTCCAAGGGCGATAGTGGATTGTTGAAAGATGGAGAGTTGCTGGTGGATGGTGTCTGGGCTGCGGAACCAGAAGGTGTTGGTAGTGTTGAATCTGTTGCACCTTCAGGGAAATAACTCCTGGATGTTTCTAAGGGCTGTACGAGCGCACGACCCTTGGTATGATGGACAACCGAAGCCTTGGAAGCCGACATCGTTGGAAGTGTGCTCAATGTAAGTAAGTGGAGCCGAGTGGCGGTGAGTGTGCTCGGTGAGTGTGCTCGGTGAGGAAAGTTGGGAAGAAGCTTTTTTGCTATGCGAGCAAAACCTGATCCAAACAAGAATGAAGTGGAAAAGAATTGGAAAAGAAGAAGAACAGGAAAGACACGATATTTAAAACCTACGGTGAAGCACCTGTCGCACGTGAAATATGATTAATAGGGGACCACCTACCTACCTGTATGAAGGGTCCCGGCCCGCTCACTACACCTACACAGTAAGTACACTAGATAAACAAATCTTCACGGAGCCGGTGCCGGAGGTGGGTCGTGCTGATCGACGGAAGGGTCTTTCAAGGCTCGCCAATCAACTGCCTGCTGATCTGCGGGAGGCGAACATTCAGTAAACGCCGACACGCAGTTAATGGCAATGGCCGAGACGATCATTTGGCCATCATGGCAACAAATTGACCAAGTTTCGTGACCGCATTCTCGCATGCAAGTATCCACTAGAGGGCATGGGCTTGCTCGAGCTTTGGATGTCGGTATCTCGTGATGTGTCCCTGGCTTAGTGAGCTTAGTGAGATAGGTAATAGCTCGCCGCGAGCTACTCGTACTGGAAAATAGTGCCGCTCCATGATACAGCGTTGTCAGGGAGCTCTTTGGAGCACGATATCTATGACAAAAGTCACAATGTGGGTTTTCAAATGAAACACTGGGCTATAAAAGCGTGGGGTATCGACTCAAGATAAAGTGTATAGCTTGAGAAGAGACTAGAACCTGGAGACTAAGATCTGGAAGGGTCACACCATTGAGAGAGTAACCCCTCTTCCCAGCATGCATATGGTGTTCCCAACGTGCATCGTGCATTCACACTATGCCTAGTTGAGCAGGAATTACGATTCATGGGACTCTTCCCTTCGTCAATCTTGTCCAAAAATTCCCATACTTTGTCAGAAAACCCCGCACAGATATAATTACATGCATCGTATTGTGGCTCAAAGACTTATATTGTTGGCACAGCTATTGTCTCGACTTGAGTAGTTCTACCACTCGACAGGCCGTGACACATAGCTCCTCTATTTCTGCTTTGCATTCTCTCGTTTGGCGAGGTCACTCGTCCGAATGATCTTCGGAGTAGGTGGCACCGGCTTGTAGGGCCGCAGACTGGGTAGCAGAACACCAACCTGTTTCTGATAAGCTTTATACTCTGGATACTTCCCAGCAGTGATCAACTCAGTCAGCCATGTTGATCCCTGAAACAGCATAATAAGAAACAAGGACCCCGAGCATGCCCAGCTGTACGGGACACTGCCAGCATAGCAACTCCACTGGTAAAGAACGAACCAGATAGTTTGTTCCGCAGTAAAGTTGGGATGCCTGCAGTATGCCCACATCCCAGATGTGATGAAGCCCCTGTCCAAATCTTCTTGTGTATACGCGCAATCCCGTGGCACTTTGGCTGTCTGTCGGTATTCCTTCTTAGCAGTTTGGTAATCTGGGATTATGTTAGTGCCATTCCCCGGTCTTGGGCGAGTCAAGTAACTCACCCCATTGCTGCTGATCGCTGAACCATTCTGATGAAACGAGGGCTAGCTCGGTGGCAGCGAAGAACAAATCGGCTGCGCCGACTTTTGGTTCGATGTTCGAAGCTAACAAAATGACGTATGTCGGCGCGGCAAGGAGGTAAAGTAGAATGCTCTGTATAAAAGAGATAAAGGTTGCATTGAATATGAAGAAAATCGCCGGGTGGCATTGACCACGAACGATTTCCCTATTGGACAATTAGGTTTCGGTTATAGGCATTAGTGCCAAGGGCATCACAAACCATCTATAGTCTTCGGAGCCAATCTCATAGCCACCTTTGCGCCAGTAGTTGAAAGTCAACCGAGCCTTGAGAGAATCAGACATAGGTCACAGAGGCAAGTTGGAAACCAAGGTAATGAACATACACTCCAGACGGTACTCCAGAACAAAACCAGGTCTACCCGTTGGCTTGGTAGGTCATTCAGGTGCGCCCAGGCAGCAAAATGGGCGATGTAAAACGTAGGGAGCAGGCTCCAAAATCGATCCACCTGAGAGTAATTACGATTTGCCTCAGAGGCGACCCAGAAAACGCCGCCAAGGAATATGGAGAACGCAAAGCCTGAGATGAGGGGATTGGTATTCGTATAGAGATTGAGGAGCGATTCGCCACTCTTCACGGTGCTCAAGACATTGGAAGGGAGCTCATAGAGCTGGGGAAGAAACGGCTCGACAACTTTGGAAAAATCGGCACAGTCTTCCAGAGACTTCAGGGCTGGGAGGGCCATTTCGTGAGGGGTTGTCAAGGGTATGTATAACACACTTGGAGATATTACCATTACAGATGCGGATCTGGAGTTGTATTATGTAGGTATGTTGAAAGGTGGGAAGCATTTTAATATCCCAAACAAAAGATGGACGTCATTAGGTAGGTACGCCAACTGCGGGGCGCAGCTACTACTACCTAACGATACAAAGGTATTCAGCTACGCTAAATAAAACGGCACAGACCACGTACAGGTAGGTCATACTAGTGCAGGAGAATTTATAAGGTATCGGGCAGTAAACGTGTAACCGTGCGAACCTATAAGCCCAACATTTTGCTGTGCGGCGCAGCCACGACTCTGTGTACGAATGCGAAATACGACCGTCATTGCGAGTTCAATACGAAGAGTATTTGTGATAGACGGTTGGATTGCAGAATGCAACGAGGCTTTCTTGATTGCATCTTGTAGGTACGTAGTAATTGGGCCCGCCCAGCCTCAATCTTACAGTAGGTACTCCGTACCCCTACACTAGATGGAGATTTGCGCAGGGATTCACGATTTGGTGAGAGCAGGCGCGTGTTGGCGCACGACCGATATAGAAATCTTCTTAACGCCCCTTAGGTACCTGCCATATGGTAGTTTCCCATCTTAGCGAATCCATACATACTTGGGCATTCTCCAAAAGCACCAATAGTATACCTTAGGTATTAGGTTCAAAAGGTCGCAGACTCTCATCACTCGAATGTTAAGCGCCTGCTTCGGTCAAGTTGACAGTTAAAGATATGTGGTATATCTTTTCGTAACTCGGTACCGATTACGACCTATAAACCCACCCTCTCACATTCACAGCCTCACATCGGATGCTATCCATGCCAGCCAATAGCCAAGCACCAATCGAATACCACTTCGTTTTCGTTCTTCTTTCCTTTCCACATGAGTCTCGTCAGGCGAATCCATGATCCATTTGTTCCGTCCTCCATGTCAAAAGTCAGGGGTTCGACTCATCGCATCAGTTAGCGTTCCGAGAGCGCTATCGCGTTCCAGCTCTATCATGAGAGTACTATGCGTAGCCGAGAAACCTTCCATCGCAAAGGCCGTAGCCGGCCATTTGTCAGGGGGCGAGGTGCAAACTGTTTGTATTCCATCTTTCAGTTGGGAGAAGACATGCGCTCATGTTTTTCTTTTAGCTTAATACTCCCGAAAAATACATCAAGAACTATGTGTTCGATTATGACTTCGGTCGCCCTTGGGGCAAGTGTCAGGTCACCATGACGTCGGTCCTCGGTCATATTACTTCTGCTGAGTTCCCTCCGGAGTACAAGAAGTGGGAGTACCCACCGCCAGATCGCTTATTCGATGCCCCTGTGAATGTAGTTATTGCAGCGGTAAGTGCAGTGCAGGCCTTGAATAGATCATGTGCTCATTGTGTTGGATCCAGGACAAGAAAAAGGTTGCTGAGAACATCGAGAAGCAAGCACGTTATGCAAATGCCTTGTGTATTTGGACGGATTGTGATCGAGAGGGCGAACATATCGGCCACGAGATATGCGAAGCTGCGAGAAAAGGGAATCGCACTCTAGACATCAAGAGGGCTAAATTTAGCAATATCGAGAGAGCGTGAGTCATCTAAGCTACCGCCTTTTAGGGCAGCTATTGCTAACATATCACAGACATATTATCAACGCTTCGAAAAACCTCATCAACCTTGATCATAGACAGGTTAATGCCGTGGCATCTCGCATCGAGCTCGACCTTAGGATAGGATATGCATTCACTCGCTTCCTGACCATCAATCTAAAATCACTCGGTGGCGTGTTCCAACAATTATTGCTAAGTTACGGTATGCTCCAAGTCTCGATTTCGGAAGATATCACTCACTCATCCTATTGGCAGGATCATGTCAATTTCCGACCTTGGGCTTTGTTGTAGATCGTTATTTTCGAGTGAAAAACTTTAAACCCGAGCCTTTCTGGAGCATCAAGGTCATGCATAAACGCGAAGGAATCGACGTCAATTTCAGCTGGGCTCGCAACCGGCTCTTTGACCGGGCGTCAGTTATTATACTCTATGAACGATGTTTGATGGCCAAGAAAGCCAGGGTTACCAAGGTCCAGGAGAAACCAACCAAGAAATGGAAACCCTTACCGTTAACGACGGTTGAGCTACAAAAAATGGCAACGAGGTTTCTGCATATGACTGGTCAAGAAGCCATGGAAACTGCCGAAGGGCTTTACAACAAGGGCTTCATCAGCTACCCAAGAACAGAGACCGACCGGTTTGACACTGGTATGAATCTTCGTGCCTTGGTTCAAAAGCAAACTCAGTCTCATGCTTGGGGAGATTTCGCTCAGAATTTAGTTGATGGTGGGTTTCAACAACCACGACAAGGACGAAACGATGATAAAGCTCACCCTCCTATCCATCCCATAACTTTCGCTGCGCCGTCAGTGCTCAATGAAAAGGAGAAGAAGATATACGAATTTGTAGTCAGACGCTTTCTAGCTTGTTGCTCAGAGGATGCCAAGGGTGTCGCCACTGATGTCGACATAATGTATGGCGAGGAGTCATTCCATGCCCACGGAGTTGTCGTTCTGGAACGAAACTACCTCGAAGTCTATGTATATGATAAGTGGACAGGGACCGCTCAGCTGCCTAAATTCACAGTCGGGGAGACTTTCGAACCTACGGAGGCACTGATGACTGAAGGCAAAACTGCACCTCCCAACTATCTCACTGAGGCAGATCTGATAGCTCTTATGGATGCCAATGGCATCGGAACCGATGCCACCATGGCGGAACATATCCAAAAAATCCAAGAAAGAGACTATGTTCGAACGGTCTCCAGAACAACCCGCTCGGAAGAAGAGGCCGAAGATGTAGAAGACGGTCAAGCAGCAGATGGACGCCGCAACGGCCGTTCTGCGCGCGGAGGACGAGCACGAGGTAGCCGAGAAGGCCGAGGAAGAGGGGCTACAACTAATGGACGTGGAGGCGTCAAGGAATTCATCCCGACCCACCTAGGTGTGGCTCTCATCCAGGGTTTTGATAGGATGAATTTCGAGACCAGCCTGGGTAAACCGTTTCTACGCAAAGAGATGGAGCTGAAGATGAAGGCTATCTGTGAGGGGCGCACAACAAAGGAAGCTGTCCTGGAAGAAAGCATCCAGCAGTATCGGCATGTCTACATGCAATCACAACAAAAGCTTAGCGTCCTCAAAACGGTGGGGTCCCCTCTACTATCTTCGATAACCAGCAAGGAACGTTAACGTATTCGCAGGCTTGTCGGGAGTACGTGTTGAGAGCTTGAACTATACCAAGCTTTTCGCGATGTTTTACGACGTTCCGCGATAGCTCAGTTGATTTCCCTTCTCACCCTGGCTTAAGGACAAGATGCTTCGAGCACGATAGTGGTAATAATCTGGTATCATGGGACACTGTTCAGCATTGAGCTATAGCAGGGTCTTGCTTCGAATTTCAGGTCTATCACTATATAGGCAATCGTTATACGCACTAAGATGCACACCATTGTGCTCATTAAGAAGATTCTCCTAATGAGGTATATCTGCATAGAAACATTACCGAATTAGCAAGGTCATAGGGGCTAATGGGAAATCCCGGAAAGTAAGAGAGCAATCTGGTTGGTTCAAAGGGAAAGTATGGCTGTTGCATTCCTCTTCGGCCAACCTCTTTGTCCATGCTTCGACACCCAGGCAATTTATACGCCGCGTCCCCACAAAGCTCCGAACGTCCTATGGGGAATTGCGCTCTGCCGACAACGTGGGGAATCAGTAATGGCTGATGGGGAGCCGTAGTGAAGCTCCCTCATAGCGGGGTAATGATATGAAGACGACGACCCTAAAGTCAGTAAGTACTGAGTAGGCATGAACTGGAGACGCATTATTGAGTGCGGAACAGGCGGGATCATATCTTGTCCTAAAGCAACTGGAGAGAAGTGTCGCGGCCAAGATAGGGCTTCTTGACACTTCAGTGAGCAATCTCAGTGACTCTCCGACCCATATGTAAGTCGGTAATAGCGAGTCGCTCATTTAGACTCAGACACAGGGAGCACAAATTTAGTCAAAACCCCCCAGGTTAGCCATAATAGGCGAGTGCATTCTCATATTGATTGATTGTGTAATAGAAAACAGACCTCACAACGGGATTCGCTTAGCATGTCTTCTACTTGCCATGTCAAGAATTTCCTAGGTGGATTGAGTACAGTCGAAACTTAGCTCACCGATAAAGGACACCATAGCTCTTGGATGTTTACCTGGCGTTGAATAAACTGCTATACGGACTACGGACTACGGACTATCTTATTATGATTCAAAGGGCACATCTGCACCATCGGCCGGTGTCGCAATCTGAGAATGACCAGCGTTGAGGCTTGGCCGCATGTACCGGCGTCCAAATTAGCTCACTGAGCGTTCGGCTTCAGAGAACGTGCTAAAAACACCAGTCTCTAAGGCGAGATCTTCTAGACTAAATCTACACCCCACGGTTTGCCAGGCTGAAGCGATCATTGGTTAGCCTAACCAAGTATGTAGGTGCTGAAGTCAGAAATGGGTTACACCACCTAAGTCAAATCCACTTCCATACGAGCGTGGATAGGTACCTAAATCTGCAAAGCGACGCAACAAGCGTCATCATCGATTTGCTTGTGTCTGGTGTTTCTTGCCGAAGCTTGAAACAGGAAGAGAGGCAAGAAGAATGTAACAGAAAGGCTTGCGCATTGCCGAGCTACATCCACTTACACATGACATGCGCCATGTTCCTCAAACCATCTAGGTTAGGAAGATAAGATGCGTTTCTTCACTGATTACAGCGTAGTAACCTAGATTGTATCCACGGAATCACTTATCGCAAAAATACTACGTACTCCCCTGCACCCCCATGATAGGGCCACGCGACCCTCCCGAGCCAGCTACCAGAAGCATCTATCAGCCACCACCCGAGGAGGCTGGATATTGGCGAGACCTAGGTCTTTCGCAAGAGGGGTTCGGTCACGAGAACCCATATTCCAATCTTTAACCAGTAAGCTGAGTAGGTATTACCCAGGTGATGCTGAGAATACCTACCAAGTATCTGTATGATTGTCTTGTGGGAGGTTTATTAATAGTACCTCCTTTAGATAGGACAAACCAGGATGAAATCGTCTTAGTAGCTGATCATACTCATTTACTTCAGCTGAGTACAAACTACGTCTCCACTACTAAGGTTAGAAATTTCCTAACAGATGACGAAAAAGAACTTATATGAGCCAATCTTATCCAAGCTGACCATTCTACTAGTACAGGTGATGAATTGAATCTTCAACTACGCTACACTCAAAAGTCATAGATACCTAGGTACCTCATGGCAGACTCCAACCCAGCATTGTTTCAATGTTCTCTTTGATCTGCCGGGGAAATGGATGTTGTGGCATGTCCTACTGATAAAACTACCTTGCATCCCATCTTGAGCTAAATAGGTAGTAGTAAGGGCAAACATCAAGCAGTGCCTAATGCAGGCCATCCCAGGCCGCAAGTTGAAGTGGGTATGGAGACACACACCTCTGGAATGACTAGTAAGACGCCTAGTTGTGACGGACTGTCATGCAACATTAAAGCATGAATCAGCCAATCATATTGCCCCTTCACTCAGCGTGATGCCTATTCGAGCTCTGAGCACACACGCTATCTGCGCTATGCACGCTATCCCAAGAAAGAGCCAGGCACACCCTCCCTTTCACAAAGACTGTGATGTAATGACCTTGTACCGTACCCGCCAAAATACAGGCTAACTGCCACGGCCCTCGGTGTTGGGTACAAATCGGTACCACGTGCATCCCTCCATTACGGGATACATATGGACTTAGTCCTGGCATAACCACTGAGCAGGCACAACACAGCACACGCTGCACGGGGATTGCGCAGACACTGTTGCTGGGTTGCGTGCCGGTGCTGGGCGTTGCGCTGGTCATTCCAAGTAAAATGACGGGCGTCGCTCGCTCCCCTGCTCGACCCTTTTCTCCCATCATCAACAACAAAAACAACAGCAATCACCAGACCAGCCCAACAAAAGAGCCCTCTTGTCACAGTCAAGATAATCGCGTCGGCACAGCCAGCAGCCAGTTAGTCCATCCCGCAAGCCTCTCTCATCTTTGTCATCGTCTCTTTTTTGCCGAGACCAAAGACTTGCCGCCACTGTTGATTAGCGCCTACTTCGGATCTGTACCTGTAAGTGAGGTGACTCAGTTATCGTCCGTCTTCGTCACTCGCCGCTCTATATCTCCATATCTACACCGCAACCCGACCGCGCCCTCCACGCGCCACACTCCCTTTTCATCTAGAACAAGTACTGATTCAGTGTCGCTTCACATTGCAGACACATCTTGAAGTTCCGAAATTTCAATATGGCAACTATGGCATCTGCTACCGCTGCTCGCGATATCCCCGTGGCCTTCCCGGCTGGCCGAGACACCTTAGCTGGTGTAGCGGCCGCCAGGAATGGCTCTGTGACAGGCGCTCAGCCTCTTCCGACTCCCCCCAATTCCATCTCACCTGCGCTTCCTCCTCACGGACTCAAAGCCCAGCTGCAGAGAGCGAGGCTCGACTCCATCGACTCGGACCTTGACCTCCAGGACGACTCGCAGTCCCACCGGGCCGTGTCATCGTCCTTTGAGGCCGCAGGAGACATCACTGCGACCTTGCTCGCCAAGTTCCATCTCCCCGAGATCCTCCTCAACCATGGTCCCTTGGCCATCCGTCATATCATGGGCTATCTGACCACATCAGTGCCTGGTTTCGCCGGCATCCCTCCGAACAAAGCACGACGGCTAGTGGTATCTGCATTGCAACGCGGACAAGGACACGGTGCTGAAGGCGGTGGTGTAAATGGAGATGTCGAGTTTGAAAAGGTCGGGTGGGGTCGTTGGAACGCGAAGCGAAGGGGCCAAGCCGCGCGTTCTTCTTTGTCTCGATCCGTATCCGGCGAGAGTTACTCAGGCTCCTATCCAACCCGTATCCCTATCAACAGAGACATGTCCTGGAATGCGAATCGATCCCGACGACTTAAGGCTCGTGCCACTAGCAGGGGCAATTCGGCCTCCTTCTCACATGATGATCGAGACGCAAGTGTGTTGGAGCATGAGGCGGATAAAATGTCCCTCGATTCTCTTGATGAACCTGGCTCAGCTTCCTGCTCCGAGGCCCCCGACGCCGCCGCCGACATTACTATGAACGATGACAATCCTGAAGACGAAACTGATGATGAAGACTGGGGAGCTGTTGGAGCCGCTGCTCTGCGAGCTGGCTCTTACTCTACCCCAGCTGACGCTCGCCGCGGCGCGAGCAACCTTTCTTATCGTGTATATAACACTGGGGGCTACCGATCCTTCTCTACGAACACTCGGATGCTTCGAGAACCTCCGCTCGACAACATCGATTTGGACGCCCTAGCCGCTTCCTCTGATGCGCAAGAGCGCGAGGCTATTCAAGCACTTCTACAGCTTGGTTCTGTGTAATAATTATCATGCATGGGTGGCGTTTGGGAAACAGCCGGTTGGGAACATTTGTGCATGGTGCGGAATCGGTCTGATTGGTTTCGGGTCCATCCTATTCAATCGACGCGGCGTTATTCCTGCTTTATTATCACCCGACATTTTTTTACAACGTATGGTGTCTTCGGCATTGGGGAGGAACATACATTTTCCACGACACCTTCCTGGTTTGCCAACCCTTTTCCACTCAAATATTTACTATCAGCATTCTCGGCCCTGGAGGTGGAACGTGGCCTCCAGAGTTGCGAGCGATTCGGAGTTACATCATTATAATTTTTCCCTATTTCTACCACGAGATGACGAACAGCAGCTGGCGTTACTGCGATTCATTTCGTCGTACCCCAGGAAATCATTCGTGATCTTGAGCCTGTGGTTACCCTCGTGTGCTCGGTCTAGATGATTTGTGGCCGGTCTATTTCATGCCGATATTTTATACCCCTATGCACTTGTATATACCCCTCGCGATTTTATTTCAGCATATTCAGAAAGATACCCGCCTTCAACAAATATGCGGGCGCCCGTTTCAACTTCTACGGGCAAATTGGGCATCTGCAATAGAGATGCGGTTTTGGTGCTCCTGTGCACTCATACGATTTTTAATTACTAGCAAAAACTTGGAGGGTGCGAGGCCCAAGGAGGATGACGTATGGTGGTGGTCTTGGTATGCGTTACCTGGATATGTTATGGGACTGTCGACCACATGAGTGGTGATGAGAGCTGTCTGTGGTTATGTCAGATTTACCCGGACTTGAATGCGGCGACTATGGCTCATCGTCCCCGAGACCGTCTTCGGTGGGTCTAAACAAGAGGGAACCGCAGACAAATAGAAAGGGCAGGGAAAGAGAGGAGAGCATTCTGAGGACCTATAATCATAGCTTTATGGCTTGTTACTAAGCTCAAAAATGAAAGCAACCTTCATGCGTCTCCATACCAATGGCTTATCTGGTCGTGCCTGCTGCCTCCGATTTTGGTGCTATCAATATGAATGATATATGATATATCTATCACTAGACCGGGTTCGAACTATGAATGTACAGTGACATTAGTCCTTGGGCTATGTCCATGTTACCCCTTACTACGTAGGCGTACAAACCGACCTATCATCTCGTATACACCAAGTTTCTTTTGTGTCTTCCTTCGCAGACAATAGCCTCTATCCTCCATGTGTATGACTATGGCAGAGATAGCAATTCCGGCTTAGGGAGAGAATCAGCTATCGTGACTGATGAGTCAACGCATAGCCTTTCTACTGGACATGGGCATCTATGCCACTGGCCTCAACACGATTCTTTTAGCTGTACGACTAAACTTTAAAAAACATGCTCAGGGACATTGGGAAGTCTCTTGTCGAACATTTCGGCCAACGCGAATATTGCTTCTAAGGAACAACTAGGGGTTAATATCAAATGCCAGTTATTCATGATGATACAGCATCTGATTCTGGGGATGGCCATAACATGTAGTGGCCGTGTGATGTGCCCTCTCTAAATACTCTATCAGCCTTCTAACTTTAAAGGGTTGAGAACGTGAGCGGTCAAGGTTTGGAGTGCTGCTTGTTTTTGCCGCCTTGTTTTCTTCGCTGCTGTTAGTGGTGGTCACGGGTCGGCAACGACATAAACCCTGAAATAACGAGATGGCTGATATACTTTTCAACCCGGCTCGCGGAACGCCCCGTCTAAGTTGCTTTGCGCGTCTTCCCCAGGCTTGCTTCATCCCACTCCTCCGGTTACCGGCCAAGATTGAGTATGAGTGCACAGATACCAGATTGGCCCCTCTACACGATTTTGCTATCAGATTCATAAAAGCGGCCTTCCTCCCTCTTCTTGGAAAACGCTTAGGTTATTTAGAATCTCCTCCTTTAGCCAGAAAAATCAGAACAGCTCCGTTTATATCATGTCTACATTAAATACACCCGTCCCCTCCCCTGGGTGCATACGCAGGCACAGTACCGGCAGCATACCGGACGTGTCCCCTCATGACGAACCTCAAGTGCAGTTGGATCACTGCGTGTACAATGATTCAATTCCAGAAGAAGACTCAGTAGCAGAACCCGATTTTCACTCAACATTGCCTTCGAGTGCGCTGGGACCCCTGCCTATATTAACACTGAGGCCAGGGTCTCCGGAATTGTCTGTTCGAAACCCGGGAACTTCGCCACCCCGACTACCACCCGGCAGCAGAGCTCATTACATCATGGCACACGAAAATGGGGTGACCGGGCACATAGCCCGCAGACACCGGGCTCTATCTCCGACGATCCACGAAGAGTCGGTGGCAGCGCTACACCCTCCCGCTGCGCACGGGGCATTGAGGTCCTATTGCGGACTCGATATGGCATGGGCTAATCAAGCAATAGAAGAGGCAGAGGCGTCGCGGGGGAGACTTACGCCGAGCACTTTCAGACGGTCGTTCTGCTACGACGACGACGAACATCTCACGGCGTCCTGGGACCCGTTCTGGCCCGGTAGAAGGCCCTACAACAGATCCGAAAACGGCTCCGTCGAATCGTTGAGGTCGTTGGTGGGGGTTGGGAATCGGATTATGCTGCACGAGAGACCAATATCCAGATTGCAGGAGACGAGAACTCAGGGACACGAAGGCGCTGCTAGAGAAGGAGGCACCAGACCCATATCGATCAATTACAATATAAGTCGGCTTGCGAGACAACTTCACGATAGATTTTAGGGGCCCGACTAAACCGACTTCTGCCCCTATTTGGCGGCGCTGGGGCTGCCTGTGTATAAAAGTTTAGACATACTAGAGATCACATTATATGTACAGTCATATTTCCTAAACTAATATACTACTCCTTCTTCAGTACTCTGGCAACGTCAACCGGTGCTCATGGATTATTTTCTGTGAATATCTACTGCCTTTCTCTATGGTGGCCGTAATAGAGAACCTTTGCACCCACTATCCTATCGGGGCTCGAAGAAAACTGAGAGAATCGATAGCAAGTGCCACGAATACGATACGTTTCCCCATCAGCCCGACATCCAGGTTGAATCAGGAAACTGCACAAGATTTACATGTCGTTATCTACCTAACAAAAGACCTTGAGCCACGATAGAATAACATCCCAAGAGGCCCGATGATGTCATTGGCGAATCGAGATGTGGGATAAGGTTAATGCAGGTATCCTCATGGCTTCATATGACACTGGGATCTTGCATGGCCTGCCGGTTTCGGCATCCACGGAGCTGTAGTTATACGCGTCGATGATGCACTTTGACGTTTGCAGGTTATATACTGGTCAAGGAAATGATACGTGGCAGCCAGATAAGCTGATGGCGATATCGGGGTCGTATGAGTATCCGATGGAAGTGCACCAATGGCAGAATTGCTATTCGCTAGAGATGTAGATCTGCAATTACCAACTCACTGGATCCCATGCGATTGCTCTCCGGGCTGGCTCTAGGGAGATTCCCATCCTTCTTAACTCTTATCCCTAATGCTCTCCCGTATACGTAAGGAGAGGGGAGTACCAGTTCATACAGGTAAGGCATGATCACGTCTTGATCCTTGAATACCTTCATTTACAGGTATATCATCTAAAACTACCTCTCGCCGTGCAGGTAGGGTCTATATATATGAACTCTATCAAAAGCTTGGCCACGCTGCGTAGGGGGTCGATGTGGGTGGGCGTAATCGAATGCCACGTGCTCAGTCTTGCTTATCTTTGAATCATCGCGTAAAACTCATGGGACTATAGCATGAAGATACCGTCACCGGGGTTAGGTCAGCGAATGCCCGCTTACATGAAACACGGTGACCTCTGCGAGATGCTTATCAAATGTAAGGCGCTTGTGCAGAGCAAAAACTGAGGTCGGGGCCACAGCTGAATCAAATCACGAGTTGTCCCGGTCTGCATCTATCCAGGAGACTCACTGGACGTAGATCGTTCATGAAGCACTGTTCTAACTTCACCTCTGCAGCTGGGTTCGTTGACGTCAATCGCACAGGGTTGCCAACCCTCTGAGTTGAAGTCATGTCCTGTTTTCGAGAAGATTCTTGAAGAATGATAAGTGGCGTGGAGAAATAACTGTAGATAACCTGTACTATGTGTTAAGAACTCTAATTTCGAGTAACCTGGAAGATATCGATCGCAGCGCGTCCGGAATTCAGTGGCATGAAAATGTCCGTATGCAAAGGGGTATGGAATCGCGATGAGACATTTTGTTTGTATATGATAAACTTGTTTGCGAGGCAAGGTAGTATAAATGTTCGGATACTTCTTTATCATGCTCTCAGATCCAAACTAGGTGTAGCCCGGACATTTGTATTGCGGTGATCAGTCTGCCAGGTGAAAGAAGGAGTCTCCAACCAGCTTGATGAGTCCGGTACGGCTTTGGCCATCAGTACAATTTGCTTAGGAATAGTACAATCGCCCACAGAGACGTACTATTTGGAGACGCAGAGTGTTTCGACGTCAGCAAGAGCTCGTAATATGACCATTGCCATACGCGACACCGCGATATATGAGCGATCTATGAAGAGGCATTCACGGCTTGCAACTATGTCACGACGTGTCTTGGCCTTTGTTCTGCTGTCCCGGTGATGTTATAGATGATTGGAAGTCACCATGTATAGACCAATCACACGGGCTTGAAAGTGGTCCATATGTGTCGTGATGGACGTATGGCCGATATAACTCGACCCTTCGGTTCTGCCATTCGAATGAATACACTATTGATACTGGAGTCACTACCGCTGAACGGAATGCCCCCGGAACAAGATGTCTACCTATGACTCGAGCCGGCCGAGACAAGCACAACGAAACTGATACTCCAGAATTGGCAAAGTACAGCGAAAAGCGCTTAAGCCGCGGCTCAGCTCAACTGATTACCCGCGGCGGCTCGGCTGTTGAAAAATGACCGATAGGGTCTCTACAATCAAGTGCAAGAGACTGCAGACTGGGTTAATAAGTGTAGGACCGGGCCTCGATTGGACTATTGTCTGGCTCCTACAATAAGGGAACCAGATCTAGCCACAGGGGTAGACAGTGAGGCGATCGCCATCTATTTGTACAGATGGAGTGTCGAATGTTGGAAGATCTGTTTTGTCCCAGGGGGGTTGATGCCAATATAAGTAATCCCTATAGTGTGTAGAGCCATTTCTAAGAGCGGTTCAAAGAAACTTCGTTTCGAGCGTAGTACAGCCTCATTTACCGAGGACCGTGATCTGCTTGTAATGTGCGCTGTTGTTGTCAATAGACTCCTACTATTAGAACAACAGGTACTGATATGTATTTATCTATATATTAATATGGCGTGGTATATAGCCAGTTACTCAAAACCTCTTTTGTGGGTTAGAAACATCAATGACGTTTCCCCCTTTTCCTGTCCTTCTTAGGCCTGGATGACTTATATGTCATCGTTTTGGGCAGGTATTATTATTGGTAGTACAAAGTTTACAAAGTTAGTATAGGGAGGCGGGTATAGTTAAGAGGCTTACTGCACCCTGTAGCAGAGTAAATATACTACAACTTATTTGAAAGGGCATTAGCCAGTCTAATACGTGTAGCAGTGCTTTGCGAAAATACAAATTACTTGTTCATGAATACGTCAGGCCTCCGAAAGGCTCAAGATTTGGGTGGTCAGATGATTCAGTCTCCGGGTACACCAATTACGCACTATGTGTCTGAGTAATATATAGGGCGACATACAAACTCTATACTGGTGGTCACAACTTGATGATACAGTGGTTGATGTACACGGTGTCACAAAGCGAGATCGGACGTCCACAACAAGTATCTATCCTCGGACCTTTCCCGTAGCCGAAGGCGCCATATTTGATTGCTTGACATTCTTGCTATTATCATTCACTGTGCCGTCTTAGCGAAATCGGAGCACGAGGGTAGTATCCCTCGACCCGCGGGCGTCCACGATGGTGCAATAGCCTGCTAATCTCGACTACGTCGATAGGTTGCCTGCTAGTTGGCGCTGCTGTGGGTAATTGCTGTGAGATAAGCCTCATTTACTTCATTTAGCATCCCGCAACAACTCGTCGCGCGAAGGGGAGTATTTATAGCCGGGTAAGTTGTCCACTACTAGTTAAGTATCAAGCTGTCAAGTGGTTCAAAGGCCAAGAGCTTGGCGGGCGGAGAGGGATACCAAGGCTTGGCCGTTGGCGGAGAAGTTGATGACTATGCTAAGCCTCCAAGAATCCAAGACCCTGATGCCATTATGGATTGCTGATAGTATAATCAACATACCAAGAGATTCCTCCGCCCGTCCTTGGATAACAGATACTGCCTATTTGGGAACGGACACTTTCCGTGAGAATGGAAGATAGGTGTATAGCCATGCCACGACAAACTTACGGAGGGAGCTTGTTCCAATGATGAACTCAAAGAAGGTCGGTTGGTAAAGGCGACATATTACCGCTTAACAGTAAAATTGGAATAATAAATCAGTGACTTCAAAGCATTCTGCATCCAGCCATTTGCTGTAGATTCAACATGTGATACGTACTTGATTGACTCAATCGTCGTGATGATGAAGTTGCAACGAAGCAAAGTGTAAAGAAACAGACGAGGAAATCTCAAATAAGCCAATAGTGCGATCGTCATCCAGCTTACTACAGCTTGTGTACATGCGTAGTGTACAGCTGTTACTGAAGAATGAACTGCACATGAAATAACCTGATGAGAAGAATTATAAGAGAAGGGTGCCAATCTCATCTCATCGGCTGCAACCATGCAATACAAGTAGCTCGACGAGTCGCATTGGTGTTTCTTCCTTTGACATACCTACTAGTAAGAGAGCACAAGCTGCCAAGAGTGCCAAGAAAGCCAAGACTTATGCCAAGGTGGGCGCAGTTGAGAGTCTCGGCAGAGGAGGGCCCGGAGAGCCAAGTGGCCAAGGAATTTCCTCGACGTACCAAGGCCTGGGCAAAGTCTCGGCAAGAGTCTGGGCGAAAGGAGTCTGGGCGCAAAGCCTGGGCAAAGCTGGGCGGGCTGGGGAAGGCTCGGCAGGCCAGCGAAAAAAGAAAGAGTCAGTTGGGTCACGCACGACACACCCTCTGACACCCTCAAAAAGCGCGGTAGGGGCGATACAACGAGCCCATAATGCGCCAGTAGCGGCTGCACTGTGGGTGTCAGCATCGAGACAATCGGCAGACGCCAAGAGCCGCCAAGACTTGCCAAGGACATACCAAGCCTCGACTGGAGTCTTGGCATGTCTTGGCGGGCTTGTCGCTGAGGAGTCGCAGGGACTTGGCTCTTGGCCAGGCCTGCCGCTTGCGCGAAGTACCCCGGCACGCCCAGTACCCAGCCTGTTGTCAGCCCCTCGGCTGCACCCAATCAGACCCGAGCTGCTGCTACACCCCGACGGCAATAGACCCATTGCCAAGAGTTTCCGCCTACCCACCGCCAAGTCTAATCACCATAATCAGGAGCTGCAACAGCACCTGATTTACATAAACTGAGCTTGGTCGCCCGCCGAAAGCCAAAAGCCAAAATCCTTAAACTGTTTGTTTTCCTTTTTGTTGGAAAGCTTGTCGCCATTGTCCGTCCGATTAAACTGTGTTTTTTCGGTCTTATGCTTGTCGCCCGAGTCCAATCTTATCGCTATATCTTGTTGTTTGCTTGCTCGACTTACACCGTGATTGGCCTCCTGCATCCTGTTTTGGGATTAGCCTCCAGCGTCTGTCCTTAACCAACTTGGCTTCTCTGGGCACCAAAAGTCTTGGTATTTAGCCCGGTAGAACCTCGGATAACGCTGAGCCAAGACCTCGGGGAAACCTTATTTCCGATCATCACCAGTCTTGGCCTCGGAGTCAGCGAGCCCACAAGGTAGCTTGGTGAAGACGGCCATGTCTGCAGCCCCTGAGAGCAACCCGGTCCCGTCTGGGGGGGATAGCTCCACCTCCAACGATGGTACTACACCGGCCTCCACCTCGACTGCCGCTACATCGCAATCCAGTGCGCCCGCTTCAGATGATTCGCTCACCTGTAAATGGGCGAGTTGTAGTGAGAAGTTCACATCAGCCGAAAGTCTATATGTAAGATATGACCTTTGGTACCTGCAACGCAAAAATAAACACTTGTCTCTGTCTACCCGGTTGGTTACAGTGTCGTATACGGATTGTTGCTGACTTGCAGACAGGAACACATCTGCGAGAAGCATGTTGGGCGGAAAAGTACCAACAATCTAAACCTCCAGTGTCAATGGGCGCAATGTCGTATTACGACCGTCAAGCGTGACCACATCACTTCGCACATTAGAGTTCACGTGCCTTTGAAACCTCACAAATGTGACTTTTGCGGCAAGTCCTTCAAGCGTCCTCAGGACTTGAAGAAACATGTGAAGGTATGCTCTTCTCTCTGCGTAAATCTCATTCCACCTCCAATCGTGTGCACTACTGCTAGAGAAGTTCGATGATTGCCGCTAAATGAAGTTCCGGGCTAAGTGGCTCTGTATTGTCGTCTTGGAAAAGTCATAAGTAGACTGAAGCGGCCCCTGTAATATGGATTTAGGGCCCTTGCCTTGGGTTGTTCGATGCCACTTCGCTGTCGCAACACTATTGTCTGGACTCCTTACTGACATGATACTTCAGACCCACGCCGATGACTCTGTTCTAGTGCGATCCCCAGAGCAGCATGGCGGCATGAACGGCACGTACAGAGCTTCAGGCAAAGGTAAGATTTGACTCGGTTCAAACCCGGCGGCTTTCCTTATAACGAGGCTAATTCCGCCTCCTAGCACCTTCTAGCTACTATGATCACAATGGCCAGATGCGTACTAACTCGGCCGCCTTTGGTCAGCCGCCTCATCCAGCCACTCATACCAGTAGCTACTACCAGCATCATCATGCGCCCCCTCCTTCATTTGGCGGTGCTCCCATGTACTACCAGCCCATGAACGGACGGGGTGATCATATGGGATATCAGGCTGCTGCGGGCTATGACGGCCGCACCAAGAGGTCTTACGAAGCCGTTCACGAATTCTTCAGTGATACTAAGCGCCGCCAACTCGATCCTACATCATACCACCAAGTTAGCCAGAGGCTCGTCCCTCTTCACGGGGCGCTGCCTATCCATGCTCATTCTTTGGGCGCAGAGTATCTTCCTGCTCCTGCAGTTGTATCCGTGGACGGTCATGGTGGTCACGCACCCTATCAGCACTATGCATTGCCACCTATGCCAGAACTACGCACCAAGAATGAATTGCTTCGCATGGACCAGATGCTTGAGCAGATGCAAAGCACGATTTATGAGAGCGCCAATCCACCATACATACCCATGAACATCCGACAGAGCCATTCGCCGCCGCATTCAGGCGTTCAGGGGCAGTCTGCCATGGGGACTCACCCTTACTCAGCAGCTCACGTCGCTTCGCCTTTGACGGCCGTTTCGTCAACACACTCTACCGGCACACCGGCTGCTACGCCACCGTCCAGTTCCGTGTCATATACTTCGGGTCACTCCCCCGCCGCCTCTTCGGCTGGATTTTCTCCATCATCTCGCCATAGCTCTACCGCATCGGGATTATACCCAACGCTACCTGCTGTGACCTCGGGCTATCCTGGTCAATCGGCCACATCAACTCTGGGCCCCAATTTTGAAGCGGATTCTCGCCGCCGCTACTCAGGTAGTATGCTGCAGCGCGCTAGCGCTGGCCCTCGACCGAGTGTTGACCGTGAGGGTTCGCGCACTCCCAAAGGCCCCGAGTCGGCGGTGTCTACAGTCAGTTCGCCTTCTGCCGAATCTGAGCGTAGTACGGAGGCTCGGGAGCGTGAGGACCAATACGAGATCTGGTTAGAGAACGTTCGTACTATTGAGTTCCTCAGAGAGTACGTCAACGATCGTCTCAGACGCAAGGACTTTGATGAGGGTAGCCCTCGCTCGAGTTCTTCTGATGGCGATTCACCTGTTCGGCCTCCTTCCCAGCCGGCGTACCCTGCACTGCCTCTTTGAGAGGAAGAAAGAGGAAAAAAACAAGAGGACAAGAAAAAAAAGAAGAGCCGTTTGTTGGAATTTCGAAAGTTTGCGAGCATAATTGAGAAAAATAGCGTTTATTATTATTGTTGCCTTGAGCCATTCGTTTAAGGGATTTGTATGGGATCAAGATGAGAAGACGATATGAGGACGGTGTTCTCTCAAGGGGGTTTGTCACCGCGACGTTTCAATTTTCATGCCTCGAAGCGGATGACTATATTGTATGTGGGTCAAAATATTATTGGGGGTATATGGACATCGTAGTATAGGTATTGATCCCTTCTCCTCAGTGACAGCTTTAAAATCAAACAGAGACACATGGTGAATAGTTAGGACATCTATCTCGTGCGCCTTGCCAGTGCGCGCGTCTTGGTAAATCTAGATCAGTCTTACCCTCCACATACGTACCTAGGTAGTAAAAGCATTATACTACCAGAACATAACGTCTACCGATATTGGGCGTCACTACGGAGGTTCTGGCCAAAATTAAGTGGCATGGCCAGTGTTCACGTAACGTGTCAATAATTGACCACTTATACTGTATAAGAATCAGTCTAACCGGAATAGTCA
The DNA here is from genome assembly GCA_022578765.1 of Xylaria sp. FL0933. Lineage (NCBI taxonomy): Eukaryota > Fungi > Ascomycota > Sordariomycetes > Xylariales > Xylariaceae > Xylaria > Xylaria sp. FL0933. The sequence goes on along the minus strand of MU389724.1, from coordinate 768,178 downwards.
GTACTTGGCACCAGGCTTGCAGTTGGACAGATAGTGTGGCGGGCCGTCTACAGCTTGCGTCACTTGGCATTCCATCGGACCAGGGCTGCTCACAGGTGGAACGGTCTTGAGTATGTGTTTCCTAATCAGGTTACTCTGCTGGTAACTGTCAGACGCTCGCACTGTGATTCTACTTCAAGCATGCCACTTGATTTTGGCCAAAACCTCCGTATACACGGAAAATCTTGACGATAGAGTGGAAAAGAAGAAATTGGTGCAGAAGAGAAGTCCAATTGGGTATCTTGCCAACGGCCAAGGTAGATGGTTTATGTACCTACCTACTATGTAGATAGGTATTAGTGGGGTAATCTGTGGTTGCTGTGGGGATGGCATCCCAGCACCCTTAACGCCTGTAATCAGCGTCACCTCGACGCGCAAGGACGACACGACAATCTTACGGCTAAGTTTCTTCCGCGAGTTATTTCAGTTACTATTTCTGCGACATTGTATCTCAGATCTCCCTCTCTTCTGAGCAAAGAAAGGTATATTCTCTTTCCAGGTTTGCAGATCTCAAGTGCGTCACCGCCTTCTCTATTTTGTTTACGTTCCGATCTCCGCCTAAACCTTGCCGGGAAAAGAAGTCGCGACAAATGGTACGTATACGTAAAGAAAAACCCACTTGTTTCAGTCTACTGCGTCACTTAGGGTCCGGCGGATTAAAGTTTCTAATCAATCATAATCTCCTAGGCCATGCCAGTGGGATACAAGCCTTCCCCTTTGGGCTACGGCTCACCGCGAAGCTCTCCCTTTCGCAGACCAGAATCGCCTTCTTCGCCGTCTCCATCAAGCCGACAGATCACGCCGACGCCGTCGCCCACGAAGGGAGGAGGAGTAGCAGGAGGAGCCAGCTTATTCGCACCGTCTAGATTCGCACAGCCTTCGTTGTCGCCGACGTCGACGCTGGATAGCAACACACCACGCAGATTCGACACCATGGCTTCGTCGTCGTCACTGCCTCTCGGCTCGCCGGCTCCCCTCTCGCCTTCGCGTGGTGCATCTGCGATGGCACATCAGTCTCTTGGACATGGCAATGCATTATCGCAGCTCCAGCCGGCGCAGGTCCGCTTGCTTCGCGACGGGTTCCAGATCATGGATAGGGACAGCGATGGCGTTGTCAATAGGGAGGACGTAGCAGATATGTTAGCCCAACTAGGTGCGTAACTCGTATTGATTCACTCTCTCCTCCAATTTAGTGTGAGATTGTTGCGATGAACGGAAGACAAAAGCTAACTTTCTACCCGCCTTCTACAGGCCTCCCAGCCAGCGCATCCGACATATCACAATTCTTCCCACCCGGCGGGCCTCAAACGCTCACGCTCGCCGCATTCCTGAACTCCATCGCGACGACGCTCGTGGCGCTGTCTCCGCCCGCGGAGCTGCTGTCGGCGTTCTCGGCCTTCGACGACGACGATAGCGGCCAGGTGGACGTCGCCGAGCTGCGCGCCGCGCTGCTGCGGACCGTGCCCGAGCCCGGCGAGCGCGCGCCCACGCCCGCCGAGGTCGACAAGATCATCGCCGGGTTCAGCGGGCGCAAAGCGTTCAGCAAGAGTAGCGTAGGGGGTCAGAAGCGCGGCGAGGTCTTTCGGTATCAGGAATTTGTGAATTCTATTATGGGTAGCAATGGGGGTTCGGAGTCCAATTCGAATGAGCACTCGGAGGAATGAATGGAATTATTTACGCTGCTGGATGAAAGGCCGGTTGGGAGGGATTAATGACCGCGGATCCAACGTAGGCACTCCTGCATTGTAGGGGATATGGATCGTTGCACATTGTTGTTGTATTGGGAACCAGAGAGCAAGTCACGAGATGCATAGTTGGGCGCGCTGTATTGATCGTTCGGTTGGGATAGTGGGATACGATATCTTGACAGGCGTTTTTGTTTTTACGGTAGGGTATGGTATAAATGAGGTACTATCATGCATGCTCACGAGCTTGCTCAGAGTTGTTGGTTATACGACATGGTTACACTGCGTACCCGTCAATGCGGGGCAAACGGGAGCGGCGGGGAAGTAAATAAACCTCCAGGGCCTTACTGCGTAGATATTAGGATGATGCCTTTTGAGGCTACGAAGCTTAGCTTCTTCCTTGTGAAGAGATGTCTGTTTTTAATAATAAGGATATGGCTTAAGAGGGGACATCGTCAATGTAGACTATTATTGTACTACTATTGCTGGGAATCCATGGGTAGGTGTTTGAGCGGTGTTGTTTACTTTGTAAGCTCGTTAGTTCATGTGTGCCTCTGAACATAAGCGAGCATAGTCTCTTCTTTCGCTTTTGAATAAATACTAGTATTATGCAAGACACTGTACGTAGCGTATGCTTGAACAATCTCTAGTATGCTACAATAATGCATTCTCACTGGCAGTCACATTATCAATAATGCCAACTCTTCATAACCGCTATGACAGTTCGATCCAAAGGTACAATTGATTACTATGACGTCTGCTTATTCCTTTTATCGAAATCGAGAACTACTTATAGACAGGGATTATTGATAGTGGTTTGGCGATATCTTCAATTGAGCATCCAGAGGGGTTTAGCTACAGCAAATGTAGTAGGTATTCGAGACTAAGTATCTCTACTAGCTAGACGCATCTCAACGTGGACTTCAACTTACCTATGAATTGAGTTTGAAATGATCAAGGACGATTGGCAATGATAAGACATGCTCTTCCACAGCCTCCGTCATCAATATCTTTTTTTGCGCCGTTTTCCCCACGAATCCATAGAAGGTTCGAGAATCGAATTATACATAGAACTTAACTAACTGTCATACTTTTTTTGTGCAGACGTGGCTGGCAAGGCGTCAGGGGTTATTCGAGTGGCCTACGACCTGCCATGGCTTGTCGGTGACAGCGGTTGAAGGGTGCCGCTCTCGGAATGCGCCTGGTAAAGCCCCCTGTCCTTGCCTATCAAGCCCGCCTGTCTCGCCTGTCTGCACAGTCCAAAGCTGCTTCATCTCGGAATGGCAAGGGTTGGTCGGCCGTTTGGTGTGACACTATGCTGATACCGTCGTAGCCGTGGGAATTGGAGCCGCCCGCCAATTTCGCGACCGGTGGTAGTATATTCTAGACATTACCATACGTACCGGACCTCTCCCTACGACCTACACTGCGAGAGCCTCAGTCTGCGCGCTGTTCAGCCTCTCGAATTTTTTGGCCGAGGCGGCTGGAGCGTAAACCCCCCTCGTGATCGCGGTCGATGCAGCGGCGTCGCAGCGGAAACGACCTTGCACGATGGGCGCTGGCGAATACAGAGGCAAAGCGATGTAAACAAGCAGGGTGGTTGAATGTCCATTGGCTATCGAACTGCTCAGACTCTGGATATTGGACAGTCGTCATTTCTAGTGGGGTATGCGACAGGGGCTCGGTGCAGGTAGATGCAAGGTAGGTTCGACCTCGTCGCACCGGCCATTGGCCCGCGACACGACAGGTATTTGATACCTAGACGGGCAAGGTAGCCCGCGCCTACGGACCCTGCGGGTTGACGGCTTCTCCAAATTTCACAAAAATTTCCCAATTCGCATCCTATTACACCCCATTCACATCGTGTACTGTACAGCGTACACACTACACTGCACTACTAGCGAGCGTTTTCCCAGCCTGACGATTTTTTAAACCCACGAATGCTCTGCTGCCAGCAGCTGCCTATCACATTCTACTTTTGTGCAAGTCGGCTGTGTGATCTATGCTCTATCCAGTAGTCCAACACCCATACCATAATACACTATCTGCCTATGCCAATGCTCTGTGCCCCGTGCTGTCCTAGTATCCTGTCCTGTGTTGTGCTGTAAGCTGTGCAGGTTGTGCTTTTATGTTCTGCAGAATTTCCCAGAATATTTTCCCCAGGGGGCTGATAAATCGCTTGTCGACCTACTTACACACTCTCCCTCATCGTCACTTTCTTCCTGTCTCTTTCTAGCAAGCAAGGAATACTGGACCAGCTGCTTCTTCTTCTTCTCCTCCTGAAGAACTGCTCCACATCTCCCACTACAATACCTTATCCAAGCCTCAAAGATCTCCTCCACTCTTGCTCTCCCCTCCCCCTTCTCTATACACAAGAGATACTCTCTTTCCCAGCGACCTAGCGCAAAGCAGCAGAAGAGCGAAACCGATTATCTCTCGACCCTCCGATCAGACCATTCACAGGTGGTTCGCAGTCCTTCGAGCCCTGTCGTACCAGATCGGTTTGCTTGCTGTTGCCGACAACAAGGCAAGACAAAAACTGAGACGAGGTCGTTTGTTCGTGATACAGCAAAACCAAACCGAAAAAGCCGCCAAATCGACACTGTCCAGAAATAGTTGTTCTATTTAAGAAGTTGACAAGGGACGGCACTGTTTGATTTTGAGACCAATCTAGTTACCTACGCGCGCCAGCGGTTATTTTCTTCTGAATCCTCCTGTCTTTTTCTTTTCTCTCTTTCTGCGACCTGCGACCTGCAACCTATATGCAACACGAACATCGCGAGCTGCGCGGGACGAGTCTCAGACAAGGTTGACTGAGAACCATACATTTCCGAAGTGTTACCGGCTTCTCGCTACATTTCGCTGTCAGCACCGCAGTGATAGGTTTTGCTTGGGGCTTTTGGCAGACAGTCCTTTGCGCAAGGCAAAGACTGTCGGCTCGAATATCGATACCAAAAAAATCCATATTCCAAAAAATTGGGCGACCTGACAGGCGGTGCATCCTTGCCTTAGGTAATCCGTCGACGGAACAGCCTACATTGGTGGTGTGGGCACCGCTATAACCCGGCCTTTTTAGCACCTTTTAGTTGGCTGTCTTACCCGTATCTTACGCCCCCCAGTCTACGCTACAGGGCCTTTTAGGTTCTTTAGGGTTCCTCCGAATTATTCAGTTCCCAATGAAGGGCCTCTTCAACTCAAAAAAATCTACCAAGAAGCAGCATTCTGGCGACGATACCGACCCGCCTTCTTCTCCCCAGCACGCCCATTACCAGGGCCACCCGTCGCCGTCGCCGTCGCAGTCACAGGCGCAATCACGGCCACAGCCTGCGCCCTCTGGGTCGGAACCCGTGCCGCCTGTCAAGTCTCCGTCTGGTTCGTCCAAATCGCCCACCAAAAAGTCAGCACGCCCCGCATCGCCTGGTCGTACGCAGCGCGAGCAAGGGAAGTCGAGAACGTCACGCTCCTTTGGGAGGCATTCTTCCGACTCTCGGCGAAGCAAATTCGACCCTAACACCACGCATCCCCTAAACTTGCACCCGGACGAGATCAAGCGCTTGTCTGCTCTGTCAGCCGCCATGAGTGAGAGAAACTCTTTCGACAAGATGGATGTCGACAAGGAGAACTCGTCACAGCCTCCTTCCTCTCCGCCGCCGCCTCAACCACAGAAGTCATTCAGTGTGCCCATCAATTCCCCTACCAATGGGTCCAAGTCCGAGATCAATGGTGAGGGACCGGCGCCTCCTCCGCACCGGTCCAACCCTTCGAGCCCGATACCCAGCGAAGCCGAACAAGCCGAGAATTACAAGTCTTTGGGCAATAAGTCGTTCAAGGAGAGACAGTACAAAAAGGCCATTAAAGAATATTCTCAAGGTACAGTGCAATCACACCGCCTTGCAAACTGGCTCACTTGGTTAACTTTTGTTGTCTAGCTATTGAACTGATGCCTGACTCGCCGACGTATTTGAGTAATCGTGCTGCGGCTTATATGTCAGACGGACAGTATGAAAATGCTTTAGAGGATTGCTCCAGAGCCGTCGACCTCGACCCTCAGAATCCTAAATTCTTACTTCGACTTGCCAGGATCTACACCAACTTGGGACGCCCTGATGAAGCTATGACTACCTTTAGCCGTATCCATCCTCCGCCGTCATCGAAGGACATGGCCGCCGCAAGGGAGATGCAGCATCATATGAAAGCCGCCCAAGATGCCCTTAACAGTGGTACTAGTGGCTCAATGGTTCTACACGCAATTGACCAGGCTGAGAAGTTACTGGCACCGGGCGCTGCCAGGCCTCGCAAATGGCAACTTATGAGGGGCAATGCGTACCTGAAAATGGGTGGTGTTAATGCTTTAGGCGAGGCACAGAACGTGGCCATGTCCTTGCTGCGGCAAAACAGTCAGGACCCAGAGGCGCTCGTGCTTAGAGGGCGTGCATTATATGCCCAGGGTGATAATGACAAGGCTATTCAGCACTTCCGAAAAGCTCTGAGCGGTGATCCCGATTTCAAGGATGCTGTCAAATGGCTGAGAACGGTACAGAAACTGGACCGGATGAAAGAGGAAGGTAATGCTGAGTACAAGGCCGGCCGCTGGCAGGCGGCCTTTGATAAGTATACAGCTGCTCTGGACGTGGATCCCTCGAACCGAGGTATCAACTCAAAACTGCTGCAGAATCGTGCACTGTGCAGACTAAAGATGAAGGACTACGACGGAGCGGTTGCCGATTGCGATCGTGCTACAGGCCTAGATCCTTCTTACATTAAGGCCCGGAAGACTAAGGCCAATGCCTTAGGACAAGCTGAGAAGTGGGAAGATGCTGTGCGTGAGTGGAAAAAGATTCAAGAGCTTGACCCCGAGGACCGGACCATCATGAAAGAGATCCGAAGGGCTGAGTTAGAGCTGAAGAAGAGCCAACGGAAAGATTATTACAAAATCCTGGGCGTCAGCAAAGACGCGGACGATGCGGCTATCAAAAAGGCATATCGCAAACTGGCTATTATCCACCACCCGGACAAGAACCGCGACGATGAGGGGGCTGCTGAGCGCTTCAAGGATATTGGAGAAGCCTATGAAACCTTGAGCGACCCTCAGTACGTATTTGGCAAGCTGAGAACATGCCAAGAACCATTGCTAACTGATTAATTTTTAGAAAACGTGCCCGTTACGACAGTGGAGAGGACCTGATTGATCCCTCTGAGATGTTCGGCGGCGGCGGCGGCGGTATGGCTGGCGGAATCGACCCCGAAATTCTGTTTAGTATGATGAATGGGGGCGGTTTCGGAGGCGGTGGTGGCTTCCCAGGTGGAGGTTTCCCGGGCGGCGGTTTTGGCGGTGGCCGCCAGCGAGCTCAGGGCTTCCCAGGTGGCTTCCATTTTGGTTGACAATCAGATTCCGACGAGGATGAAGACGACGATGACGAGGACCAAGATCAGGACCAAGATGATGATAGCTACGACGGGGAGGGGGGCGTGGGTAGACACGACAGGCGAGCTCCGAGGACTCGGCATGGGCTTGCTCGCGGCGCGGACTTGGAGAAGATCATCGCTCGGTTCCGGTTGGGGTTGGCGGTGATGGCGATCACATTCATCCTCCTGCCCTTTGAGCTTGCGACAACGCTCCTTGTGTTGTACATCTGTGTGGTGTTTGCGAAGTCTTCAGGCATTACACTCGGCATCTTGTAGAGACTGGAATTCTGGGAAATAGATTCTCCATCATTGCAGGCGTTAGGTAGACGATGATGATTTTCACGGAGGCGGGGTTCCCGCGCGTTGGAAGGCAATAGGGGGCTCATGCGCAGCCAGGAAGGTAAAGTGAGGGCAACGGAACTCTGGATATTCCCGAAGATCTGCACATAGAACTCGCAAGAAATATCACAGCCTTAATTGCCATCGACCCCAATTCCCAATCCGCAAGGGTAGCAAGGGTAGTACGAGATGGGATCCATCGCATCATCTCTAGGGGCATAGCATACGCTTTCTGTAACTGTGTATTATCAATCTAGCTTCCCAAAAGACTTTAGCTGGAGATTTTCTAGCGGCGGGGAATGTATCACAATTCAAAGTATCATTAAACATTTAAACCAATAGTTACAATTCAATGGCATTGTCTTGATGGTTATGGCTCTCGAGGAGGTATATAAGTATGATGCTGGTGGGGCCGTGGGGGAGCTCCATCACGAGCTTAGGTAGTTTAGAGCTTGGAAAGCTACTGTACCAGGCTAAACCTACTTGACGCGCCTATGTCTCTCCATGACTATTACAACGACATATCAAATTCAGATGTAGGAGGGTAATTAATGTTCTTCGTACCTCGAGTGTTAACTTCATTCTTTAATTGCTGTGGTCATCACAGTTGACCGAGGACAAGACACGGAGCGCGCCCAGTGCTCTGCCGGTGTCGCCATCGGCTTGCGAACCCTCCCCTCAATCCATCCCGAGCTTCCGTCAGGCCCGCACTGCTACTTGGCTGTAGCTGTGTACTACCTACCGGCCCCCCGTCGTCTTCGAATAGTGACAGTTGAATCACTCGCACGCGACCACGGCGTAGTGCGCCTTCGTCTAATTACCGAAGCGGAACGGCACAGGTCGTTTGAGGGGCGCGAGTTAGAGAGAGAGAGAGAGACGGGTGGAAGAAGGACGACATTCGAGGGGCAACGAACGATAAAAGGAAGCAAGAAAAGAGGCAAATAAGGCGAGAAATTGATAGAGCAACTACGTAACGGAAAACAACATGGCGCCTCTCTCCCGGACAGCTTCGTCTTCGTCGTCGCCGCCGACACGGAAGTTCCGCCTCCTACCGTTCGGCCCGTCGACGACGGCGCTGCAGGCGGCGACGTACCTGCTCGGCATCTCGCTCTTCAGCATCTCGTTCCTCGTGTTCCTCAACAGCGCCGTGAGCTTCGTCATCACGGACCTGCTGGGCGTGAAGCGCGGCGTCGGCGACATCGTCGGAACACTCGGCTTCGCCGACGAGCTCGTGGCCCTCGTGGCCTGCCCGCTCTGGGGCCTGCTGAGCGACCGCCTCGGCGTGCGCTGGGTCGCCGTCCTGGGGTATGCCGTCATTGCCATCAGTCTGTTCATCTTTGTTCAGTGCCGCGATGTTTACCCCGCTCTCATCCTTGCGCGTATTCTCTTCGCTACTGGTGCTACGGCCGCTGCGACTATGGTCACTGCTATACTGCCTGTGCTGACGGGCGATGAGGAGGAGGAAGCGAAGCGCGACGGAGTGGGTAATGCCGATGGTCAGGAAGATGGCCTCGATGAAGGACGCGGTGCTACCAGAATGTCCCGCACGCCGCGCCCTAGCATCGCCGTCAGTTTAGAAAGCGACGTCACGATCACGCCGGAGCGCTTCAACGAGTCTTCGGTCGGTAGTGGAGGCTTGAATGCTACGCGGCGCGGAAGCAGTGCCAGCCAGGCATTCCACTCTTCTGCGGCAGACACGAAGGGCAGGAAACCGTCCGCGCTCGCTGGGCTCGTGGGTCTGTTCACGGGCTGCGGTGCCCTCGTAGCACTTGTTTTATTCCTGCCGTTACCGGCATACTTTTCGAAGAAAGACGGCGTCACACCCGCGCAAGCCATCACGTATAGCTTCTACGTCGTTGCCGCTGTCGCGCTGGCCGTAGCTATATTCGTGGCCATCGGTCTGCGCGGGCTGAAAGGGGAAGAGGGCAAGGGGTGGCGCATGCTTCTCAATCTCAAGCACCGAGACTCCACAGCCTCTTCTTCCTCTGCTACTTCCCACGGCGGCACAATACAATACAACCCCGGGAGCTACAGTGACAACAGCAAGCATACGCATGCCCCGAAACCCCTCCCATACCGCCACCTCCTCGTCTCCTCCCTCCGCCTGGGCGCCACAGACCCGCACATCGCCCTAGGCTACCTAGGCGGCTTCGTCGCGCGCGCCAGCACCGTCGCCATATCCCTCTTCCTCCCCTTGTACGTCAACACGTACTTCATGTCGCACGGCTTCTGCCGCGGCTCCCCCAACGACCCCTCCCCGGACCTCAAGCGCGAGTGCCGCGCCGCCTACGTCCTCGCGGCCTCCCTGAGCGGCGTCGCGCAGCTCATCGCGCTCCTCTGCGCCCCCGTCTTCGGCTACGTCAACGCGCGCCGCTACCGCGGCGTTAACTGGGGCGTGCTCGTGGCGGCTTCCCTCGGCGTCGTGGGGTACATGATCTTCCCGCGCCTCGCGAGCCCTGAGTTCAGGGATATTGATGGACGCGGTGGGTCCGCGGCTGTTTTCCCCGTCGTTGCGTTGTTGGGGATCAGTCAGATCGGGGCTATTGTTTGTAGTCTTGGATCGCTTGGTCGTGGGGTGCTTGGGGAGGACGTCGTGCTTCGTCGTGGTGCGGGCGCTGGTTCGCCGGCGGAAAGGGAGGCTTTACTTGGTGGTGATAGGGACGGAGATGAGGACGGGAATGGGGGTGGGGATGGGATAGGAGGAATAGGGGCAGGGACAGTAGTCGCGGAGAAAGTCTCCCGCGTCCAGCTCAAGGGCTCCATCGCGGGCGTGTACTCGTGGTGCGGCGGCGCCGCGATCCTCCTGCTCACGAAGCTGGGCGGTTATCTTTTCGATGCTCTGTCTACTGGTGCGCCTTTCTACATGATGGCTTTGTTTAATGCTGTGTTACTTGTTGTTAGTCTTGGGATTGATTTGAGGAGGATTGCTATTAGTGGGCAAAGATAATGGGAGGTGGCTTTTATGTACACGGACATGGAGTTACTTATTTACTTACAGATTTGAATATTAATATGTATACAGTATACATAAGTTCCAGGCTGGTGAAATGGAGGTATGTGGGATTTAGATGGGCTTTGCTGGGCTTTGGATATTGCATGATAGGAATTTTGACTAAAAGCTATCGTTGTATACCTATCGCCCTTATCTGGTTGACTTGTGTTGTTTGTTGACGAAGGCTCGAGAGAAATAGAGAGAGAGAGAGAAAGAGAAGGAAGTCCTACTGAGACGTAGGAAGTTATGACATAACAACTTGTGTGTAGCTGGTGCAGTTAAGTAGATATATGATCAACGCGAGGCTATACATGGAATTTGGTAATCTCTACTACTCTCGTAGCCGTTATCCATCATCACTGCAGTCACACCTGCCTGGCTATGAGCACGGAATACTAAGTTTATCTAGGCGCTATAACCGAGACCACATAGACGATAAAGTCATTGTCATTCGTTAAAACCTTGCCGTGAGACTCCTGAGAGCCGAACATTATATATAATGAATCTATAACTACTTGGACTATTATCTATTCTGAACACTACCCTAGCACTACAGGCTCACTTATGCCCATCCTCTTGGAGACAGAGCCGTACTTGGCCTGCCACGCGTAGAAGTAGATCAGGGCAGCGAATGGTTGCCCGAGTACTGTGAACGAGACCCAGAATATAACGTTACCGATCAACTTGCCGTTAGGTGTCTTCATTTTCTCTAACGGGTGCGTGATCCAGATTAACGGGATCTGAACGAGCATACCAAAAAAAGCGACGCCTAAGAACATGTTAGTTGAGGGGGCAATTGCAATGAGACGATAGACGAACCAATGATGTTCTTCGTGGGTACGCCCACGAGAAGTTCATGCAAGACAGCCGAGACGAAAAACACTATCAGACTGGCAGTGCTGATTCTGTAACCCCTGCCGACTAGGGGCGAGAATATATGTCTTTTCATGAACTGATACACCGGTTTATTCCAAAGTCGCCAGTATTCTCCCAACCCAGCTGAATTCCACCAATCGTCATAGAAGGAGCGGTCCCCGAAACGCATGATCTCTGCAAGTGCATTTAGAGATGATTGGAAGAGGGCGAAGAATCCGGCAAGCCAAATAATCAGGGAGATGGTTGACAGCTTCAGTAGCCTCTCCACTATTGATACGAAGTCGAGAGAGTGCATCTTGTCAAGCGAATTCCAGAGGACCGGGGCGGCATACTGAGCACTGCAAAACCAGATAAAGACACTCAAGCATGCTGTCTCTCCAAGTCGCTTGAGGACAAAACCCCAACGAATCTTCTCGGTTCGGGGATACACCGGTTGGTAGATGAGGGTTGGCGCCCACCAGAAATAGGTCAGATTGCCCATGGTGATGTTTTCGGGGTAGGGACATGACGCGTATATCTCCGGCAGTGCGGCGAGCTCGCCCTTGACGGGGTGTAGATAGGCATGACGCAAGTCTCTGTTTGTGAGAGCATAAGACATGACCTTCATGTAGACAATTATGACGTGGAGCTCAGTGATGGTGCCAATCAATGGGTGATGGATGTGGAAATAAACGGCCCAGCTATGGACTGCCAGCGCTAAAGTGGCATTAGAAAAGTGTGCCTTTCGAATGCTTGACCAAGTTGACTGAAATATAGCCTGTTCGTCCTTTGTCGGACTTGTCGAACCACCTCTAGAAACAGACCGAGCTCGCGAGATCCGTGCTTGCCTCGCAGCGACTAGTTCGAGGAGGTATGCGATAAAGAGATGGCAAGGAACTAAGATGTATAGGAGTAGTCCGAGCAAGACATCTTTCTTTCGGAAATCGTGGCACGTCAGGCAAATTAGATTACCATACTGCTCGACACATCAGCGTAAGGCCTATACAGCCTCGGACTGCGGGAATTGATACCTTCTGCATATTCTCAATGACGAGTCGCAGGTTTCCGACGACTAGAGCGCGTCAGCTAAGCGCGGCACTTCCCAGCGATAACCAATTGCCATACCTAACACTATGACCATCAAATTCCGGAAGCCTACAAAACTAGGAGAAGCCGGGGTATCGTGGCTCAGTGTCGAAGGACGAGCCTTGGAGTGCACAGCAGCCACATGTCTATATTTCCGGAGAAATGTCTTCTGTTCTTTGCCGTCGGGTTTGGGCGACGAGCTGCTGGGCTGGATCGGTGCCCTCGTCTCTTCTCTGCGTCGGAGAAAGGCACTTGTGGAGGCTTCCACACTCGTGGTGGTAGCCGAATCCATAACGCTTCGCGTCTCTTTGAAAAAACGAATGACTGTCTACCTCAGTGATTGGAGTTGCATCCGCCTGGAGTAGGCACACATGGGGTCTTCGCATTCAAATATAGCAATTGAGACAGGTAATATAATGAAACACCCGGCACGGGACGAGGTAATATTATGAATGGGAGACTAGCAAGAATGTTAGTTAAAGTTTGTTGAATATTAGGTTCGGTCCTATCCTAGACAAACGTGGGACATACATCAGACACAAGAGAAAGTATACCGGAGCGTCTTTTGGATATAGATAAATATATTGCTCCGACTTAAGCGTCAAAGGACAATCGAGAGAGACTGAGGGGGGTGTGTATGTACAGTAGGTAGTAAACTTGAAGATGCCTCCTATATAAATTTGAGAGACTATGAGATGTATGAATATACTCTATGAGGCTTATGATGAGGGGTTCGTGAAGGGGCAGAGGGAGCTGCTATTTGGGATGATCCAGGATGCTGGATCCTGATAAGAAAATCAACGGTTAAGCTAGGAACGTGTTTCGGGCTAGACAGGGAAGAGATCCGATAGGAAGAGCGTATTCCTCGTTGGCATGGACGGTAACATTGAGGGCAACTCGTAATTGTAGAATATATCATCATAGGAAGCAGCTAGTTATATTCTTGTTTCATCAAAACTGACATCAGCGCATACTCGAGGGGCGCTTGAGCTATTCCAAAAGGGGATAGAGGGGCACTGTTGATGTTACTATATTTGTATTAGCGTGTTACGTATAGTAGTACGAGCCATATGTAGTACGCCACTGGGAGCTGTACATCACCGCGCATGATAACCACCTGGGCACTTATCGCTACTGCAAGGGAAGCTGCATGTTCTGCATACTGCGGTACATCGATGTCGTATTCTACCACTAGTTATAGGTAACAATATCTTTCTAGAGATATCAGACCACCGTTATCATGGTCAATACTTACCTAGCAGTGGCGCCACGTTGGCTCGGACAAATGGACTCTTAAACATTATTTCGGGCTCATTAACATGTTACATTGTTAGCGAACCTAGCTGCGCCGAGGTTTTAACTTCCGAGATGCGGCTCAGCTAGAAATTTTGCAACAGGGATCTCTGTGGATGTTCCCGAGGTGCGACTTGTTCAAGATCGAAAATATTGCAAGAAGGTGTGGGTTCATTGAGTTGGCTACTAGTAGATATCTTCAGATTGGCCTTTCAGTGCAAGAGTAACTAGCATGTGAAAATGGATCTTGGGAAAAGCGACCTAGGTAAATTTGTTGTAGACGAAATCCCGCCTAGGTTGCTTCGGGGGATCTCGGTGGGGCTTTTCAAAAATTAACCATAACATTTTTGAGTGCAACTGTTTCATTGCGACATTAGGTCGACTTGCCTAGCAAGCCTACTCAGTAGGAGCCTCCGAATCTCAATGGCGCACAGCCACATCGCGCTATTTACATTGTTAGGTCAGTCCCGTCCACCCAGCAGCCTTCCTTTCACCAGCCACTATGCGACGCGGCATACTCAAGACCTGAACGTGGCTTGAAGGCTTTCAAAGTTCAAGGATTCTCCTTGAGTAACAACACATGCGACAGCCTTCAAAGTAATCTGAAGTTTTATGTAATATTGCTGATTTTCTTGGCATTATTCGCACAGTCGGCCCATATTCGCGCTACGATTTATACCGTCCTACCCTCTCAATTCAAAGAGCTTAGGTAGCTTACCAGCACTCCCACCGATTGCGCTGATACGACAAAGGGATAAGCTGAGCCATCATGGCTTATGAGCCGCGTGGGGACCACGGCGGGAGCGGTCCTTCACATGAAGGCGGTTTTGTGAGGGCTAGAGGTCGCCGTAAGTGCTCTGCTCTTATCCTCCAGCCTTGCAAACACGATATCTATGACTTAGCATATGTGCATCGCGGCCCCCGGGTGCAGCCGCGCCCAGGAGGCTCCGGAGAAGCTGCTTGTGGCTGCTCTTTTCTCCTCTGAGCCATCATGCCACCGCCCCCTTTTCCCATGCTTGGTCTTAACAGGACGGTTCAAAGTTCGTCGTTAACGCCCAAGCGATTTAGGCCCTGTAACCGACTATGGCTCCACAATGGCCCGGTGGATGCGTGATCGCCAACCACGCTTCAAAGGCTCCTTTGACGGTGAACTGGAGCGCCCTAGTGCAAGTTATATCGCTGATGTAGGTTTGATTTGAGAATCATCAAGCCGCCTGCCGACACTGACCTCCGATGCAGATGCTTCCCCCATTGGCCAGAGTGACAAACCCTGCTGATACCATACCAACAAAACATCTGCATTCATCTCTCAATAAAATCAAGCATCCGGTCAATGTTGTCAGATGGACGCCAGAGGGCCGAAGGTTATTAACCGCATCGAGTAGTGGCGAGTTCACTTTATGGAACGGCACTGGATTCAACTTTGAGACCATAATGCAGGCTCATGATGTTGCGATTCGTGCTCTAGCTTATTCTCATAGCGATGACTGGCTTTTGTCAGCTGACCATGACGGCATTATCAAATACTGGCAGCCAAACTTCAATAACGTCAAGGTGATACAGGGTCATCGCGATCCCATTCGGGATATCGCCTTCAGTCCCAACGATTCCAAGTTTGTGACTGCCTCTGATGACTCGACACTCAAGATCTTCGATTTCGCAGAGGGCGTTGCCGAATCAACGCTACAAGGCCACGGCTGGGATGCCAAGAGCTGTGACTGGCATCCAACAAAAGGATTGATTGTGTCTGGATCGAAGGATCACTTAGTAAAACTCTGGGACCCGCGGACGCAACGATGTCTTACAACCCTCCATGGCCACAAGAACAACATCACTAAAACACTATTCGAGCGTGTGATGGGTAATTGCTTAGCAACATCCGCACGTGACCAGACGGCAAGGATATTCGACTTACGAATGATGCGAGATATCTGTCTTATTAAGGGACACGAGAAGGATATCTCGACCTTGGCCTGGCATCCGATACATTCAAATTTCCTCAGCACGGGAGGCAACGAAGGCTCTTTACACCATTACCTTCTTGACGAACCGAACACGCCCGCTGGCCAACCGAACAATCCGGCCGTATATGAGAGCTCAGACCCGGTGGCAGCGCCGGCGCAGAGTATTTTCCCAGCCCACAAAGTTCCCTTTGCGCATGACTTTGCGATTTGGTCTCTGGACTGGCATCCGCTTGGTCATATCTTAGCCTCAGGTTCAAACGATCGTATAACACGATTTTGGACCCGGGCTCGACCCGGAGATGTAGACGTGTTTCAAGACAGATACCACATTGGTGAGGCCGCTGCCGAAGTTCAAGGGACCTGGGATCGCCGGGGTGGTCGTCGTCAACGACAAGAGGAAGAAGAACAGGAAGCTGAAGATGAAATGGAAGGCCTGGTTGACCAGAAGATGCCACTTAGGCAGTCGGCGTCTGCATTCCCGGGTCTTCCCGGCTTAACGTTGCCAGCGAACGGTGTACCACCGCCACCTCCGCAGATTCCTGGTGTTGGCGGCCTATCCACGACCGCGATACCCCCTCCCTTACCCTTCCACATCCCCGGCTCTAACGGCGGCGCCCCGCCTCCGCCTCCACCACTGCCTGGCCTTGACCCTAATAATCCAGCCGATCTCGCTAAAATCGCAGAGATGATTCAGAAATCAGGGTTTCCCCCTCCTCCTCTTCCCGGAATGGTTCCGCCTCCAGGCTTCATACCGCCGCCTAACTTCGCCGTGCCACCCGGCTTTCCACCTCCCCCGCAAGTGCCTTCGGCTGCCGATTTGGCAAATGACGCGCGGCGCGGAAGAGCTCCTTTACCTAGTCAGGAAGAGAGTCTACGTATGGAGCAGAAGAAAGGGAACTATACTCGAGTGAGATAGGATCACGAGTAGAAGACGGTATTCGTTAGTTTTTATATCAAAAGCGAGCGCTGTGGACGTAAGGTCGGCTCACCAGGCTGCTTCTTTTCTTTTCTTGATGCGCTGAGGTCGTTTCCAGGGAGCATTACCTATGCGTATCATTTACCTTTCTGTATTGAAATAGCGAGAGGAGGAAATATTTGTACGATTAGTAGTAGAACTCACTGGAAGTAATATCCAGATACCCCAGGTCGTTTTTCCTCGAAAAGGCGTTAGGGGCTGGCGGAAATCGAAAGTTTATGACTAGCCAGCCAAGGTAATAGGGATAAAAATATTCACTGAATCTACCGCTTTTCCTTTTCCTTTCCCTTTCCCTTTCCTACTTGCCTTGACTGTTGAGACAGGATTATCTTTATTTATATGTACTTGTTCACTGTTATTGCAACGAGGTCAGTGTTTGGATGGTGATTTGCATTAAGCTGCTCTACGACCCTTGGCACGAGTGATGCGATACACAGTGACGCGGAACGCGATAAGTTGCTACCCTATCCTCACTGTTACACGTGAACGACGATGAAGACTTTGCGCCAGGGTGTGGGTAGTTTGAAGATATGATCTTATTAAGCTATATATAGTACATGATTCATTACGCCTCTTCTATGCAAATGAGCCTCGCTGTCCACCAGAAACCCCAATGAATGCGCTAAACCTCAAGCTGTACGTCGTATGCATGCATGTGATGGGAGTTTATACAAGACGGTGTATTATTTTCATATACGCGGTGTTTGAAGATCCTTTATATACCTTGTCCCGATTATTATTTCTGTCCCTTGACGAGAGCACCCACAACCGGACCTGGTTTAGCGAATGCTTTCTGTCTATCGGCGTAGTCCTTGATAATCAGTGCGCAGCTTGCGTCAGCACATAGGCGTTTCCGGCGCTGGATGGGGAGTTTCGAAGCGAACTCAAGACCGCTTGCGCGCTCCACGGCCTCGATGGGAACCTCGAAATCGGCGAGGGGCTTCTCGTTGGGAATGGGGGCATTGGGGAGCACGAAGGCGCCGATGGCGACCTTGCCTGTGCCCGTCGAGCCCGAGCCATCCTCCTCGGCGAAGATGACCTTGTAGAAGTGCGTGGGCACGGCGACGTTGGGCGGGTTGCCGATGACCTCGTACTTGACGTACCACTTGTTGTCTGTCGGGTCACGCTTCGGAAGGTACAAGGGGCCCGTGACTATGCGTACGCTGGGGTATTTCTGCGTGAGACGTCGGCAGAAGTCCTCGAAATGCGCCCAGTAGTCTCGATTGAAGCCCTCGCCGACTTGGGGCGACATATTGGTCAAGAAGAAGGTCTCGTCCATGGCGCTTTGCGACCACTTCGCGTCGGCCGCGGGGACTTGGTGGCCCCGGTCGTAGCCTGACCGGAAGTAGTCTTTTAGCTTGGCTCGAAACTTTTCTGGCACCGCCTCATCTTCGAGGAACACGCTGTGTTTCCTGTCACCATCCCGAACCGCCAGGGACGCGGGCGTTATGTGCTCGATGACCCAGTGAGGGTTCCGCAGCCGGCGGTCGAAGGAGGATATCAGTGCTTGGCGTGTTGCGATGTCTGCTACGGGGCCAGGGAATCCGTAGTCGAACAAGCCAGCGGGGTCGACGGGGGCCAGACCGCCCAGGGCAGCCGGTGCCGAGGTGGACAGCCCATGCTGCTGGTTTGGAGGCGTGAACATCTGCTTCGAGGGAATGGGAATGGGCGCGGAAGTGGCGTTGGTCGAGACGGTGGTGGTGGTTGTAGATATTGTCTTATTGGGGATGTCGAGCTTTCGCTCGGATTGCGATCGTAACGAATACATGGCTGCGGTAACGGCGGCACCAGCTCCTGCGCTGGCAGCGGCGATAATTGCAATTGTACTTTTGGACATGTTGGCGGCCGGGGGCTCCTCTGGAGCTTACGCTGGGCAGATCGGTTTTATAAGAAGGGAGAGAGGAAACGCAATGACAGCAGGCCAGTTGAAGAAGCTGTCAGGCGCGTTTGCTGCGAGCTATATGAGGCTCACGCGGGGGGGCGATGCAAGGCCCTCGTGGTGGTGTGGGATGGTGCAGATGTCTCATCTAAAAACGGTGTGGTGGGAGGTTTTTTTTAATGGGATTTTCAGCCTCGAGGTGACAGGCGGCGGTAACGGGCAGCGGTGACAGGAGACAGGACCGCCAATCAAAGCTATCAGCTGCAGGGTGCGGGCTGTTCCGAGCTGCAATTCGCGGACAGATCATCTGTACTTGGGTACTCTAGGCACCTCCTAACACCGAGCCGGCCACGGGGTAACAGCTGTCATAGGGCCTCTGGCTCACAACGGACCCGCTTACTGACTAACATAGCTGCTCGATATAATCCCGTGACACTTCCTCAGCCATATCACGCAGTGGGCGTCTCGGTCTACAATAGAGTATTTATGCTCACCTGCCCTGTCTAGTATATAGACGAACACTAAATTACTTAGCCCTATTTTTGGATTTTGACATATCGTTCTTATCTTAAGCTCTTCTGCTTTAACTTCTTTCTTCTATCTGCTACCAATTATTCACCCCACTGATAGTTAACAACCCCTTAGAGCTCCGCTAAAAAGAGCTGACTAAAATATGGCTCTTGACGTAATAGGGCATTCACTTACAAGATCAATACAGACAGCCACCCAGGATACGGGAATAAGGTAAGTTGAGTAATCGAAATGGAATCCCGTGCATCAAAGCTCTGCAGGCTGCCAAATTACGCATCTCGTAATCCTAACGGTTTGTGAATGGTACCAGCGCCGCAAAGGTGCTCAAGTATATCCGCAAGGTACTTTATTTGGCCATCAGGGTCCCCAATATCAGACCTTGGCGCGGTCGTCATATGCTTCGCCAGGGAGCATACTAGCCAATTACGGGCCACAAAGAGTCCATTACACCTATGACGGCCAACCGCCTCGTTCTGCTTGCAGCGGGGCGTGCAGGCCCTTCGTAACGTCCAGAACACGCCCAGCCCGCTGCTGCTACTTGACTACGGCACCTTCCCGTACAATCGCCTTGTTCATGATATCTACCTATCTATTCCAATCCTACTAAGGTTCATCCAAATCGTTTATCGAGAAGCATTACGTTCACCATCTCTTTTTTCCCTCTACACCTCCATCACGTCCCTATCCACCTATCTTTTGGGGACGCTATCTTGTTCGAACCTCAAATACGTTTTAGGAAATTCATTGTTTTAGTTGTAATACATACCGCTGCTGTGCCTTATCCAGCATACCTACATCATCGAAGACTTAGAGCCGTAACAGGCCGTATCGCCTTGTCGTTTCGGCTCCTTCGTCCTACGTCTGCAATCAAAGAGTTCTCTTCACGCGTTCGCGAACCAAGCACGACACATACTCTACCAATCCACACACCCTATGCCTCCTTAGCTATTTCGCATACGAGAGAACGAGAGCGAGGGCGGTCGAAAGAGCAGCCTGCCTCGGGCAGAAGACGGTGACATTGCGACGACACGATGTCTACTTCGTCGACCGCATCGACAATGACCCACGCGGGAATGGATAATGATTTGAGAGGGTGGATTATGTGCATCGTGAGCGGCATCGGTAAGTGTAACCTAGGCCACCTGGGCTGTACGACAGCTCGCTTCAGCTGAGAATTATTATACTAACCGCTTTGCGCTCTGTTGTGTAGCTTGTGTTATCGGTGCCTCCATAATCTGTGTCGATATCGTTGTCCGGCTCTTTCCCGGCAAAAGGAACTTTCGGGTTCAGGACAGCAACACATTCCTGGCCTGCTCACTGAGCTTGAGCTTTGGTGTCATGGTACGACTACCCTGCAATGCCCGTATCGCCTGCTCTAGCTGTGGGCTCACTGGCTAATGGCGTAACATATAGCTCTTCATGTCCTTATATAGCATGCTGCCCGAGGCAAAAGAATATCTAAGGAAAGCTCATCTTGCAGAAAATACCGCGAGTCTCACCCTTATGGGCTGCTTTGTTGGCGGCTTTGTGGGCATTCAGATACTGTCGAGATTTTTTCACCAGTTCCTGCCGTCACATGTCGTCGACTGCGACCATAGCCACGATGAACATTCTCTGACTGGAAGCGTCCATGGCGGCCCCCAGAAACGGTCGTCTCGGGCCCGCAGTGTCGACAAACGTGATCAGCCTTCGCATACGCCAGGAGACGGACCAAAGCCTGCAGCCGAACAGATGGAAGAGAACGGACACCCGAGTGAATCGACTCCGCTATTGGCGAACCAGGACTTCACGTCTCACGCTGATGCACCCGAGTACAGGAGAGCAAAGTCTGTCCAAATCGACCATACAACATTGTTAGACCACACCACTCGCAACCGAGCCACAACGACGGTACGACGGCCGTCTGTACTAGAAATGCCCAAGAGGGTTGTGTCATTCATGAAGGACACCAAGACTAATTGTGATGAATTGGGCCCTTGCTATGGATACTCAGATCCTTGCGGACAGGAATGCTTCAAACACTTGACAACTCGATATCATGGCATTTCACGAGCGGCGACTTTTATTCGAACTAATACGGGCTACATTGGCTCCAGCATGGATAGGGTGGATGAAGATAGCGAGAGAGATTTCTCGGAAATGAGTCCGACTCAACGAAGAAGCCGTGCACAATCCCGTGGGAGTCGGCCACCCAACGATGCTGAATGCGATTCTATCTACTCTGATGACCCCGAGTCGCAACATCACCATCACGTTGCCGAGAATGCATTCTTGTCCCTTGGACTTCAGACATCCGTGGCCATAGCTCTTCACAAGTTTCCAGAAGGATTCATAACCTATGCCTCGAACCACGCTAATCCAGCTCTGGGGTTCAACGTGTTCATTGCGCTCTTCGTGCACAACATCTCCGAAGGCTTTGCCCTCGCCCTACCCTTATACATGGCCCTAAACAGCCGCATAAAAGCAATTATGTGGGCTTTTCTGTTGGGTGGCTTGAGCCAGCCTATAGGCGCTGGCATCGCCTTTGCGTGGTTCAAGCTGGCCAACCACACACATATGACCCCAGATGCCATAGCTTACGGCTGTTTGTTTGCCATCACGTCTGGTATTATGGTCAGCGTCGCCCTGCAGCTATTTGTCGAGAGTTTGAGCCTGAATCACAACCAGAACTTGAGTATTCTGTTTGCATTCTTGGGCATGACGCTGCTGGGACTGAGCAATGCATTCACTTCAGATGTGCATTAATCAGAACTGTGGAAAGATGAAATGGGATGGGATAATGATGAACCGGTTTTGCATTATACGTTTCTCGTGTCAGTAAAGTATATATGTCCATACGGATGACTGGCATGAAATCACGTTTTTATATCATGGAAAGGCACCAAGACACACACATATAGGTACGCGGGCTCGGCAGCGGCGTTTCGGGCTGGAAAAGGGATAAGAGTGGTTGTGTATATATCTAGCATTGGGGTCATAGCGGGAAATTGCGGGAACATAGCACAGAGGAAGAACTAAGGCTGAGCGAAACATTGGTTGAACACGACAATGTTCGAGTTTACGCTTGTATCATTCATAACCTGATATAATCAAGTCCAAATAACAACCTCACAGCGCTATCCAAGCTTGATCTCTTATTTGTTCTCGTTCTATTGAAAACTTGTATTGTTCAAGGATTGTGGGGTAATGTCACCAAATCTTTTCTTAGGGACACCGAGGCGCTTCTCGGCCGTCTTGGTCTACTTGCATGGTAATATGGGGGGGGGGGGGGGAGGGGGGGGGGTTTATTCTATGATCGTTCCACGACCTATTATCTACGTAGTTATTTATATACAGCATCTCAAACCTGCCTCTTTGAATTATTATTACGCTGTTCCTCCTGTGGAGAGTCACATCTGGGCCGCAATATCTGGGCCGCAATTTTCACAAAGCGTGATCTACAAGTTACAGCCTGCTGCTTCTCTCACTCTCTTGTACAAGTGCACCGCTCATCATGAATTCCTGCCCTCGACCACCCTCAATCTCGTTCCCAAGTATCATCTCCCGTCCGCCCCGCGTGCCCCACCACGCGACGCCCGCGACGGCGCGGTCGATGTCCAGCTCGCCGTTCGCGAGGACCTCCCACAGCCTGCGCCGCGCGACGTCGCGCATCTGCGGGTCCGGGATCGCGTTGCTCGCTTCTGCCGCGCGCGAGAGCCACTCGGTGACGAGATGGACGGGTAGATACGGCAGGGCGTCGGTCAGTGCGAGGACGAGCGCTGTCTGCTCTGATATCGAAGGTCCTACCTGCTGCTGCTGTGCTGCGGATGAAGATAGTGCGTCGGGGGTCGGGGGGAGTGGAGCTGTAGAGGCGCCTTCGGCTCGGAACCGCAGCATCTCGAGTAGCGTTTCTGAGAGCTCAGGATGTGTGACTGCGATCGGATAGGGTGGGGATGTGACTTGCATCACGGTGCGGAAGGCGAGGCGGAATTGGCGCGGAGAAATGCGCGCTGGAAAGGCGGCGAGTAATGTGTCGATGTAGAAAGGAATTAGGGGTGCGGTAAGCGCGCTGTGTTGTGGGCAGGAGAATGCGCTTAATAGGGCTGCGTGGGAGGATTCGAAGAGCTCGAGGGTTAGAGATGATGGCGGGTTGTTGGCGGGCAAGATGAGCCAAGAAGTAGGTGAGAGGTTGGCGGTTGCTGGCGCTATAACCAGGGCCTCGAGTGAGGGCGTCGAGAGAGATAAGGGGAGATGCTCGGCTGTGTTGAGGTAGAAAAGTTGCAGGGCTTGGTGTACCGGCGACGGCACAGTAGCCGTCGGCGGCGGCAGTGTTTCCTGGAGGAAACGAGTGCAGGCATCAGAGTACCGAGTTAGAATATCGATGGATGTGAGATAGGTAAAGGTGTAGACTTGGAATGTGCTTCCGCCTTGTCGAGACGAGATGAAAGATAGATTTCGCAGTGTGGAGAGCGTCTTCGTTGCGAGCGTTGGTGCTACATTATCATGGCGCAGGCGAGGATCTAGGAGACACCGGGCGACTATGGGTTGTAACATAGACACTACTGTAAACATGATTTTCTTCAACAGCTGCCAGAGCATAGGCCAAGGTCCCTGTAGCGTCTCGGGTGATAATTTGGTTGACTCGACAGACATGTCAACCGTTGAAAGCGCGCAATGCTCCCACTTGCCTAACAGACCAGCTGTAAACGACAAGAGATTCTCCTGAGTGCGGAGAACGATATTCGAGTCTCCGGCATGCTGGATGGCAAAGACACCGAGCCGAGATAGAGGGCCCAGGTTTTGCGCCAGAGGTCGCGACTCGAGTTGTCGTATGCGACTAGCTGAAGGAGAGTTGGCCGACCATGCCAGACTCTGCGCGGGTGCAATATCCTGCTCTATCGCTCTGATGAATTCGCCATTCTGAAAACCTTCGTCTCCAAGCATGGCTTCTACTACAGCTGGGAGAAGGGCATTGCCGTTGAGCAGCGCCTTATTCGCTCCCGATAGCAAAGGAAATGCGTAGGTCAGAGCCAGTACGACGGCGCCTCGGCCCAATACGCCGGTCCGCGAATTGTCCTCCAGCGCCAGATTTGCCGCGGTAACTACTGCTTGCTCGAGAGTAGACCGTAAGCTCCAAGATAGAGACCTCCTATCCTCGCCCTCCATACCCAGCAAGATGCCTGCGAGCACCAGCGTGTGCTGCCACCTGTTGGACCTGTCATCCAAGCCCTTGGCGACAGCCCGAGCCCACTCCTCAGCGCGAACACCGCTCCCCACGGGAGGCTGCCCCATCGGTAGATTCGCATTGTCCAGCTCGTTCCGGCGCACGTGGATGGCGGCAGTGTTGAATATGCTGATAATTCGCAGACACGTGCGCAGCCCGTCGGGTTGCTGCCATATCGAGCGGGCGACAAGGAAATGTGACGTGAGAAGGGATAGATTGAGGGGATTGCTGAGGCTGGTCAGGAGCGTGTTCGTCGTTCCGAGGATCTTGTCGGTCTGGGACGGATTGGGACCATCTTGATAGGCCCGCAGGACCGTGTTGAGCAATCGGTCGGCGGGCATTGATGCTGACTGCTGCTAGAAGCTATTCGTGAGAGTCATGGTATTAGAGGCTATGCCTCTGCTTCCATTAGTCTAACGTAAGACTCGGGGCGCGATGGAGCTAAAGCATAGAATTAAAGCAAGTATAATGCGCGATCGTGCTTCATTTGTTGTAGTTGTTGTTGGTTACATCAAGTCGGCGTCAGTTCACGTATTTGCCGAGGTACATCAGCCCTATTACCTGTTCTAGGTACCTACCGGAGTAGCTTCAGTAGTGGAAGGTACCCACTACCCGCCAAGCTCCAGTACTCTTGGGCTGCAACCTCACTCTAATACACTTATCCACCTTGCCGCTTTCGTATCCCTAGCTCAGCTCCTAGTTCTCCTTAATCAACACTTCTGTGTAATTGTAACGGAAATGCTATCATAGAGAAATTTCTAGCAACATAATTTCACGCTGTAAAACTCAGACAGAGGCTCATATTGTGTGGTGAGATGCTCGCCGGCTCATCGCGCAGCCGCCGCCGAGTTGAGATCTCACGATGGCTTCGAACAAGAGTTGCTTCAATTATCCTCCACCCGACTATCATGTCCCTCGATTCCCGTCTCTCTGCTGGCCGCCTCACACCTGCGTGTTATATACCGTTTACGACTCATGGCGGTACACCCTCATATGGACCCTAGTTCTATTCATTGGATTTCATCTTAGCGCCACTGCCATCGCCCTGCTGATGCAGGCCGGTAAGCCGAGATCGATATGGAAGTATCTAATTGCTATTCCCGTCGTGTACACCGTTGTGGCCGGAGTTGAAGCCGTCGTTGCTGGTAGCATTGTTGGTTCCGTGTAAGCACTCTGATTTCTCCTAATTTGAGCCGGTAGGTTGGAGGACCTAGAATCATGCTGATCATCCGTCGCTAGCCTTGGCGCCGTATATATTGCTGCATGCTACGAGATGTCGACGTGGATCCCTTTCGTTTGGGGGCTCATAAATGTCTTGATTCTAATCATCTCATCCTTTACCATTCAAGGAGGCTTATAAGAAGCCCTCCCCGCTATGTCTCAGCGATTGGGATGTGCGCGGGCGGAGAATAACCGGGCGGCAGCTCTTCTTCAGGCACTTGCCGAACCGGCTTCAAAACCCTCGCTGGATTACCTGCTGCCACCATAAAAGGAGGGATGTCTTTAGTGACCACACTGCCCGCTCCTATCGTACAACCTCTCCCGATGGTAACCCCAGGAAGGACCACGACGCTTCCGCCAAACCAACAATCCTCGCCGATGGTGATGGGAGCACCGCCCTCAGGACCATTCGTACCATTACGCACACGAGGGTCTGTTGGGTGACTACCTGAATAGAAGGAGCAATTGGGACCTATAAGCGTTCGATCGCCTACAATGATAGGGCACGTATCAATCCAAGTTGAATTACAGTTGATGTACACATTCTTGCCGACCCTTTTAACAGTGAGCTCCCTCCACTGACTTGAATCTCTAGGAATACATACTTGACGTTGTAGCCGTAATCCATCTTTACGGGGCGATCACACCAGACGTGGTCACCCAGCAAGTCTTCGTCATCTTCTGGCGTGGCGGCCTGCGGTGGAAGAGGCGTTTTATCGTTCACTATTCTGGTTTGAGATATACGTCAGAGAAATATGTGGGCTTTGATTGAGAAGTACGGCCTTACTTCTGGAAGAGCTTGACAAGAGTCCGTCTGGGGGCGTCGCCAGCATTATTGAACTGCTCATATGCCTGGCGACATCTCTTGCGATCTTCTACGAGATCTGGAGTAAAGGCAAAATAGAGCTCTCCATTGGCCATCCGCCGCCTGTTCTCTTCTTGGTCAATTGCACGCAAAGACATGATGACGAAATTGGTACGACCTGAAATCTATCTTTCGAGGTGAGGAGTGGCTGGCTTGTTCAAGATAGTATTATCTAGATAGACTGTCCTATGGTATGTATATCTAGGCTAGGCAGTAGCTCCTAGTTACGAGGTGGCCTTATTCCTCCACCCATCGGCACTTAATACAAACTTCCCGTGCTACTGACCCACTAAGCTGGCCAACGTGCATAACAGTTATCCTGAAAGCAAGCTAAAAGAACCTGTCTTTTAGTCTGAGCCTCTTCAACGACTAAAGTTACCTTAGTAAATATAGAGGCTCTACAGCCGGTAATTGTAAGGAAATAAAGTGACTTTTAAAGCTGATATACATGTACGTGGGTTAGGCAAGTAAATGTTTAAACCAGAGACTTATTTCCATTTCCCCATTCTCCGGTTCCGGTGGCGGGGTAGTGGAGACGCGACAGAATCCGCAATACTCCGTGCATCCTTACTTACTATCTAAGACTGCCCTACTTACTTAGACAGAAATCCCATATATATACAGGAATAGTGTTCATGTCTAATACATACGACCATAGGATCTGGAGAACGCGGGGTCCCGTCCGCTCCCCCATAGCTAAGCCAGATACCGCCAGATTAGTAGTTGGGTCGGTGACGACCAGCGAATCCCTGGTGTTGTATGTTTTTATGTTTTTTTGCCATTTTTTTTTTTCCCCTCTTGGACGCTTTCTCTCCTGTCTTTTCTAGACCCGGCTTATCCAAGAATTACTATTACACGATTATAATGGAATGTTTCATTTATCGGTGGTATGAACGTCCGCGAAGTAATAAGGCTTATGACTACTCTTATAGTCAGAAGGGCACAATACCATGGTCTTAAACAACACTTGATTATAAGAACGATTTGAAAGAGAGAGAGATTCCGAAAAACACAAGAGAATGTTCAGAAGATCATTTAAACCTAATAATGTTCTGGCAGCCCTGTACGTCGAACCAGGGCGAGACATAGTGCAATGTCATGAATTGTGCTATAACTGCTCTGGTTTCGTAAAGAATGATGGAAAAAAGACTCTGAGACGACTTGATATGGCAATTGGGCGGTACAGACTCAGATATAAATTAAAGACGTCTTCGACATCGCTAGCCTGTAAGTGCTTATTAAGATCCGTCCAATTATTCTTCTTTGGAGTTATTTGACGTTTTGAGAAAGTCTCTACACGGTCTTCCCAAGGGTGCCTTGATTCCAGGTTCTCTTTGTAAGCGACCATCCTCCTCTTTCCGAACTACTCGGTTATTTGACCTTGACCGCTTGTGAATTCTGCAATTAAAAGAGGGAAAGGGGGTGTTGATGAAATTCTTATTAGTAATTTCTTTACTCGGGACTAATCTATATTCAATTGAGCTCATAAAGAAAGCAGGCTATGTCAGTTATCAAGTATACGTGGAAGCCATATTTTGTGTTTGTAGCACTTCTATAAGTCTAACAGGAAGTCAGTATGCGAGCACTTTCACCTCTGCGTATCTGGCTAATAATTCCTGATCAGCAGAGTCTCCTGCTGTCTTGGCTTTGCGACAGGTGAGGCCCAGCAAGTTTAGGGACAGGCCAGGGTCATTCTTACTGTGATGTAAATGCTTCTTCACTGCTTCTATTGAAGTGACCTTGCACGAGGAGAATTTTTAGATAAATTGGAATGAGTTAACTAGTATTCAGATTCCGACGCATTTCTTCTTCCATCTCCTCGCACGCATCTATGGAGACCTGGTGGCCGTCGAAAGAGTATCGGCAGTCGACGTTGGCGATTTTCATGAACCCTTCGTCGACAAAGGGACAGTCCCGAATGTATCGCAATGTCCGATCATGCCTTGCCCCGGAGACGGTGGCTACCAGTAGAATCCGGAACCCTTTCAAGTTAACTCGTGCGAGGTGTGGAAATCGCTCCTCAGTCAGTGCCGGGAGCAAGCGATGGAGGAATGCCGAGGCCTGGTGGAAATGCCAAGGCCCCTGCCAGTCTCTTTGGGTCCTTCCCCAAGCATAGTTATGCAGCTCTTCGTCTTTACAATGTAGATAGGGTGCTTCCCCCAGCTCGATAGAGAGATATTTCAATGTGTCTTTCGTACTACGGGATATGTTAGCTGTCTCATCGGTGCCGCGAACGAACAGGGCTATGGCCACTGCCTGCCTACCTTCGAATTAACGCGGCTGTATCAGCAAACATACTTATGAGGCTGCGGTAGTCATGGTGGGAGAAAGGCTTCAGGGCTATCCGAACATGAGTCATCGAGCTCAGGCATTTTTGACGCAGGAAGCGCAAAGGAAACCACATAGGCCCTGGGAAGATAGCTGCGTTGCCCTGCTCTTGGCGCTGCCACAGGTCGTCGTCAATGCCCTCGTGGCGGTACGGGTTGAGACCCCCGCCACTACTCTGGAAGTAATTTTTACTGAAACCCCATGCCATCGGCTCGCCGTTGGGCAAAGAACCTTCATCCTGCAGGTGATGAAGCTCAAGACTAGCCAGCTTGCTCGCATCGAGGGAGGAGATTATGGCTCTGACTAGCCCACGGTGCATCCAGCCCACAAGGCGGAGATGAATGACGGCGGGAAAGAGTCTAGCAGGGTTCTGGCGGGTGTACGGTACCTCGCCGGCCTGATGCAGCGATGCAAGGTCCAGGCGCGTGACATTTCGCATGCGCCCGAATACATCCCATGTTTGCCTGTCGATGTCGGCCAGACAATCTTCGCCAAAGTCTTTCCACACGAAAGTCCAAGTAAAGGCCTTTATGTAGATGGCGAGCTCGGGGCGGTCAACAATGAGACGAAGAAAGGCGCGCTGGCGTGGGACGAGATTACGGGGCCGCCACCAGGAGTGAAAGTCTGCCATTACGACTCCTCCTTCGTATTTTCTTACTTCGTAAGAATTTTTGGTCCTCTCTTCAGGAACGCGGCCGTTGTTGTGACTGCTGAGGTCGACGTGGTTGAGCAAGGCGGGGAGCGAGATGTTACGCCATGAGCGAGAGACGAGGCCTATGCGGGCAAGAGTCTCACAGTCACCGATAAGCTCGTCAAAGATCATCCAACAGATGTCAAGGGAAAGGCGTCCGTGGATGGTCATAATGTAATTATATGATTTTAGCACCTCGGACCTGGTTGGCTGGTAGGAAACACGATGTGAAGTCGATCTGAGAAAAACGAAACTAAAAAACCGTGCTATGTGTTCGGATAACCAGATACAGAGTCCGACTTCTATAGATAACAATATTTTTGTTGTTGTCTCAGATATGATTCCATAAGGGAGGTTTAGGTCCTAAGTACGTACTCAAGTACCTACGCACATAAGTACACAACGCAGGTAAAGGGGTCCACTACCTGTCATGAGGCTGGGAGCCGGTGTTAATCGAGCTATTTCGCATGTGCCATAGTTTGGCGCTGCTTCGTCGAAATCATTGCAGGAGATCAAGTTCTAGAACTGCCTCAACGGAGACAAGAGTATGTTGATATCTATGCATGCGACCCATGTACTATTAGTAGTATCGATGTATCCTTATTCCGCCAATACCTACATGCATCTTCCCTGGTGAACCAATAGGAATTCACCTCACGATCGCTCTCCTAGTAGGGGCCTAACTCTCTGTGGGGAGGATGATAAGAAGGCTTAGGAAAGGAACTCGACCTATTTGTCACCCTAAACGTGAGGGAACTGCGTTGATCATGGGCTGTATAGCATAGCTTCGAGAAGCGTAGCAAAGAAAGCTGTGCGACAGCACAGCTGTTATATATGATTGCCTCGGAACAGCAAAGAACGACAAACCCCATCCGAGGAACTGGTATATCCACGAGGACACGCCGAGTTCCGCTCACGGCAGAAAGGTTGTAATCGGGGTTACCGGAGTACTACTCGCCGTCACATTCGACTTCTTTCTACGTCAGTATATAAGAGACAGCAATTCTATTAACCTGTATAAGACCCCGGGTGACTAATATGTAATGCTTGTGTGCGTTATGGTGAAGATAGGGCTAATTCAATGAAAATATGTTGGAATATCCAGAGACTACTGTAGTATATATTCTGAGACTGATCGTAATAGAATGGGGGATTAGTTTAGGAAAAAATATTTATATCTATTCACTCAACAGGTATAGCAGGGTTTTGAACGCGTATATTGGGGGAGCATGAGCACTATGAGGCCTAGCCAACGCCTACGCCTAGTCGAGGCCAGCCACCAGCCGTGGGCTTGGTGTGCCTCTATCAGGCCGGCTAGGTGTTGGCCAGGACTCAGAGCCACCCAAACTCATGCCCAAATATTGTTCATTTTTTAAGGGGGGAAGAAAAGGAAGCCTACCAGGTAACTAGGCGTCGTACCTAGGCCTCCCTGGGTAGGCTGGCTAAAAAACCTCCCGACCACCACCAAAAAACCGCCTTCGTGGGTGGAAAAAGTGAGGTGACGGAGGAAAAACCCAGGCGCGTAGGGCGCGTGGCGAAGCCCCTTATATAGGGGCTTTGCCAAGTGCCCTACGCGCCCAGCGCTAACCTGTTGGGTAATAGAACTACTCAGAGTCGTAATCTACAGGCAGCATTGCACGCAGGAGATATTTGAGCTGTCCAGTGCATCCGTATATTCGACGAGGGATTAGGTTACAAGGCTACCCAATTGCTAGCATTTACATCACAACTGATAACGACCTTAAGTGTTAAGGAGTATTGATGGTGAGCTCGACGCCGAATTTGACGATATGGAAGACCGCCGGCGTCTTATCCGCTTGAGTTTACTCCCCATGAAAGACGCGACAGACTCCTTTTTCTTTCCCGCCCAGGAAAGCGATGGCGGATCAATGGGCAAATCAGCTGGCTCGACCGTCACTTCGGGATTCTTCGGATTATCAATCGGCCACATATGCATTGTAATAGCCCAGTCTGGCTCTATCACCTTGTCCCATACTTGGGGCAGGATGATCTCGCCATTGGGACCTATCAAGTCATAATGGCCAGCCTGTACATGGGGGCCAATAACGTCCACGTGCAGGAAAGCTTGGTTGATCAGATCCTCCATTCCCTGTGTATGGGGAGTCAGTATGTAGCCAATCTCAGGTATGTGGAATTCGGCCACTTACCAGCCATGTCCGGCATATGTGGAACGGAAAGCTGAACTTCCTTCCAACGGCGTCCTTGAAACGTATAGGCGCTTTGTCTTTACCCAAGCTTTTCTTCATG
This sequence comes from Xylaria sp. FL0933, assembly GCA_022578765.1. Taxonomy (NCBI): domain Eukaryota; kingdom Fungi; phylum Ascomycota; class Sordariomycetes; order Xylariales; family Xylariaceae; genus Xylaria; species Xylaria sp. FL0933. The sequence goes on along the minus strand of MU389724.1, from coordinate 736,557 downwards.
AAGTCTTCTGCCTTAGCCTTTGCGTCTTGGAGAGCCTGCATCTTGTAGGCCTCCTCAGCTGCTAGTTTCTGTCGCTCCTCATCACGATCTCGCTCGGCGTCTAACCTCGCGCGCTCAATTTGGTCGCGCACATCTGCTTCCGCCTTTAATCGAATTCTCTCCTCGAGGCGCCGTCTCTCTTCTGCTTCCTCGGCAAGCTTCTGCTCCATTCTGGCTTTTGCCTCCAACTCGGCTTGGATGGTGATTGCCTTTTCGAAAAGCCTCTGGAAATATGAGTCAAGGTCTTGCCCGGCGCGTCCGGGACCTTGCGTATTCTTTTTGATGGCGTTTGGAGCAACGAGTGTGTTCAAATCGTGCTGTAGTGCTGGCACAGGAGTCCTGGCTTTGCCGGCAGCCTGTATGATTTCACTGATCGTAGACATTTCATTGATATTCACTCCGTCCGGTTGCATCTTCTCGGCTACTGGCAGTTCACTACTAGGAGAAGGGTCCAAGCCTAGCGGGACGTCTTTAGCTGGCGGAGTACCTTGGGAAGAAACTGGCGCTCTGTCTACTGCCGAGGCATACACGCCGTGCGCGGAATGATGCTGGCTTGAGGCTGTAATTTCTGGATTCTCCTCTGATACTTGAAACTGAGCAACAGATTCTGGTAAGGTAGAAGCATGGCGAGAAGGAAAACTACCACGACTTGTCAACATCTATTCACATCTACTGCAGATCTCCACTTACTGATTAGCTGCTGCGAGCAAAGCATTGATAGCCGAGAGCCTAGCATGAAGCGTATCACGCAAAAGCTTCAGCTCCTCCTTGCGATAAAGCGCCCACCCTACCTTGCACCAACTGCTACTCAGACCGCCACCTTGTGACAGCTTAGCTTGGTAATGCTTGGTGCGATCGAGGAAATCGGCGATAATTGCCATCGAAGGCATAATGATCTGCGCGAGGGAGTTGAGAGTGGCCTTGGGGAGGATCTCATTGCGGCTTAGCTGCGTGATCTGTATAAAAACCTGTTGGATACCGCACAACTCAGTCAGAGCCTCCTGATATTCGATAGATGCGCCACGCGTCTCCGTCATGACCCGGATTAGCTTGTGCGCGAGATTCGCGCCGGCGATGAAGTCGCCCACGCTGAAGCCAAAAGACATTGTAAACGGCGCTTAGAAAGTTAAATGTCGGATTTTTAAGTGTGAACCTTTGACGAAGTTTAAAAACGAAGGGGGAATAACTGGCTGCAAGAGCGATTGGGTTGCCGTCGATGAAGCACTGCCCCAGGCTCATGATTCGCTCAATTTCTCCACATGCATCTGACTGCGCCTTTGCTTATCACGGCAGGCACTCTGTAAGGTTCACACGGAGGTCGTTTATAATAGAAGGATATAAAAGAGTTAATTGCTACTACCTTGAAACTGCATATGAAATCCCGTAACGATAAGGGGGTTAATTTAATGTAAGTTGAGTAAGATGCGGCTCTAAAGGGTCTTATATAAATCTTTATAGAAGCAAGAGAGGTCAAGGAAGACGACATATTTTGGGTCCTCCCCTTTCGCCTTATACATGGCCTGGGTATGTCAAGATATGATTAGTGAAATGGTAGGTATATGAGCGTTGCATTCAGCTTGACTACTTCTCTGGTGGGAGGAGAGACCTCATCTATATATACATGAACAGTATCTCATGCCCCTATATTCGGTATAGGACATGAAGTGACTCCTTGACACGGTTCACTTTCAACAATGATCATGATCAAAGTCAAAGCGCAGGCTTAAGAGTTATGTATACATACCATAGGCCGACAACACTGAACATCTTATTGACAACCGTTTTGTCTAGTATGTAGCAGGCATGGTGGAAGTCTTGCCGCCGTCGTTGACCAGAACCAGCCCGTTGCAGAACTGCGGCGTACTTACAGTTAGCAATGTGTTCCTCAATGATCAAGATATATTTGGTGGAGGATTTGGGAGCATTGAGGACTCCTGAAAGATAAAGATGGCTCACAAGAGCAGAGGTCCATTCGCATTATGAACCACATTAAGAAGAAATAGCTCAGGGAGGTACTTACCGCACCGGCCCTACTTGCCAGATATAGCACGGACCCTGCCATCTCCTCATCCGTACCGAATCGTCGAGCGGGGATAAAGCGTGTCTCCGAGGGATGCTCCTTGGAGGGGTCGCGAGATTTTATAAGGCTATCTGCCATCTCGGAGGGGAATACTAATTATAATGTACGTTAGTTATCTCTGTCTATTACCTGTAATTCTTTCGACGCAACGAGATATCAACCCACTTCCAGGAGCCATAGCATTGACTCGGATACCATGATGTGCCAAATTCGTGCTGGCGTGCTTGGCGAGGTGCTCGATCGCTGCCTTGGAACCAGAATACGACGGTGCAGACAAGTACGCACGGCTGTAGGCCGAGATACTGCTTATGAAGAGGACTTGGCTCTGTATAAAGGGAATATCGCTGCCTTTAGTCAAGGGGGCGCCAAAGCCGCCCTTCACGGCGTTCTTGTTACCCGCATCCAGCAGCTCAAGGAAGCCAAGCATAGTGTAGTATGCCCCAGTCACGTTAATATGCGAGGTCCGCGTGAAGTCCTCCATGGATATATTGTCAAAAAGCCGCTGCTTTATTTCCGATATACTGAGATCGGGGTGGAACCGGTCCTCCGGCCCCATGATACCCGAATTTGCTATCACAAGGTTCACGTAGCCACTTTCTTTGGCGATGGCGTCGATGGCGGCCTGAAGCGATTCCTTGGATCCAACGTCGCAGACGAGAGGGTGCAAGCTTTTGTGGGCTTTAGCGGCCTCTTCAAGCTGCTGTTTGCGCCGGGCGAGAATGTAGACCTTCTTTGCGCCCGCGTTAGCTAGAGCTTTAGCCATTTGGAACCCAAGGCCTAGTGGAACGTCGTTAGCTTTGACTCCCGTACCATCTGGAGCAATGAGCATACCGGACCCGCCTCCGGTGACAACTGCCACCATGCCGTCCACCCGAAAGAGGCTTGATGTATCCATTTTGCAGTAATTTTATTGACAGGCGCGGTAGAATCGAGAGAAGGGAACAGGAATCCAATCACCAAGTTGTGTTTGGAAGGCAAATCGATGTCCGTGAGATGGGAGAGACCACGGGTCACTTTTAAATACTTCAAATACCGATGAGAAAGTCCGAGCTCCGGGCACGAATGGGGAGACTCCGCGGATGCTCCGCCGCGGAGCATCCGCGTAACACGTAACACAGGTGGTTATTTCTAAGCAGGACATACGGTGGGGGATATCGCCGAGTCTCAGGCACCGTGGTCTATGTATGCCATGCTATATCTTAATCAGCATGCATACAAGCCGGCTTCCTCGGTGTGTTTTAAACTCAGAATACGTCACTTACTCACCTACTCAGGAAATCGGTATTTTACGCCGGCGACCGTCTCGTCCGATGTGGGGTTTGGCTATCTTGTCCGGACCCGGGTCGGATGCCAGCTACTCAATTACCTAGAGTAAGCATATTGCGGCAATCCGTTCGGACCAGAATTGGAGCAAAGGAGGTAGACATTGAAATCATCACTTTTGAACGTAAACACCTACCAGGTCGGCGAGACAGGATGTGAGGACGAACAATCTGCCTATGTAAGCAACTTGAAGTGTTATTATATAATTGGGCGGGTTGGTTCGCTGTTCATCATGCAGCTACTAAACCTGTATGACTGCTGGAGCCATAGCACTTGCATGGGATGTCTCTTACCCCTGCTCTAGGAATTTCACAGTGCATCTCTGGTTTTATTATTATAATTGCTTGCAGCAGTTACTACCTACATAGGTAGGTAGAATTGATACATGCTACTTCCAGGTAAGCTCTCTCGTACCTACCCATTCCAGAATATTTGCTTCTTACTTAATCTAAGCGACGACCCACATCACGTGTCTTAGGTACTTCCCCAGGCTATGTAGACTTCGGAGTGCATACACCCGGCTCCATCTAGCTACCTAAGTACCTATCTCATCGGGTCCATCTCCATCTTTATCGTTTATCCATCCCCATCATGGTCTGACAAGAACGTCGTAACCCCCCCTCCGCGTTGCCAATGGAATCCCGTCGTCACAACAGGGCCAACAAATGACCTACCGCGTAGCCTGGCCGGATACTCGATTGGCTATCGCCTAGGATGCACTGAGACGCCTAGTCGCCCTGTTTTGGTTATGTGCTGCTGCTGTTGCTGACGGTAACGTCATCGTTTGTGGTCATATTGCAGCGCAGACCGTCCCCCAGCATGGCTGCTTCACGTCGCGGCCAACCGGAGCTTCATGTTCGCCTGCCCCAGAGCCCCAGCGTCGTCGCCCTGCCCGACCTGCCACCCATCTCCGCACTCTTCCTCATCGACTTCGACGTCAAGGCCGGTTACACCATATCCTGGAAAGCGTCCAAACCCGGCATCGAGCTCGAAGGAGTCGTAGAGTACAAGTCGCTGCCTTCCGGCTTGCACACCGTCTCGGAGGACCTCATATACTTTGTGAACGACGGCTATGCGGGACTCAGCGCTTTTGTCAATGCGCCCGTCCAGGATACCGCCTCCCGCAATGCGCGCATGCTTGCCGTGGGCGTCTTGGTTCCGCTGAGCTATGGACGCTTAGGCAGGGCCTGGAAGCATGCCGAAAGCCTAAAGGCAATAGCATCGTAGGTTACAGATCGCCGGGCCCTGCCCTGCCCTGCCTTGCGCTTGGCTTGGCTTGCTCCCTCTTGTGCCGCGGCGACCACTAACAATGCGCCCCGTTCAGAAAATTAGCTGTAAATAGTAAGGATGTCAGTGTCCTCGAAGAGTATTGGGAGAAGAACCAGGCCCGCGACTCCACCGACGATGACGCCGCGCCCGGGGATGATCCTGCATCTCCAACCGCGACATCTAAAACCTCCAAGACACCCACCCGGGGTCCTACCAGGCATCGTTCAGCCTCTGATGGAACAGCATTGATGCTGCCTGGCCACCGGCTGTCGCCGTTTCACCCGGCCTGGAGCCTGACCAAGCTCATAGACACGTTTGGTCCGCTCATTTTCCCCATACACCGCGCTGCGCTGCTGCGCAAGCGAATCTTAATTTCGGGTCATGCACCGGTGGAGCAAGCTTGCAACTTTGGTAAGTTACAATCCGTGGGCCCCTTGAAACGAGCGGAGTCTAATTATGAATCCAGTTTATGACATCTCTGTACTCTCTAATATTCCACTGGCGACATACAGCCTTCTGCCACCCGACTCTGTATCGCCTCGCTTGCGGCCTTTATTCTCAATTGGTGTTCATGATATCCCTTTCCTGGCGGAGGATGCGAAAGCTTCAGGTAGCACAGATACTGCAACCCAAGATAGCGGATCGGAAGCAGGGACTGGATGGATAGCGTGCACAACCGACAGCATTCTCTCTAAGAAGGAAACGCTGTGGGACATGCTTATCACTATGCCACCGCCCTACGCTACCAGCGCAAAGAAATATGTATGGCCCACCGTAGAACTCTCGGGAGGGGTAGTTGTGAAAGCAACACAGCGCGATATGCGTCGCTTTCGCTCCCTCAAAGCCGGAATCGCTCGTATGGAGGGAAACGTCGTAGTTTCTACCCCAACTACGCCAGGGACAGTGGCTGCATATAAAGAAGATGATGCATTACTAGATGATGCGGAGGAAGTGGTAGAGCCGACGAGCTGGACAGCTCTTGCGTATAGCGGATTCATGTGGTGGGCCTCAGCAGGCGAGAAGCTACGGGCAGATGAGGCAGAGGAGGCAGCGCAGGATGCCGCTCTTTTTCGCAACGACATAGCATCTTCATTCATGGGCATGAATATGCCACGCTCCGCGGACATTGCTGCATCAGTATCATCACTAACACCCAGGCGATCTTCCACGGCAGCATCAGCACCACTTGATGTGGACGAGGCACGCGTTGAGCTCGCTATTATCGGTTATTTCCACAAGCTGACAACTCAGTTCCTCACGGCTCTAGCGGATGCCATTGACAATACTACCGACAGTGGTGTAGGAGACGAAAGCCCAACTGAAGAAGATGATGCATTAATTGACGCAGACGAGGAGGACGAGCGAGGGCACGGAGTCCAAATCGATTCGGACGTAATAAAAAGAATGGGTCTGGACATCTGGAGCCCCTCAGACGCCGAGTTTGTGAGCCAACTCCTGAAGACCTACTTCGACCGCCAGGCCTATGTAGAAGGCAAGGGCGTCGAGTTGTGCGGTATCAGGGTGTGTTAAGCGGTTCGCTGCAGGTAATCAGTACTGCCTCACCACGGAAGTTTTAGTTGTATAAATAATTATGGCCTGGCATAGCATCGCAGTCGAGTTTTTTGAGTATAGGTAGACTGTTTAGGCGACAAGTGCGGACTTTGTTCTTCTGTTCACTATAAGGTATTGTTTGAGAGCATTCCAGCAAGACTAATTCTACTACTCGTGTAAATACCAACCTATTATTCTTAGGTGCTGCCTGCTACTCCTCGACTTTTACTGAGTAGCTGGCTCAATACTTCTTGTGAAAGTTATATATGCATTATTGATCTATCTGCTTATATACCTAGATACTTTGTAACGTGAGCGGGTGATGGTGAATAAACTTGATAAACAGAATCATAAGCAGGGTTGACCAAGTACTATTACAAGTTATTATCTAAACCCTTAAACCTTTTATCTATCCGCGTGTGTCATCAATCCCATTTCAATAGTACGTACTACTCACCATGTTAAACTTGCTGAATCTACCTACCCATCTCCGCTCTTCAAGAACGAAGCTTATATCTCTATCATGTGAAATCGATCCCTTATTATATTACATTTCGCAACACGTCGCCGCACTCATACATAAACTTTATCACAACATTGATAGTAGATTACTTGCACAATAGTAACAAACTCACTAATACTTGTACTTGATTTTTCTAAAACTACACATCCTCTACTCAATCATGTAGTGATGTGGGGCACCCGGTCACCTGTATCGCCAAATGTAGGTACCTAATTATATATAGCAGCAGCACCCCCCAACGCCGAATGCGCCGACCAAATGCCTCTTTTTCTGCATACACACCGCTGCGTTTGCGAAATACTACAAAGCGCACCGCTCCTTCTCGCTATAAAACAGGAGCGGCATACTAGAGCCCAACAATGGGATAACATCTTGTTCTCCAACTTGGGGCTATGCCATAAAGGTAAGGGGAGATTTGGTACATGGACAATAGCCTGCGACCTCACGACTCATCCTCTGTATCGGTGTTGGTGGCACTGGTATCTGATCCTTCCTCCTCGGTGCCACTTTCATCATCGGAATCTTCTTCTTTGGTTACTTTCCGTTTAGCAACGGGCCCGCCTTTCAGGGCGCTCATCTGCCCGGCAATTGAATCTGCGAAGGATGTTAGTAAGAAATAGACATAAATACAGCGATAAAGGGACTTACCCTCTTCAGGCTCGCTGATTTCATCTTCCGCGGCCATTTGGGCTGCCTTGCTGGCTTCTTCCACTGATAAGGTGACATCCAACTTAGTGTCGAAACCAACATAGCTATCGCATACGAGGTGCATAACGAAGGTGTAATTGCCAGCTTGCGGAGGTGCAGCAAATTGAGCCTTCAGAGTCTGCATGTTGTATGTGGGTTTGCCATCAGGTGTAAATATCGGTTTGTCGAACGCTGTAAAAGTGAAAGGGGGAACAGCCATTCTGTCTTGTTTGCTGTCCGATAAGAAGACATGCCACTTGGGCGTATGGTCTCGAGCATAATAAGGGGCAAATGTGATGGGTGGAGAAACTGGCTTATGCTCCTCAGTAACCAGCTTCCCATCGGCGTCCTTGACGGTCTTCTTGCGTCCCAGCATTGCGTCCAAGTCATCTTCCGCTGGATCTACATCTTCAAGATCCAGCTCATCAACCGGGGGGACATCCGTGCTCCCTGGTGGTACGAAACGACCCTTCACAACAAAGGATACTAGAGACTGTGGAATAATATACTTCTCGCCCGTCACCTTGAAGAACGCCTTGGCAACTTGGAAGTGGGGTAGTTGCTTAGAGACCTCGAGGACTGTCTTGTACTGTTCCTCATTCAAGAGACCTTTTCCGACGACTAATTGTCTCCTTCGAGAATCAGGCAGGGCCATAAACTGTTGAACGCTCGTGTGAATCTTCGAGTCACCCTCGACCGCTTTCACAACAGCGGGAGTAAAGTATGGAAGTTGGAAAAGCGGGGAGGCCTTTGGTGGTATGGCCTGGACGAAGCGCTGGCTGATGTGGAAAGAGGCGAGGAGAGGTATGGTGTTACCATATGCAAGCGCTATAGCAATTGAAGATCGGCACAGGGCTTGAGCGATAGGTGCAAACAGATACTTGGCGGCGTTGAGGGCTGGGTCGTCGAGCTCAACTCTTCCCAAATAGGCCCAAAGAAGAGCGAGGACCTTCCGTCTGACGCCGCTCTCCATATGCTCCAACTTATCTTTGTCTTTTTCTGAGAGGCCACCAGCGTAGGGGGTGACTTCGCCCTTTTCCAAAATCCTCGATTCTATCTTGGAAAGACCAGACTCAGCTTTGTCGCCCTTGAGAAGCGACTTGAATTCTGCACCGGTGCTTAGAGCCGTGATTAGGTCTCCTTCATCGGTCACGTCGGTGTATTCACGGAAGAGGCTGTTGGCACTCTCGACCAGTACGCCCTCCTTGGTCACGCGCTGGGTGCCATACCACCAGGACCCGACGGCATAGGGGAGCAGTACGCCTAGGAGTACGGCATAGACCAGCACGACATACTTTCCGTTTCCGTCTGACACGATGAACTTGGGAAGGGCTATGCCAATGGAGAAGCCTTGCTTGCCATCGGGATGGCCGTACTGGATCCAGTTGTTGCGGACCTCCTCGTCGGTGAGGGCCTGGTACGCCTTGGAGAGCTCCACCCACTTGTCATTGAGCGACTCGACCGTCTCATTCTTGGCGGGGTCTGGCCGGATCTTGTCGGGATGGAACTTGAGGCCGAGCTTCTTGTAGTGCGTCTTGATCTGCTTCTCGGTGGCCGACTCGGAGATGCCGAGGATGTCGTAGGGGTTCCATAGCTTAGCGGTCGTGCGCTGGGTCGTGACGATCAGGTAGAGCATGCCGGCCATGACGGCCCAACCGAGCAGGGCGGCGATGGCGCGCTTCACCTTGCGCTGCTTCCGCTTGTGCGCCTTGGCTTGCGCCTGGATGAGGTCGGCATGCTCGGGCTTGTACGAGGTCTGTATCCTGGGAGCGAGGGCCTCGGGGTCTTTGGAGGTCGTGAGCAGGCTGTAGGTCAGCGGCAGCGTCACGATGGTGGACAGCGTGAAGATGAAGAAGGGGTAGAATTGCCCCTGCTCGTCGTACGAGTAGTCGGAGCTCATTGTGCAGGCGGGCGCTGCAACAGCGTCTTTGCGAACGGCCTCGTGAACGGGACACTACAGATAGGGCTGTTCATGGGCTGGCCGCCTGGATCGAAGCGTGTGTGTTGTAAACGACTCTGCTGCTGCTGCTGCTTCGTTGCTTGGTCTGGTGTGGAGTTGCACTCTCTCTCTCTACCAGACTTGAATCGTGGCTTCTTAACTATAATGCCAAGAGTGCCTAAGTAATTAATACCTGCCGCATCTCTGTATTGCCTTGGTCCCACTATCGATAAGTAAAAGCAATGTGGCTAGAAACTAAAAGTATGGGGCCCTCCGCTACTCGACCCCTGACTTACAGCACTACCGGCCCTATTCTTAGGTGATCCAACCCACCTACTGACATTAGGTAGTCCTTAGACGCATCCCTAACCTCTTATAGCATTTTCCAAATTTGTAGTTTGGCCATTTCTCCATGAACGGCCGTGCAATTGATCGTGCGAATGGACTTGAAGTGTTTTTTTATTACTATATAGGTCTTGTACACGTCGGCTTCCCGAACCTGGGCGTGACCTGGCTAAGTAATGGTACAGACAGACTGGCAATTGTGGAAGATGCTGTATAGAACGATCCAAATCTAAGAGGAACATACCGATTGCCATTCACGTGAACCAACTCTTTTATCTAATAAGAGGTATACCAGTGCCAACTCTCCTCTTGTAGTTGGTGTAATCATCCCCAAAGAATCGGACGAGATCGGCCTCTTCAGACTTGATACGTGCTGCGAAGAACCTCCACAGCACAAGCACGTAGCCCACAAAACATATCGGGTTCCCTAGGACCAGCTGTGTACCTATCCCCCAGTAGAAGAACCCAAAGTACGCCGGATGCCGTAAGAACGAGTACACTGCCGTAGTAACGAGATCATGGTCGTCCTTTTTCTTGCGTTGGATCGTATGGTTGAAAGAGGGCCCAGCCTGAATCATCGCTAGACTCCGCGCAGCCTGTCCGACAAATACCAACACAAGGCCCAGGAGAAGGAGGATGTGACCGCTATAGAACGGTGCCCATGCGCGATGGGGGAATAGCACATTAGTCAACAGGCATTCGAGCGAAGCGGCCATGTGGGCGATGGCATATGCCGGCCAGTTGGCCGTCAGAAGAAAGGAATCAATGGTGGCTACCGAGGTGTTGTATTTGGCAGTAGTCCAGAACTCCAAGAAATGGAAGGCCGAGAGTGCGCCGAAGAAGAAGGGAAGGCGCCAAAGGGGCGACGCGGTCGTCAACACTATGGAGACCATAGCTGTAGTAGACAGCGCCAGGGTGACGCCGAGACAGAAGGATCGGATGGCTATGCCCTCGAGAGACTTTGGGTGGCCAGGGAGATAGTCCTGGTCTGGTCTCGCCTGTGCATGGGGAGCAGCGGGACTGTGCCTAGGCAATAGTAGATCGTCAGCATTGCCATCGCCGGTCGAAGGACGTCTCGTGATCGGTGAGAGGGCGTCTACAACGAGCGAGCGACGGCGTCGGTGCCTTGTGGCCCATGGCTTCTCGTCATGCGGGTTCTCGTTGAGAGTAGGGAGCGGAGAGAAGGTAGGTGTGCGTGGTGGAGAGACGGTCGTCAAGGCAGCAGAAAGTGAGGCATTGGTGTCGATAGTCGGCATTGCGCGCAGATGGTAACGTTTTCTCGACGGCGGTAAATCAAACGATGCCTTCTTCCGAAGTCTCGAGTGTCATGGGAAGGGAATGGCGAGGAAAGCGCTTACCTATGAGGCGGGAAGTCCATTGTTGCGCGCAGTGTCTTTTGTTATGATGACAAGCTCTCAGATGACCTTCAAAGAACAAAGCAGAACGCGAGAGGTTAGTCGCCATTATCCTCACGTCATGTTGTTGAAGCCCGGAGCCCCGGGGTTCTTTGTTTGCTTGGTGATGATGATGAAATGTGGGGGTGTTCAGAATACCTACAGTAGAACAAATCGAGCAGCGGGTAATTACATGTACTTACTACGCTTCTTTACGCACATGTTCAGATGCGCCAGGCACACATCACGTTTTCTGGCGTTATCACATGGGAGCTACACATTGCGAGCATCATTCCCAGCGATAAAGCTATACCATTCCAGCTTCCCTGGTCTTTCGCAGATGGTCTATGCTCGACCCCACCCTCTCCCCCAACCCCTCATATATATACGCTATTACGCACTAAAATTAACCAGTCAAGGTGACCGAGTTGGTTAAGGTGCCAGACTCAAGAGTTTATCTTACACTTCCAAAGTGTGTGTTCTGGTGGAGCAATCCGCGCGAGTTCGAATCTCGTCCTTGACAGTTCTTTTTTTCTTTTTTTTCCCACTACCTTTTTCACTTGGGTTTTAAGGCCTATGTTACAATTTCTCTTTACGTAGGTGCATCGAGTCTTACTTTTTGATTTTGCTTATTGATAGACAAGGAGCGCTTTAAGTGCTATAAAAGTTGGCATGATCTATGTGACAGCCTTTATTGCTTAGGCTGCTTAAGCATGTGCCGCTGGGATGGCACATGTGAATGCACATGCCGACAGTGATATTGTGCCCGGATAAAAGAGGCGAACAGATGCTCATAGGGCTCTCTTTAGTATAAGTCGGAGGTTTTCCCCACGTCTTCTTGAGATAGGCGACCTAAGAGTGCTCATGAGAGTGTGGTTACTGGCCTTATCTCCGATACTTTGTCATGTTGGAATAGTCGGCAGTATACCAGCTCACAAGTCATGAGAATTAACACATTGTTCGAACGCGGCTTTCCATGTGGACAGCCTCTTTGCTTGGCTATATGACGTAGCGTGCGACATGATATACCCAGGCAACCAGGGGCTTTACGAAGGACTCACAGTAGACGTTGTTAGAGTCTCATAGTGTAGGGACACACATGTATCCTTATTATCCATCAGTCAGATACACATAATAAACTCAACGCAAAAAGGCGAGGCACATGAGGAGAGCGGTTAGCTCAAACAGTTTGCAAAGACTTCTTGTAAGTAATGAGTGTGTCGCCCAAGTCTTGAAATTTGCAGTATTATACGAAGAATCCGATGCTGGAAAGGACCTGTAGAGATGAGATGTACAAATCGTGCAGAATTGGTGCGACAGGCATTGTCATTAGTCAATGTGAAAGTCTCCATCTAGACTATTCGGCTGTTCTGCTCGTTGAAGTGGCAATCTAATGCTACTCTCAGCTATGTTTTCCACGATTTGCTTTCTGCATGGGTTACCAAATATTGACAGAGCAGGCCAATACGGCCTTGAAAATCAGAACTAGTAAGTAGGACTGTAAAGATATGAAAAGTTGTTAATCATGATATCTGCTCTCTACCAGAAGATATATTATTGAACCGGGATCTGGAAGTTCCTATGTCTTAGGTGCACGGCCTGTACATGTGATATCGCAACCAAATCATCAGAACGATATTACCTGCTGCCCCATTATTAGATCTCGGAGTTAGTCCTTCTGTCCAGTTCAAAGATGGCTCCTCACTTCTAGATATAGATGCTATAGAACCGATGAGCTGAGACGGAGTTATCTAGGTGCTGACTTATCCTGCTTCTGAAACTATGCGAATAGCAGCTCATTATTCTCTACTGCTTAGCGATACTACCAATGAGATGTGTGACAATTAAGATAGATTAGTGCATTTTAATTTCTCCTGGTTATTTTGCGTTATTTAACTAATTATATACACATACTTCCTCGGCCCACCTACAAGCACTGCGAGTAATAGGGGTTACCAACAGTACAAGTCGAGCCCGACGCACAGACAGTGCAACCCGTCCAGCCCGTGCCACCGCACTGCCCGTACTTCGCGACAGAGCACGACGTCGGGCTCGAGCCCGTCGAAGTCGTAGTACTCGTTTTCAGGGTCGTAGTCGTAGTTGTCTTCGTCGACGAAGCCGTAGTAGTAGTAGTACTACTTCCACCCGTAGCAGCAGCCGCGAGCACACTACTAACTGCGGTCCAAGCAGGCTTCTTGTTCAAATCATCATCGTACAGCAGCGCGTCGCCCTGGCCGGAGAACGTGGCCGGGATCCAGCTGTACTTATCCGTGAGATCCCAGATCGTAATTCCCACGCACGCCTTCTCAGCCAGACACGCCTTGGTGACGGTCGCGAAATCCGTCGCCTGCTGCGCCAGGCCGGCGTCCGTGGGCGGCAGCGAGCTGAAGCGCACGTCGAGCTCCGTGTAGGCCACCTCGGTGACGCCCGCGGCGACGTACGACTGGATGGCGCTCTGCAGGCTGCTCTGCGACGGCGTGCTGCCGACGATGAGGTGCGCCTGCATCCCGACGCCGTCGATGCGCGCACCCGCGGCCTTCACGAGCCCGATGATCTTGACCACGCTCGCCTGCTTCGACCCCGTGCTCTCGATGTTGTAGTCGTTGTAGTATAGCTTGGCGGCGGGGTCCGCGGCCGCCGCGGCCTTGAAGGCGAGCGCGAAGTACGAGTCGCCCAGCACGTTGTAGAAGACGTTGGCGCGGTACGTGCCGTCGTCGTTGAGCCCCTCGTTGACCACATCCCAGGCGTAGCACTGGCCCTTGTAGTGGCCTACTTCGTTGGCGATGTGTGTGTTCACCACCGAGGTCAGGGTGTCCACTGTCCACGTCCCGCTACTGACTATCGTCTAATGTGTTAACGAGGATACTGCCAGGATAATCTCAATAGTCTCTTATAAATGGCAAAGGATGACTAACCCCATGATGGCAATTGTGAGTACCATACGAGTGTATGGCATCTCAAAAGCTGGCCGTTGGTTTCTGCCAGCTCTGCAATCTGGTCACCTGAGGTATAAGAGAATGTACCCTGGCTGGGTTCGATGTATTGCCATTTCATAGCATTTCCAGGCGTCTTGACAAGATAAAGTCAGCAACTATACCTTCATGATAATACCGTGAGAGTTAAGGAGTATATGAGTGTAGCTGTGTCTTGGCAAACACGTCCCCTTAAATTGAAAATGAGACCTTGGGGAGGGTCATCGGAATCACTCACAATCTGACCAAACTCATCGGTATCCGACAGGATAGCGACATAAGCCGTATCCGTCAACTCCCCATTATCCGTCGCCGAACCGAAGTACAGCTTGCCGGCTGCCTTGGCGAGTTTGTTCAGCTGCGCCGAGGCGCCAGGCAGGGCCAGCAGAGCCGTGAGTGCTGTGCTGTACAACATGGCAGAAGACCGTTGAATCTGATTAGGCGGCTAATGTACCCAAGGTGGTAGTACTAATAGTAGAAGTGACCCAAGATATACTATATCATGCGGCTTGATAGCACGACGAACGTTATGAAACCCTGACGGACGGGACCCAACTGGTGCAGTGCAGTATGTATAGATTGGTCAACACCACGGTTGTATCTTAGGCTATATATACACGCGTATTTGCTTGTCTCTCCAGTCCCTTTATGATATATGATACGAAGCAGCGCCACGTACGCGTTTTCCTGGCATGGATTTGATAATTCCACAAAACTCCCTCCCCGTAGCACCGACATTCTGCTAGACTTGAAATGTGCTTCTGCGGAGATGATCCCGTCAGTTCCATTCTCTCTCCGGCCGGAGACTCTCGAGCAGGGATTAACTGCGGACGGCCTGCCATTCTTGGCATTACCCCTGACGGTCTTGGAGAGTTATCGATCTATGTACCAACCCCTACAGCAGCTGGTCAACCGTCATGGCATGCTGCTTGGTTACAAGGGTGCTTTTCTCCACCTATAAGAGCTGAGGCTCTGCGTTCTACGGAACCTACATCCTCCGCCGTACCAAAGCTTCGGAAAAACCACCCGACGACCAGGACAAGTAGCGTAGACAGTCTTTTAAAACCAGCATTCCCGTTCTTACCCCCCCCATATCAAGAGTAGGTATTTTAGCGACCTGAGAATTTTTCATGTCTTAATGTAGCTGTGAGTCGACGCACGTTAAAGGGCGAGTTATAGTATAGTTTAATGGGAATAGAATAATAGTACGAAAACATTGGAAGTCAGACATAGCACAATAATTACTATGCAGGAACTCGTTACAAATGAAATTTCAATTAGGTATCGTGAACAGTAAGTAAAAGGTGGGTATACCCCGCAAACGCCTACAATGCATGAATAGGTCATAAAACGTCCTCTTTGCCCAGCCAAAATCAAAACCGGAGGTCCAACCTCCCCAAAGAGAATCCCAAAAGAACTCGATACACCGCCGTGTTAATTGAGTCTACGTGACTGCGTAGACGAATATGTATACAATGTGGCCATGCCAGTCCAATCGGTTCGGATCAGCCAACTAAGGGAGTGCCACGCATAGGCTGTCCTACTCGATTGAAGAGCTCGGCCCCCGTCCATCTAAGAAATTGTGCTATATCCAAGTCTCCGCAGGCATAAGAGAGACCATTACCAGATGTGGATGTAGTCTCACATCTGATAACCTGCGTTCAATCGAATTTTTGGTGCACGAAGGCTGCATATTGGGCAGGTGTTATGAGCACTTGTTCGGCTCCGTTATTTTGTTCGAAACGGGTTTGAGTGCCCCATACCAAAACCGCTGCGCATAATCTCGCAAAAACCGCAATCTAGAAAAGGCAACTAACCTCGTCGTTGCTGAAGCGCGCCGGCTATGCAGAGCGTATCGGGTACAGGAGGGCGTTGGATCTCTAGGCTCCGACTTGGTACCATTCGCCCGCCAGGAGTTCGTGGATGAGGCACATTGACACGCCCGGTGCGTTCCATCAGGCGACTCCGCGTGTCAAGGTCCTCATCACCGCTGTCGGAATCGCCATCATAATCGGCGAGTCTCGCGAAATAATCCGCCAGACCGTCTACACTAGGCGTCCCCACGACAAGGTCGTATTGAGGAGGGGGCGTCTGCAAGGGGGGCGGAGGATCGTCGGCATCGAAAGCAGGAGGGTTGTGACTTGGATAGCGAATTAAGTGAATCGGCCGCTGAACCGGCTGAGAGCTTGCTGCGGGATGTTGCTGCACGTGGGCTGCGGCTGGCATCGCAACACCTGAATTCTCGTTGTTTGTCGCGTTATTACCGGTTTCGACCGATAGTATGCTGCCTGTACTAGACGCCGGGCTGGGATTGGTTGCAAGTATTTCAGCATCAGGGCACCCGCAGCTAGCTTGTTGGTGATAGATTGGCCGTTCAGAGCCCGAATATTCGGGAAGAGCCGTATTTGCCTGGGTTGCGCGGCAGTCGAGTACAGTAAAGGGCGAGTCGATACTGATCTCGAAATGGCGGCGCTTCTTTCCAGCTGGATCATCTGGATCAAGTCGGGAGATACGCATCACGATCTGTGTCCCAGTCTGATGTTAGCCACTGAGCTTTTACCGTTGATAATTGTGATATTGATCGCAACACATACCTTGATCCAGTGGTAGACATTGACATTCTTCCAGCTGCAGTCTGGATGAAGACGCAGATTTTTATCCTTTGCCATCTGCTCACAAGTCGGGATTTGAACGTTCATTTCCATCTCGGTTGGTCCCCAGTACGATTCCAACCCCAGTTCTAGATCTCCAAGCATGTTTTCCGATGTCTCAGGTAAAGAGACTCCCGGACCCCTGCGTCTCTGTGCAGCCTCTCGTGCCTCATCCCTTTGGTCAGGCGAAAGCTCACCACCACTCAGCACTCTTATCTCTGATGATGCGTATCGTTTGTCCAGGGGCTTTCCGGCTGCCTTTTCGAAAAGTAGTATTTTACGGCCTGGATCCTTCCGCGTGACTCTTCGGTCATTTGTCCAATACTCAACGGACTCAGTGACAAAGACTTTCAATTTATGAACCTGCACCTTGGCTAAGGGTGTAAGCTTGAATGCGATTGGAATTTGTGTGCCTATTGGAAAGGATTTTCCTGATATCATAATATCATAGTGAAGTTGGTCTTCCCATTGCCTACTTATTGAGATCGGCTCGGTCATCTCAAGCGAGAGTTGATCAGGAACCCGTACAATGCGGACTTCCTTCGATCCATGCAGATTGGGCTTAAAGGCGCCTGCTCGCTCCACTGTCGCCTCTAGATCCCATTTCACCGACCCAAACTGAAGTTTAGTAGTCTCCAACTGGTGATGATCAATTGGCAGCTCAAATGAGTATTCGTACTGGCCCGGATAGAATGTCTTGTAATTCCGGGATTGTGTCACTTCTGTACTTTGTATGTCACCCTTGCCGAAGCTTCGAGACTGGACGGATTGAAGTGATAACCGCTTGTAGTCCCGGGCTGTTAGGTTCGAAGAGCCTCGATTTAAGGCCGGAGACAGAGTAGATAATGTAGGTCTTGAAGGAATCCTGTTCGTGCCTTCCGTACAGCGCTTCAGCGAGTAGGTACACTGGTTCCCAAACTCGGTTTCCCACGTCTCATGCATCGAGTGGAAGAATGTCAAAACCTGCGTCCGTAACGACACCTCTTCGTGTTGCTCGATTTTCATCGGTGGAATTCCTTCGGGCCAATCCGTCCTAGCTTTCCCATGCAACTTGAGGGTGATTGATTTCAATTTTACGTTCTTGGTAACGTTAAGCTGCAGCTTGCCTCGGAGAAGCGCTGTGGAGTTGGCGACTTCGTGTCGGGGATGACCGTCGTGATCGAAACCAGTGAGGAATACGTTGGGTTCGGCAAGAATTATCGAGCATTGTACACCGCTCCCACTGGCAACCGGCTTCGGGACTTCCGTCACCGAGCTCATGATGCTTTTGGCTGAACGGACTGACATTACACTATTACGGTGTGCGGTTTGGAGCGCATTGCTCATAACAGATGATCTGCGTATCTCGGGCATCGTAGCGCTGGCTGTGGATGCCGCGCCAGGCGGTGGCACTGATATCATAGATAGTGGTCGTTCCCTCTGGGGGGACACAGGTGAGAGCTCGGTTGGTGACTGGGGAGCGACTGCCGAGGAAAGAACGTCGACGCCAACTGGGTGCGCAGTGGAGAGCTTGAACGGTGCCAAGACTTTCTCAAAAACCCGCCGCGGCGTCCTGCTAATAGCTGCCTCTTCCGCTACCGTTGCTGGCTCGTTGTTTTGGCTATTCTTCTTTTGCGCTTTGGCAGCTCTTTTGCATCTGGCCAAATCGGCTCTTACTTCGTCTGGGATATAGCCCGAAGGATAGGAGATGATATGGATCGACTGATGTCGTCGGGAACGTGACTGAATATGAGGACTTGGGAACGATTGATCGGCACGGTTCCTGCACTCTTCGGCGGCAGGTCTATAATAAATGTTCCCACCGAGAGGATGTGTAAGGTGCTGGTCGGCGCACCTGGGCCGATTCCAATCAGATCTTGACATTATGATATGTTAGAGCTACGGTACTGTATGAATGATGTCGGCGATAGGCGATGATGCAAAAAGAGAAGAGGATCAAGAAGGAGGTTATATCGTGGGTTATATCATGGTAACAAGCCACAAACAAGCTCGTAGAGACAGCATGCACAATCTCTTAAGGGTCCAGTGGCATAGACACAAAAAAGGCTAGCAGACAAAATGAGGCGGAGGACGACGAGCTAAGAGAAGGCCTGGTTTCATAGGTCGGGGATAGCTATACCCAGGGGGATGGGATGGAATATGTATAGATAGATCGTAGGCCCAGTGCGTGGACTTGCAAGGAAGGGCAGGGTAGTAGTGTAGTGACAAGGTAGAGAACCCAAATGAGGACAATAAAAGCGCGAGCGCGAGCGCGCGGGTCTACGGGTATATAGATAGAAAGAAGCAAACGAGAGGCTCGATTTAGGCATGGATGGATGAATGGAGGAGGACCGCCCAGACGGGTCAAGTGAGCGCGGCAGGAAGAAGCAAAGCGAGACGTGACTTACATACGGCGGCCGGGGGTGCAAGTACCGGCAGGGGAGATTTGAGAAGACGGGTACAAGCGACAGGAGGGGCGGGAAAACTATCAATTGCAACTGGCGACGTGCAGAAAGACGGTGGTGGTGTATGTGTGAGGTGAGTGAGTGAGTAAGTGTGTGTGAGAGTGAGACGATACCCGGACAGTGTAAACGGAGTGAGCACTGAGGAGCAAAAGCAATTAGGTTAGCAGAAGCGCCCAAAGTACATACATACGTACGTAAGGCAGTGACAGAGTCTGGGGTACACAATCCAAGCGGACGGAGGAGGGTCAACGAGTGCTGGGCGGTAGGGGGACCCCCGGCTTTGCAGGCTGGGCGAGCTGTTGGTCTCAGAGATCGTCAATATGTCCCGAGACCCGCTCTCGGTAATATCGCAGTACGTACATCCAAGTACGTACCTACATGAGGTATACCGTTATGTATGTAAATGCAGTGCGCTATGTACTGAGCTACGCTACTGCCAAGAGGTACATACATAGGTGTAGTGTAGGTAGGTGGGACATGTGGGAAATGCGGCAAGACGCTCCTGCTACTGCTGCAGCCGCCGTGTGCGGAAAAACAATGGGAAGGCAAGGCCAGGCCGGGTTGACGACAGCAGGGGAATCAGATGATACATACAGCGCAGGTGGCCGAGGAGTGGAAGTCTCGTACGTGAGCCTGACTCGCAAAGACCCGGCGTCGTGGACGTCAGGTGAGCTGGTGTGTTTTGCGCCGAGGCGGGAAGCGGGAGCTGGCAGAGAGAGGGGTTTGGCGGTTGGAGAGCGCTGCAACCGCTTTGCTGCTGCAGTAGGTAGGTAGCTAGCAGGCAATTAATTGGCGATTGGTAATTGGCGATCGGCCCGGAAAGGGTTGTGGAAGGGGAAAGGGACACGACACAAGGCAAGTACTACCTCTACTGTATGTAAGTTCTAGTCTCGCTAGTGTATATCACAACACATGTGCCGTTGTTGCCCGTTGTTGCCAATGATGATACGATTCCCAGTGGATCTGTCAATGCGATGACGGACGAGACTAGTCCGGGAAAGCAAAACAGGGAACAGGACAGCAACGAGCTATTAGCGTAGCTTACCTCGTGCACTGTAATCAGGGTCCAACGAGGAGGATTTTAGCGTAGGTAGTGGGAAACAATAAGAAGAAGGGAAAAAATCCCTTTGTGCATTAATTGATTAATTGGAATATAATTGAAACTTGAATGCAGTTGGCATGTGCGTGAAGGTAGCATATGCCACGGTAGCGTGTCGCATGTTACAGCAATTGAGAGGTAGGTGCAAGTCAGAGTGACCGACCTCGGATGGGCTACACTGCATAATAAATTTGACTGACCGCCCTGCCTGCCTTTGCACTCATGATCTCGCGGTGACGAGCAGATGACGACGATGCCGGCAATGGCGAAAACGGCGAACGACCGAGCGGCGAACACGTTGACAAAGAAAGAGAGAGAAAAAAAAATTATAGAAAAAATTTCGCACTAGTATTGCGCAACAACAGCAACTGTCGCATATGAAAATGAGCTCCACGACTAGATCTACAACAGCATCTATGATGTATTGCTCGCAGGCATCCCGGTCGGTGTTTCGCCGTTTCGTCTCTTCATAGGCTGAAAAGGCTCCCCTACTGCACCACAAGCAGGCCAAAACTCCTCCCGCACTCGCGTCTGCAAGAACCCCCTCCTTGCCGATACAATACCTCTGGTAGGTAGGTACTAGGTAGTAGCTGGTCACTGGCCGGGCAGTGGCGCTGAGTTAATCCTTATGCATGCGAAGGCGCTGCCGGCGCCAGTACCCGCGTTTTGCCCGTCTTGTATCCGCACCTTTACCGTAGATCGGATTTCTCTTGGCCTTCGCCTTTACTGCTGAGTGCATCTCCGCGCAGAATCGGAGCAATGTGAACCCAGCATACACATGGGCGCTTTCATCTCACATTCATAAGTATGGTTAAGGCTCTGGCTCTTTCGTACGGCTGACAGCTAACAACATCCCACGAACCCCAATCCCCTGGCTGTTGGTTGAGCGGTGCTTGGGGGGACCAGGTTTTCGGGTCACAAGCCTGAGCTGCTAGACGACGCCTGCAGCAATATCACTGCTTTTCCATCTCATAACTGCGGTACTCCGGACCTACCCAAGGCGCTGTCCAGGAAAGCACTGTCCCCACCGGGCTTCCAACACTACCTAGGTACGTAGCGTAACTGTATACTTCTGGATCAACAGACCGCCGCCGAAAGCAGTAAATGTAATGAGAGCGCGGGCGTTCGGGAAGGGTCACCGACAGAACCAACAGCGGCTGTTCATTACTTCACTACCAATCATTTCATGGGATAACCTGAAAGCCAATGTCACGAGCCCAGTAGGTATCCGGGGTAATCTGTAATCTCCATCGCCTCCCGTCGGCTTTGGTCTCACGTGATAAGATGTACCTGACACTACGCCTGATTCATCATCACCATCGTCCCCAGCCAACACACCGTAGAATTCACAGGAAGGGACTGGCTGCTGGCCTGGCTAGGAGCCCCGTTGTGCGGACAGTACGTATTACACCACGAACTTAACGAAGGAAAAGTTAGCAGAAGCACGGTTTGTCCCAGCATCTCGTCGTCCTCGTTGTCGTGGACCAACAATTTGTCTCTTCATCTAACCTGTTCGGAAGCGGCCGACCCTGGGTTGTGGTAGATTGGTCCCTCGCATTACATACGCTAAATGCTCTCAGGGACACTGAACCGGGATACCCTTTGCACTTCTGTGCGAACAACGAAGACTCATTTAGTCTTGGCGGTTGGCCGATTAGGGATTACCCATTTTCATCCACTTTAAACTTATGGTATTCTGCAGCGCTGTCACAGGTCGTTGGCCGCTACTTTAGTATTTCCACTCTTGGCAGCGCGCCACTGGCATCCTCCTTGTAGGAATCAATGCAGTTGCAATGAACAGGCTGATCATCGCTAGGAGAGAGGGGGGAAAAATATCAAGATGCCAAGATACTAACATAAACAATCATGCTCAAAACGAACCAAGCTAGAGCAGTTTAGCTTTCACGTTGTTCTGTCGGTTCTTGACAATGTCAAGTTCTTGTTGCCGGGTATTCGCTGTGGGGATGAATTCCCCATACCCAGCCCTAGGGACCAAGAAAAAAATTATTTGGATTTATATGATTCCAAACGTTTGACCATCCTATTACCATCCAAGTAAAGGCAAAAGGCAGACAAGTACAAGCACAAGCTCTTTTGATATTTTTTTGTTTAAATTATGTATGCTACTGCAGAGTCCAATGTCATAATGCTAACTACTGGTATCTACCTGCCTATCCCATCAGATACCGTTGAAACCATCTTCGGCATCTAGTATTACGTCAGCACACTAGGCACAGTATACTCAGTATGTAGTGAATATAATTTACTGTGAGTCACGCCGGCTATGCTTAATGCCTCGCTGGTTGCAGTCAATAATTGAAGAGACAAATTAATTTCTCTGCGAAACTTTCACTGCTTAGACCAATTACCATATTCAGGATAAATAAGATGAGATGATTTACAATGCCACTTGTTCGGTAAGGACGAAATCTGTTATGACCTGGGTACCCAGCAGTGAGGCTGACAGTATCACCAATTTTTTGCTAAAGTCACTCCCAGTCTATTTTCGAGCCAAGAAACATACCGGTAACGCTAGCACGCGACCCGCTGTCGTCACAAGCGTAACATCTTGGGCTGTTCCCTGTATTCTTGGATGACGTATATACAGGCTGGCTGGCCAACAGTTATTTAGCAATACTTTTTCAATGCGTATCTCGTCCACTTGACCAGAGTAGAAACTTCCCCACCGCATTATTGTTGCCTCATATTTAGGAATTGTATACTATATTCTATGGGTGCCTGACCTCTATGCTTGATCCCGGTATTGTATAGTTCAATTTGATGTCCTGAATTCAGGTAGCTCTTATTGTCCATCTTTACAAACAAAGCGAGTCACAATGTGTCTGTTTTTGGGCGTTGAGGAGTTCTCAAAAGGGGATAAAGGCGACTTCGGGCATAGACGAAGGAACGAAAAGCACGAGAGCGCGAAATTGGTCTGAAGAAAATTATTACTGGGGATGGTGGCGGGGCAAGTTCTATTCGGGAATACCTAAGCCCGCGGCTCGGCTCGGCAAAGGAGTTGCGGAAATAGATATTCCCTAGATAGGCCAGAGCTTTTCGGACCTGCGCCGATTGATCAGCTGACAATGCTGGTTGACATATCTGTAGATGGCCATCTAATGCCATAGGGTTAGGGTAGAGCAACAATTTATGGTATATACGAGCTTTGGCTTGCGTTCAAGTTGCTAAATTATATAATCATTTTGTACCTTTACATATAGAACTCTGCATGTTACGTGCACTTAGTATGCAACGTGCTGCAATGTTTGAAACAAAGTCCATAGTATATAGTAGTAGAACTGGGGGTTGCCGAAAGGGAACTGGGTCCGGCAACATACTGCGTACATGTAGTGTAGATACCAACCTGCCTATTAAGGTTGCAACGTACCCTAAGAACTTACCATATGGAAGTCTGGAACTCTATCGACCTATTGCCTTCCAGAGTGGCCTAATTGAATTGAAACCGCATCATGTCTTGCAGATGGAGATGCTACATACCACGGGAAGTCCGCTTTCAAGTGCGCACTAGGCTAATCGAATACTCACTAGAACTCCTTTTGCCATATGGAAGTCTACCTGGCCTGGAGGGTCTACGCGACAGTCAGCACTGTCTCGAAGAAGGGATCCGCCCTCGGCTATCTGAGATATACTATCGGCGGACGCCAATAGCATATTAAAGATGGATGTAGATGATCTAGAACTCTAACCTCGTGCCCGGAACATCTCTCAGGGCCATATGGATTCCTGGAGCCCTCGATATTTACATTAATGACCTTATTCTGCAAGATGCTATGCAAGATGCAAGGGACAAGAGGAAGAGTCTTCCTATATCATGCGTTCTACATACCATGTATGTGGGAGATACCATATGTTCGCCTTGTATCCGGGCCACAGGACTAAACATACAGCAAGAACTATGAGGATCTAGGCTTAGATAGCCACTGAACCGAGATAACCTGGGATGGCGAAAAACGGGCGCTCACGTATGAGTTGAGAAACGCCAGAAGCGCTCCATTATCTCAGCATCTTAGAGAAACAGGGGCCGGTTTCCTCGCAAAGCTATTCCACATTGTACGGGAAGCTACCTACTCATGCCAGGCCCCGTAAACTGCCCGCATATTGGTCTTTTCACATCACATGTATAAAGCCGTAGTTACGGGGGTTCAAGGTATTCCGGGGCGTTAGCTAAATATCTAAGAGGAGGGGTGGGGGCAGATGGGACGCAATACATATCGACCGACTTCTATGAGGCCACGAATACCGTCTGGATGGTCTAGAGTCTATGGAATCATAAAATATATCCCCATATTGATTCATTTCTCTTATCATGAGGACTAAATCTCCCTTGGCCTCCTGGCAGTCAGCCAGACTCTATATACAGCGCTCCTACGGCCACAAGCACCTCTTTTGGGAGGCCTGGCCATGCCTCAGAGGTCGGGATAGCTTTAGTTATATCTCACCCGAAGCCCCTGCATTACGGCTTCGCGCCTTTGATATGATGAATACGAATTCGAAGGCCCGATGCAGCTCGAGGGGCCTTGCATAGGTGACCTCCCGTCTGCGCGTATGCTCCTGTACAACTGGTTTATAGATCGACAGCGTTTGAAACCTTCTCCCTTCCTGAAATTGGCTGTGGTGAAACTGCAGCGTAAACATGTGCCTTAGCTACGTAAGTACTTTGGCTGTCTTGCCCCTTTACTCTGAGTTCTTCCATCTGTTTAGAAACAAAGATACGGTTGTAATAAGCGAGTCATTACTCCACTATGACACCCATGATTCACCTCTCCCATGTAGTCGCCGACTGACCTTTTACTTTTTACTTCATATTTTCTCGGACTTGATTGCCATTCTACTACGTTTCAATCTGTCTCTACCTATCTTTAACCTGCATGTTTGGGCTGTGGCAGTAATGATAAAGGTGATCGATCGAAACAACTTAGAGTTCCTACATAAAACAGTGAACGCAGGGCTAATCACGAGGCTCTTCTTGTTGCCAGCACTTACTAAAAAAGACTCTTCGAAGTTATAGTAGCTGTACAGCAATATTGCTTCCGTTTCATTGCAACCAACAACGCTTTAATCTGTTAACCAACCTTCAACTTTAGCAAAGCAACGAATTCAAAGTGGATTGTTCAACTGATTATTTCAAAACTGTGAAGTCTAAAAAGAATGAGCTGGTCGTTTGATAGGTATCATTACAATTGATTAAATTGGATGAATCGATGAAATATAAACCAATTCTTTTTACTAGAAAACCATTTAGATTCTGCCGTACTAGTGGTATCTAAACAAACAAAACTTCTGATCAGTTCTCAATTCTCTTCCCATGATTCCTTCAGGCAACTATCATTGTGCTACACAACGGCGATCGGCCTGCTGGTCAAACTAAAGCATGCAAGGCATGGAAGCCGTACAGAGAGCCTAGCGTGTCCTAGACTGAGACGAAATAATATATGTAGTCTACCTCCCTGTTTTCGTAGACAGTCAAACGCTTTCGAAACTGCTTCGCCTCAGTGATAACCCTGCCTAGTGCTCTTAGATCTTGCGGCTCGGCTGGAGTGATAAGTTGTACCTGCATCCAATGCAGATTAGAGAGCTCTTGGGGATAATTGTTTCTTCTCAAAACCAAATTCAAGATCTCTTGAGCATGGAGACTATATACCCGAGTCATCCTGGACTACATCGTCGGCTGTCTGATATGTGTCCCACGCGGCACATGTTGAGTTTAGGGTGTCACCATCGAGCAAGTCCGCTATCTCAGATTCTCGTTCCAGAACCTGAACTGCCAGACCCTCTGAAGTATGCCAAGCAATGTGGCAGTGCATAAGCCAAACCTGTGTCCAATATGAGCAAAAAGCTACAACTACGTTCTGAACACGGAATACTTACACCCGGGTTATCCGTCTTGAATGCAATAACCGTGTATCCTTGGCCAGGAAGCTGAACGACGTCGCGTCTTGGAGGGTTAGTGAGGGTAAGGTTTGCAGTAGACCCATCGAAGGTGCCGGTTCCCTGCCCTAGGATCCAGAAATCATGACCATGAAGATGCATAGGATGAGGTTGTCCATTGGCGGTCTGAATAACCCAATAGACCCAAACGTCAGCATCGGGAAAGGCGTAGGATTGTTGCGCGTCATCCCAAGTGTCGTTGCCTTCGTAGACTTGCAACAGGGAAGGGTAGTTCCACTCGCTAACCAAAGACGCGGAACCCATCTCCCAAAGAACACTATTTCCACTCGTAACGATCTGTACTTCAAAGTCATCTTCAGTCCCAGTCGGAGCATCAGTAGCGTCAATGGCAAGGTACGGCACCAACGTTGACATATCCTCATCGTTACAGTCGTCGTCAGCTGCTGCGTCCCAGGCTACTGAAGTTGGATCCGCTGTGGAGGTACTGTCGTATCTTATGATGCCCTTGATGTTGTCGGCATTGTCATTGTTACTACAAGTCGTCTGGGCGATAGCACGCATCCAATAGTCACCCGCGGCAGCATCCGCCGTGACAATGACGTCGTATCGTTGACCCATTGCGATGGCCAGGACATCCGTAGTGTAAGGAACGATAGGAACAAAGTCCATCGCAATGACTTGCATAGTGTGGTTATCGATGGTGAACTTGAAATGAGTGTCGGCACCAGCGTTAACCAAGCGAAGACGATAGCTCGTACCTGAGACGAAGGTGGTCTCGAAGCGGCTGCCACCATCGTCATACACATTAGTACCATTAATGAGACCGTTCTCAAGTGTAGGCGGACCATTCGTTAGGGCGTAAAGCATTTCGTCATCAGCAGTTGGGTGAGACCAATCGTTGAGGAAGAGGCTGCCGAGATCTTCGTCGTAATTGGCAGTTGCAGGGCCGTTGATTAAAATCCCTCCGAAGACACCGTCCCAGGCCTGGACGTAGAAGTGAGAATGGTACCAGGAAGACCCGTACTGAGTAGCTTTCCAGGTGTACGTGTAAGAACTCCCAGGCGCGATAGGGCACTGCGTGATGCTTGGGACACCATCCATTGGATTCGTATAGTTCTGACGGACTCCGTGGAAGTGAATTCCAGTACCGTTGTTCGCCAAGGAGTTGGTGACATGGACGACTAATATAATGTCAGCGCATTGTAAACAGTTCAGGTTGAGGAGATTCCTACCAACTGTGTCTCCCCAGTCCGCTATGATTGTTGGTCCAGGAACCGAGCCGTTCACGCTCAACACGACACGCTCTACTCCATCAGGGGCAGCCGTGGTATTGACAATGTCGAACCAATACTCTCGCACAACCCCGGTATCAGGTCCCTCCTCGTAGTAGTTGGTGTCTAGATCATAGTCTCCCCAGCATGAGCGGTCTTCAGCACTGTTTGTGCATCGCTTTGAGATAGAACCTTTGGGTAAAGGCTCTGCCCACACGTTCAGAACCAGCGGTACCAAGGCTAACAGACTGGAAAGACGCATGATGATAAAACATCCAATGAAATAATTCCGAGAACTTAATAAATCTGATGAGGTGTGGTGAAATTCGACTGCTCTTGCCCGTGATATTTCCACTTAGAGTTCGGGAGGTTCTAGATCTTTATATCACGATATCATGACTTGCACCTGCGCTCATACGATCCGGATATAACGGATGGTCAGCCGAAGAACGAAAGAGTCTCACTCAGCTGAACCATGATACTCCATCGCAGAGCCTCTATTGATGTTACACTGGCCGTGATAGTATGATTCGTAAGCGTGACTCGCGTACGGGCTGTGCACGAAGAATATGCTATTGATTCCATCTAATAAAACCACCACGATAATCGCTTAAACGAGAATCCACGAGAAAACATCTTCGATCGTGAATGGGCGTTTCAACAAGGGCATACGTATTGACTGGGGCATGAGAATCAATATTCCTCTTAGATTACGCAACATTGACTAGGGTAGCGCAAGGCTGACTAGAGATAACGTGGGGACATTGGACCTACACATTCGACTCATTTGAAGTCCTGCATCTTCGTATGTTATCCCTTTGATGGTGGTATGTCTCGCTTAGAAGAAGGAAACGCCGTGTGAGCCGAAGTTTGCCCTATTACCACTAATACGAACGACACCCTTGGATCACGAGAGATACAGGATGCATACCGAGTAATCCTGTGGAACCATATTCGGCGGAAGGGAAAGAGAGCTGAATGCAAAAGCTGAAGCGATGAATGGCCGAGGGCTCCGAGGTTGGGTATGTAGAGAAGCGTCGTCAGGGAGGCACATGAGCACCAATATGCATGCGCCGTTCACTCACTCAATCTTTGGACTTGGGGTAAACTGCCTCTGAGTGGTATGGAGAGCTTGCAAACATGAAAGTCACAATATAGCTCTCCAACACTAGTTCCATGTCTCCAAGCGCCATTCCCCTGGAAAGTCCTAAGATGTCATAATGAGCCTCTCTAGATATCTAATCTATTATTAGATATGGCGACACGTGCACGCTGCATAGGAGTGGATAACTGCAGTCAGCATTCCCGTCGATAAGATAATACCTTGAGGTCGTATTGCTTTGCGCCGCATAGTTAAGCTTGTTCTTAACATGACGACTGTTGTCGATGATGTTGATTTCCCCTGCGTCCCTCCCGCTCCCGAAGCCTCGCTTATTGGACGCCGCATTCGTCTAAGCCGCCAAGACTTACGTAACTGGGCCCTGCACATGTTGCTTGCGCTGCATTAAGGTGGAGTGACCAGGGGTACGTGGTGTAGATGGGCGTGCGCGTCTTGTGGTATCACCTAAAGCAGAACAGCATTGAATAGTCTCTCAGGGATGATTCGTCAGTCCAGGCGGAATTGTCCGATCTTGGAGATTCGAGGCGCTTTATAGAGATAATAGCCCAGGATGGACCTTTCATGTTTCCCGATGATCATTTATATAAACCCACTCTACCCCGCCGGCAACTACGTCGAAACTTTTGCTTAACTCAACTATCCAGAGCACACGATAATACCCAGAGTGTCAGTTCATCATGCTTGCTTGGAGTTTCTTCCCACTTCTCGTTTCGGCCGCCGCTGCTAGTATTAGCAAGCGGACGGTTCAGACTAATGTCACCGTATTTGCTTACGGTGTCGGTATCAGGGGCTACCCGATATATGCCGATTCAAACTGTACGTGAGCCCATATCTTGTCGTCCCTTTAACGAAGTACGCAGTCATATTTCTATGTTAACTTAATTCGGTCAGTGTTGGCAGTTGTCTCGGATAATGATACAGCGCTAGCCAACAATTTGAACAACATCACCTGTAAGTTGCTGCTTAATCAAACAAGCATTATTAAATGATACCATGTATTACTAGTAGAACTAACAACAACATATAGGGACTATTGATACTGCCGGCGAATCCCCATGGAATGTGACAGCTGCCAATTCATCAGCTCTGGGACATTTCTACATCGTGCCATCCTCAGACGAGGATCAAGCAGTGGGCTTCAACACAACTACGGCTACTGGCGCTGCGACTACCGGTTTCCGCCTCTATGGCAGCACCATCGAGTATGCCACGGATTCGACCTACGAATCCAAATTCTACGCGCGAAATTCCTCCAGCGGTGTTTGGAGTCTCATGTGGAACTCAAATAATGAAACCCTGGAAGGTGTCCCAGTTGTGCTGAAGACCATCCCACCACCGCTACCACCAGATTTCGATTCGGCCTAGGGCGTGTATTATTACAATGAAGATAGACTTCATGTATTAGCGTACACGTTCGTCAAGCATATGGACAGTTTGGTCCTGTATTACATCAAGTACCCCGGAGTCTACCTCGGATGCGGCCAGCCGGCAATAAGTGGAGGAGGTCGTTAGAAAACATCAACTGTCTTTTCAGATTTGAGCGAAAAAATATGGCCCACATTCGTGAAACAAAATTAGACTATCTGTTGTGGTTGTGTTATGCAACAGTTATTGATCCTGACAATCCTTTGTATGACTGAGTCTACAACGTGGAGATGCCGGACTATATAAACATAGTGTAGATTTACTTTACAGATGGACGCAATCAATTGATACAACTACACAAGCACGAAAAGAACATGGGAAAGAAACCTCTGACACAAATTATTACTCATGGTAACATCGTAGCCCTCTTATCAAGCCAGAGTGTACCGTAGATAGTCCTTATCTCTCATAACCTTTAAGATTGCTGTTTTAATTAGACTCGTAATAAATCTTTCCTTGTAGAGAAACTCGCAGAATATCATGAATTACCGGTAGATCAATATTTTAATTCGCGACAATAGCCCACGCTGTTCGAAGCTTCATGATTGAGCCCTGGAAGTAGCATTGGAGTGGCAATCGGACTGTAAGGTCTGGATCGTATAGAATGTAGAATACTTTTGCAGCAAATAGGCGTTGTTGGTGAATTCGAAGTCATTCTGTCCTATTCACCTCATTCCTAAGGTACAACGCCCCTTCGGTGCGGACCACCCACCTGTAATAACATTTCGTTCCTAATTTTTTATCCAAAACCTGTTATAATAGTGCGAACAAATGGTACTTGATTTAGAAATTCAGGATCCTCCTGCCGTATCGATTTTATATGATATAGCTATACCGCGACTTTCAGGACCATAGCGTCACTCATTGTAGTTTCACCCTTTCTTCAACTTGAACCCACATGTCGGAAATTGAGTCTACGGATAAAGTGTTAGAAATGGCCCGTTCTTATAGGTATGAAGAACATAAATAGCAAGCTTGCGCGACTGGAAGTAAAAAAAATCCAGAAATGCGTACGTAAACCCGTCAATACTTCATCTTTCCATGGCTTCTCAGGGTTGCTTAGCGTCCAGTCAAAATTTCGGAACAGCTACGAAGATAATGTCAGCCTTGCTATTACCATGTGCACTTGTGTCCGAAAGCTGCGTACCTCAAAGATAACGACACTGAGCTCACGCAAGGCAATAGTCTTGCCGAGGCATAGCCAGCGTCCGTGGCCGAACCCCAGATTAAGCTCAGTTTTCATAGCTTCCACTACGATAGTTAGCAACTTCTTGTTCTTAGGGAGTTCACAAAAGGCTGTGCTAAAAATCAAAGAAACCTCGTGTTGACGGCTCGTAACACGGACGGGGACGGTGCTCAATGGCTTCTTTCTCACATTTCGTTTCGTCTGTCTCTTCAAGCCAACGCTCGGGACGAAAGACATCGACATCCGCATCGTATCCATACACATTCCTGTTCCTGTGCATCGCTTTAAACGAAGGTATGACCTTAACACCGCCCGGCAGGAATACTTCCTGGCCGTCAATCGTCACAGTGTCGCCCTCCGGTGGAACATCGCGAGACAGTGGATTGAGCACGGCAGGGAATATTCTCATCCCTTCTTTGATGACCGCCTGAAGATAATCGAGCTCCCTGGCCTGCGCGGGCGTAATTAATTCCGGCGCCTGCGGTGCTTTACCAGATGCTACCGCTTCGTCAATCTCCGCCTGTAGGGTTTTATATACCCGCACGTTAGTCAGAACATAGAGTAAGATCCCCCTGAGCGCTCCAGCAGTGGTATCAGAGCCTGCGACAACTTGCAGTACGTTTTCCGTCTTCAGCTCGTCTCCGAATAGACCATGTTTCATGAAGGACGTAAGCATGTCTGCTCTTGGCACTACAATACCGAAAGTTAGCGACCTTCTCCCACACAGAATGACACCGTTGTTGCACAGTTGGCTACAACGGTATATATCCACATCTTCGGAACAAACCTCGATTGTGATCATGGTCTGGTAGGACTTGAAACTGGTTCAAGGAATAGTCCTTCTGGCCGAAGAGTGGACGTGCAGAAATACTATGATCCCGATAACACTCACCTACTCCGAGATTCTTTTGCTCCTTAAACTCTTTCTCCCTTGCCTCTACCATGGATGCATTCAGCATAGCCATTTTGACGAAGCCTTTATTTCTGTTGATATCCGGGTTGGGCTTCACACCGAGGAAAGGTATCCAATTGATCCACCAGGTGCCAAGAGCTATCTGCTTATGTCCATGCTTCAGCCCATTGTGGATTGAGTTGACGTACTCGTCTGGGTCTTCGTCTGTATTCAGAAGATTATAACACTTTCCAAAGCCGATGGTACTAATGACATCAAGGGTGAAGAAATACACCTTCTGTGCCAAATCCATTGACCTTCTCTGGCCGGCATACCTGGACCGGATGAGATTGAGCAGCTTAACGAGGCAAGCCTCGATGTCGGCTTCCAGCGTCAAATTGTCGGCCCCCGAGTACTACAATTGCAGATGAGTAAGTGGCACGCTAAAAACTAGGCTGCAGAAGACGAGTGCGTAGAAGGACACTTACACCTCGGATCATCTGCATACGTTTCACATCATGAGTCTCGGTGATTGCCTCGGTAAAGATATTGTCACGGCGCCAATCATATCGCACCCCACGGTAGTACCACTTGGACTTTTTATATCCAGGGTATGTGTTCGAGCGCGCCCATAGATCCGGAGACGAAGTTATGATCATCGTCGGCGAGACGACAACGGTTTCACCTAATAATACGTCGCGAATTAGCAGAAGCGTGTGCGTGTGGCTGTACAGCCAATTGAGAGGATAATCATATACCATATTTCTGATGAAGCTGAGCATACCAGGGGTTGTAATCACCCAGAAGGGCCAGAGCATGCGGGATTCCTGAGATCCTCGATAGTAGCGGTCCCTTGATGTGCCGCAGCTGGTATAACAGTCTGATCCTTCTGAATAGAACGATTCCAAGTATGAGAGCTACGCCAACAGTGTACCATGGTTTCATAAGTAGAAATGTGACCAGTGCCATTGTGGTGTAGTTGGTTTACTATGGTGCTTCTTCAGAGCTGAGATGTGGCCTGATGACTGGCGTGCGGTTTCTCCGAGAGTAGAGAGCAAAGAGGCCCTAGAAGTAGCCAAGATGGCCATCTCCAGGTGAAATGAAATATACAGAATAAGCCTAAGGTCTAATGCTGGTGAACGCTACCTACGTCAGAAGCTGACTGGTTACACTCATCAGTGGGGATGGCAATAGGTTCGTCTATTGACCGGCATTCTCATGCGCCGCATCGACAAATAATCTTCACGTACCAAGAGCCATATCACTATGTGTTGCCACGATACGACCATACATACATTGGCTCTCCGAACTGCGTCAGACAAGAGGTGGTGTTACCCCGCGACTTGTTGCTCTTGTCGGCCACGAGTGCGACTGCATGCTGTATCTTCTCCTCTCCAACTGTATCTCGAATGGCACAATTTACTCAGCATGACGGAACTGGATAAGGGGTATTCAAGTGATTGGCCGCACTTCGGTGACTTTGAATCCCGCCTGTTCGCATTCTGCCACCCCAAAACCAGGCATCGTAGCTCGTGAGATTGTTCTTGAAACGACGGACTCAGAGCAGCGCAGTGCGAAGTCATTGGTGCTCATGCAGGTCTATCAATCTGTGTTCTGTGATGGATATCAGTTTATGTAGTCCACCGCATATGCAGCCATCAAGCCACCCTCCTACATCACTCTGTGGATTACCCACATGCTCTGGCATACTGAAAGCTTGTAAAATGAACATTGTATATACTAGACAAGGTTGATTTCCAGAATAGATAGATAAACGGAAGTCTAAAGAACCCTTCTTCTTGTGTGTCGAAAGTGTCTTTTCGTAGGGATTGGTCAACATCTGGGCCAGAAGCCAATGGGACGCCTGTTTTTGAAGGGGGTTGTGAATGGGGCCCTGGCACTTGTAGGGGTTGAAGTGCGCAGGAAACTGCACATCCACTAGAAATCTCCCTAGTATGTGAGATTAAGAATGAGATTATCGGTACCGGATTGCACATACCGTTAGGGTGAGTGACTTCATCCGTGAAACCGCGCGATTCCACACCACTGATTGCCGCAGGTTTATTAGAGAGCACCTATCAGCTGGAGACTTCTCAAAGAATGCTGGACGGGTATTTTTGACTCACCGAGAAGCCACTGAACCCGACTCCGTATATGTACGGCTTTCGTCTTGGCTTGCTGCGGGCCACCGATATGATATGTGATACATCAGTCGAAGGCTTTTTACCGTACAGCGTGTCGATATACTAGTGCAAATCCTCGGCTTCCCTAAGGCAGAAGCCCGGACGACCCTTCTCAGATGTTGGAATCTCGTGCTTCCTAGACCGCACTATTATATGTCGATTGGATTGCCTTTCCCTCCTTTTCTTTCGGGTCATCGTATCTTTGAACCACAGTTCAACGTTGGTTATGATTGGATTCTGATGCCCGGCGCTGTGAAATCTGAAGACTGGAATCAGAGCTGCAGACCAAACATAAAGTGGCCCTGACGCCCGCTTGTACCGTTACCTGGTGCTGTTAGCTGGGATGCAGTGTCCCATTGGATATCGTTTTGCATTGTATTTGTTAACTTGCACCGTAAAAGATACAGAGCGAGACATGAGATAGAGAGCTCAACGCATCAGTGTTATTGCAATGGATTACAACCATTATGAGTAGATGTACATGTGATTAACTCTGATGGCTCCTGATTAATGCAGCCCCATCATTGTTATAGCTATTTGCCTGACATGAACAATATCCTCCAAACTGAGAGAATACGCATGTCTTTAGTGACAATAGCCTCGTCCGAAAGTTGACATCCTTGGGGGACCATCTATAGTGAAAATGCGCGCGGCTAAGGCATATATATCGACCAGGAATCACCTAGTCCAAGGCTTAGTGGTATGCCGCATGACTGATATTCTGTCCTGACCATCAAGAACGAGCCCATGAAGGGTACCTTATAACCCTTGCCATCTCTGCCGTGTGTTCCTGGACCCTTACCCACCGAAAGAAATTACTCGCACATATGACCCAGCCCAAACAATTTACATCCTGTACGCCTTTTGAGACCCTTAAGAAAACCACACCCTGACTGGGCACTATTATAACCCGGGAGAAAGGAGCCGATGTGAGAGGTGTGTGACAGACTAATATCATGTATCTAGGTGCGAGGGCTCGCCCTTGATCATAGATTGTGATTAGGGTCAAATGTGGCGGCCATACTTGGTGATCCGTCCACGGTTCGCGCAAGACCATGCTGATTTCAGAGAACGGATGCGCCGAGCATAGATCCCTCCATCTCCATGTTGTCCATAGGGACTTCCATTCCGGCACCACGTGACTCCATGCCAGCCATACGAGCTTCCATGGTGCCCATACGGGCCTCCATGGCTTCCAATCTCTTCTCGACACTCTCGAGCCGATGGCTGACACTGATGAAGCCTTGGGTGATGTCGTGATTCATCCGATCGAGCTTATTGCTCAGGCTTCGAATGCTTTGTGCCATGGGTGTGTTCTCTTGGCCAGGCTGAGCAGCCGGGACTCTGGGTTCGTGGTTGTGTCTGCCGTCTTGGACGGCAAAGCGCCACTGGTTGTTCAGCTGCACCTCGCACACGGCCTTGGCACGCCAGGGGCAATCAACCTTGCGGGTGCTGGGATTCCGCTTCTTTGCAGTGCTGTTGTATTTGACACCACCTCGATCACAGACCAAATCATAGCGCGTGGGCTTGCCATCACGATAGTTGCTGGCTCGCAGCTTGACTACACCGTAGCCCTGATCCTTGGCAACGCGCTGCACGGCACTCAGCAGGTCGTCGAAGCTCCGGTAGATGCCCTCGGGGGGCGGTGCCAGGGTGCCGGGCTCGCCGCCGCCGGAGGTCATGGCGCCGGGCGTGACGGGGGTGGCAGCCGTGGGCGTCGTGGTCGGCGGCAGCTGACGCGGTGTACTCAGCGCACTCGCCGTGCCGTTCGGGACAACAACGCCCGCGGGCACGGCCGAGTGGTGAGGATTCTGCTGGAGCGAAATTTTGGCGGTGTTGACGGGGGACGGGGGGAAACGAAAGGACGAGGACGAGCCTCAAGTCGAGTCGTTCTCGACGACGCCGTCGGGGGCTTGGGCAGAGGCTCGCGAGACTGGCGGGCGTGGTGGCCTTGTGGTGGGTTTATTTTATTTTTTGGCGGGGATCGCGGGTGTCGTCCAGCAGAGCGGATGCAGACGCGGGCGCGGACACCGTGGACGATGCGCTATTCAGACGTTGTTGTGGTGCAGGTTGAGATTCTCACGGTACTGAGCCGTGTGTGATGGAGTGAGGATACGGAGCAGAAAGAAGTAGATGGCAGAGACGAGACCGTGCGAGGTGGACTGGCGGACGATGTTTTTATGGGGTCCACAGAGCCACACGGACTGCTTACCGGGTAGAGCTCCCTAGGTATGAGCAAGTGGCTTCAGGGATGAAAAAAATTCCACTAAGGTAGGACAAGTGGGGCCTCCGTGGCTAGGTGTGGCAGGCATGTGGCTTGGTACACCATCTCGCCCGCCTACATTGATTGCGTTCCTACCTAGGATGTACCTACATAGGTCGATATCTATCAACTACGTTTCCTTGTACATATCTACGAACTCACAATGCACTTCTGCCCAGGCTTATGACAGAACAACATTCATAGTTCTGATATTTCAACCGTTAGACACCATGGTGGCTCTAAACGTTGGCCAAAACCCGAGACCGGATCTGAACCAGGAAAAGATACAGTCGCCTGACAGCGAGGAGACGGCAGAAGAGCAGCAGCTTCAGCGTGACTTGAAGCACTTGGATCTTCTGCTCATCAGGGTATGCCCACGTTCATTTGTATACCCGTTAACCGGCATCGAGTTCGATAGCTGAACATGTTCGGACTTGATCTAGTGTCGAGATATGCGAACTACAATACCGCGGATGCTTAGCGGTCTGCCAGAAATGGCCCGAAACAACCAAGAGTGTACGTGAATATCTGGCGATATTGCTTAGGGTTAGCCCAGCTAATGTCGTACCACAGCACTCGAAACCATGTTTGATGAACTGGTGAATCACCTGAAAAGCGCCGGCACCGAGATACAAGACTTCACCACGCTGTACACCAGCGAGGAAAGCAAGAAGGTGCTCGAAAAAGCTAAGAAGAGTCGTGATGCCAACCCCAAGGGTATCAAGACTTGGCTTTACAAGGATCACCCGGACTGGGCAGATATGCCTCAATAAAGAGGGCGTTTCAGCGCGCCTGTGATTGGTAACAGCTATACCCGAGACTATTGATTCATGTTACGATGGCGATGGAGTTTCTATGGCGACGCTTGCATTGGAACGTGTCAGGTCAATGAACCAAATGTTGTTATACCCCCCGGATGTTCTGCACGTGGGAGGACTGGCGTTTTTGGTATACCTAAGGTGTAAAGGTAGGATTCTTTTTATTTTACATTGAAATTTAGAAGTACCGCTACTGAATGGATAGTTGTACCACCTACCTAGGTACCCGACATTTGCGGTTGAATTGTTCGCGAATAGCATATTATATCTGTAAAAGCTGTACCTCGCAGGCACATGTTAGCAATCTGTATGCAGCTACCCATCATAATAGAAAGCCCCCACATGCGACGGGAAATGCGGTCTTCGCTTAAAATGGCTTAGCTGCATAGCCAGGCAAGTGCCTGCGAGCCGCAACCCCACCAAATGTCCACCACCACCCACCTGTAAAAATTCACTGTTAATTTTCGAAAACACCGGCCCACCTAAAGTTTGCCCCTCTATCCGTCTAAGTTGTGTTCTTTTCCAAGACCAACGCAGCGACCACTACACACGCCCATTCTCTATTCTCTGTCTGGGCTGTGATCTTCAATCATTCGTTGTTGTCGTTTAACCAGATACGGAGCGACGACCATCTCGATTTATACCACGGATTCTCGGAACACGAAACGCATCTCGCAAGCCGTTAACGACAGCCTACCAATATGTCTCGGTTCTTCCGCAGCGGCGATGACAGCTCCAGCGAGAGTAGCTCCGATGAGGAGGAACTCTACTCCGAGGAGGAAGAAAAGAAGAACGTAGAAGAATCCGAAGAGGAAGAGTCTGAAGAAGAGGACGAGGATGAGGACGAATCCGACGAGAGTAGCGACGATGAAGGAGTCAAGAAGACCGGTGCCTCGCGGTTTTTGCGCGGCGAGTCGTCCGAGAGCGAAGATAGCGACGAGGACCAGCCCAAGACGGTCAAGAGCGCCAAGGACAAGCGGTATGCCGAGCTCGAGGCCACCATCGATGCTATTGAGAAGAAGCAGAAGATTAACGATTGGGGTGCTGTATCTAATGGTACGTAAAGTCTACCAAGGAACATGCGAAGCAACCCGATGCCTGGTTTTCTGTAGTATGTTTGTCGACTGACCAAAATGTAGAGTTCGACAAGCTCAACCGCCAGGCCGTCAAGATGACTGAGAGGGGCCAGGTCCCCAAGCTCTACATCAAGGCCATCGTTGAACTCGAAGATGCAATGAATGAAACCATCTCCAAGCAGAAGGTCACCCCGAAGAAGATGAATGCCATCAGTGCTCGTGGTCTCAACGCTGTCAAGCAAAAGATCAAGAAGCTGAAGCAAGATTACCAAACTGAAGTCGATCGGTATCGAGAGGACCCGCTCGATTTCCTTGCCTCCGAGGATGAAGAGGAGGCAGCCCCCGCCCCGAAGCCCAAGAAGACCAAAGCCGAGGCCTACACCGCGCAAGTTGAAGAGCAAGACGAAGAGGGTTTCGAGACCGTCACCAAGGGTGGCCGCACTATGCACTTCACCCCCGAGAGTATCTTTAAGCACTTACGTACTATCTTGGAGTCTCGTGGAAAGAAGAATACCGATAGGCTTGAGCAGATCCGTATCATGGAGAAGTTGCATGCCGTAGCAAATACTCCATATCAGACTATCCGTGTTCTGTTGACTCTTGTATCGGCTAGATTCGATCTCGGGACGGGAACATCAAACGCTATGCCTCTTGAGCAATGGAAGGCTGCCGAGAAGGAGCTTTCTACGCTCTTTGAAGTTCTTGAGGGTAACCGTGACCACATTGTCATTGAAAACGCTGAAGAGTGGGATGATGACGAGAAGCCTCCGACATTACAACCTGGAGAGAAGTATATCAAGATTCCTGGCAGTATAGTATCATACGTGGAGCGCCTGGATGACGAGCTGACTCGCTCGTTACAAAACATCGACCCTCATACTTCAGAATACATCGAGCGTCTAACAGACGAAGGGGCTCTGTATAATGTCATCTTCCGCGGCTTGCTTTATTACGAGACCCTAGGCAAGGATTCTTCCCTGCAAATCCCCCAAGACAGCTTGAACCGGATCCTCATGCGAAGGTTAGAGCACGTCTATTTCAAGCCTGCCCAGGTCGTCAAGATCCTAGAGGAGAACGCTTGGAAACCGGTGCCAGATACTGTTGAGTCAGTGATCACCCCTAGGGGTAGCGTCACGGATGCCACAGAGCTCCTTAATGTGCTCTGCAACTATCTCTTCATCAACAGCGAGGGCATTATCCGTGCT
This sequence comes from Xylaria sp. FL0933, assembly GCA_022578765.1. NCBI lineage: Eukaryota > Fungi > Ascomycota > Sordariomycetes > Xylariales > Xylariaceae > Xylaria > Xylaria sp. FL0933. Next base: position 696,892 of record MU389724.1, on the reverse strand, counting down.
CGAGCCATGCTTTGTCAAATCTACTTCCTTGCGTTGCATGACGAGTATTACAAGGCCCGCGACATGATGCTGATGTCGCATTTACAAGAGACGATTAACAGCTTCGATGTGCAGACCCAGATTCTCTACAACCGTACACTTGTACAAGTCGGACTCTGCGCATTCCGTAAGGGCCTCGTCTATGATGCACAGAACACCCTCCAAGAGATCTGTGGCAGCGGCCGACAAAAGGAGCTTTTGGCCCAGGGAGTTATGATCCAGCGCTATGCTCAAGTTTCTCCAGAACAAGAGCGCCTTGAGAAGCAGAGACAATTGCCTTTCCACATGCACATCAACTTAGAGCTCCTAGAGTGTGTTTACTTGACGTGCAGCATGCTTCTGGAGATTCCCCTACTGGCCCAGACTGGCTCATCCCCAGATATCAAGAAGCGTGTCATCAGTAAAACATATCGGCGTATGCTCGAGTACCACGAACGTCAAATCTTTACTGGCCCACCCGAAAACACGCGAGACCACGTTATGCAAGCATCCCGAGCCTTGGCAGCTGGCGAATGGAAGAAGGCGATCAACTTCATTCACAGCATCAAGATCTGGGACCTTATGCCGAATACGGAGGAGATCAAGACCATGCTTTCCAAACAGATTCAAGAGGAAGGTCTGCGAACGTACCTCTTTACTTACGCGCCCTTCTACGACACCCTCGCCGTGTCTACCCTGTCGTCGATGTTCGAGCTCGATGACCGCAAGGTCTCCTCCATAGTAAGCAAGATGATCAGCCACGAGGAGTTGGCCGCCGCTCTCGACCAGGTCACCTCGACGGTTATCTTCCGGAAGGGTGTCGAGCTCTCCCGTCTCCAGAGCCTGGCTCTCACTCTATCCGACAAGGCCGCGGCCCTCATCGAGACCAACGAGCGGACGCTCGAGCAACGGACGCAAGGCACAGCCAACGCCTTCGACAGAAGAGGCGGGCAAAATCAGCGGGGTGGTCGTGGAGGAGGACAGAAGACGGGCCGAGGTGGAGCAAGGACGGGTGGAACAGGACAGAGACAAGCCGGTGGCACGCAGTTCACAGGAGGTGTGCTCGGTGGCGCTGTTCGAGGTTAGGCAAATGTTGGGTGTACGTCCTGTGCTTTTCCATCTCCTTTGTAATTTGTGTGCATATGGTCCGGGTTGCCTTTAAGATGAAAGAACAAAAGGTTCATCAGCAATGGGCTGGTCTAAGGCTGATCGGATGGTCGAGTAGCATATTCATTCCTAGAAAGGGAAAAATGATCAAATGACTTTGCAATCTCACTTCGCCATGTTTAACGTATTCTTATGTTCATATTTCTGCCGGATATCAGCAGAGCGTCGCGAATGCCGTGCATCCCGGGGTATCTCTATTTTTTCTGATGGAACTCTTCTACTATAAACACACAACACAGGTCTATCCTCTCCCTCTTCTTGTACTCCACGTGTCTGTCTAGGTGACTTTCTATGGTTTGTATGGATTACGCAACGCCTAAGTGCTTCACATTCGCATTTTGCGAACCTCCTCGATGGTCCAATACCGACGCATATTTTCAGCGCCGAGGGTACGGACTTCTTGGTCAAGATGGGCCCAGAGTACGGTACCCCAGGTACTGCGACATTCATGTCAGTCATTTATGGGCCTTATTGGACGTGTTCGGGAAGGGCATTTTTTTAGTTCTCTTAATAGAACTCGGGCAAAAGTACTACTCACTCGAGCTGGGCCTTGAGCGTTCCCATCTGCAGCTCCGTCTCACCGGAGAGGCATTTTTGCAAGTAGTCGCGCAGACCATCCATGCCCTTATGGATCTCGACGTGCTGCTGTAGGAGCTCAGCGGCTTTCTTCTTGCCTTCTTCTGCCGCCCTCCTCTGCCCCTCTTGCCCCTCCTGTGTTGGTGACTTGACGACCTCATCGTCACCATCCTTCGGTAGATTCCGCTCCCGGCCCGTCCGGAACTCGGGCATGCGCCGCGCGAGCTCCGGGAACACGTACCGCTCCTCGATAGAGTGGTGCAGCTCGAGGTGCGAGACGAACTCCAGCCCGACACCGATGAAGGCCCGCAGCGACATCCCCTGCGCGCGCCGCCCGCTCGACGCCGAGCTGTAGAGCAGGTTCCACGTCGACCGGAAGTGGTTGTGGAACATGTCCATGTGCTCGGCTAGACGGTTGTATTCCCTGAACTCCTGGGCGCTGAGGGGCGGCAGTTTGGACTCAGCGGTGCAGCCATTCCCGGCAGAGGCCGGTGCCGGTGCCGGTGCCGATGCCGATGAGGACGACATGTTGTTGGGCGACGACGCCGCCGGAGTGTGCAGGCGGCGGGACAAGAGAAAGGGGACGGGCCGGGGGAGGTTGATGGACGGCCGTGCAGGGATGGCCGCGATGCGGGGTTGTCGTCGGTTATTGTTCCTTATTATGGTCCTGGGTATAAAAGGAGTTGCGATTATGTGGCGCATGCCTCATTCATTAACATAAGTGCGCAGGGGTTGCAGTTCCCTCCTTATTTGCGGTGTGTTGTTATCATGATACATAATCGCATCATTTGGTAGATCTTGGGACCAATACTTATAGACTGCATACAATCTCTCTCAAATCTGGCTCGCGTTAGTGGTTGAGGATTTTTTTCGGTATGGGGAACTGGTATGTCAGCTATTGGAAATCAGAATACGCGCGAAACTAAAACACGTTGTGAACACACGCGCGCTTGTTAGTCATTCTAGCGCATGTTGTGGCGAATCGAAAACTTGGACAGATACGCGGAAGTAGATACTCACTACTGCTACTGAGTGGCCCGACCCTTAGTGTGCATTTCTTATATCTATACTGCAATTACTATCCACACCAACTGATGCTTTAGAAGATACTGGTGTTCTTTCTATGAGTGGTCAGAATATTCGGTGTGTATAGAAATGTATTTGCCTAAGGCTAGGTGGTACTAAGTATAGTCTGCGCCAAGTACTGCCTTAGGTAGGACAGCGCAGCTCTCATTGAGAAGGCGACGGTCGTACAGTACCACCTACACTATCATGCTGTTGTTACAAGTAAAATTTGAAAGCGCGAATGAAAATGCAACGCCAATTGGGATGAACCATCCATGGCCCCCTAAATCTGCAGAAGGTACGAAGGAGTCCAGAAAGCCCCTCACAGTGGCTGCCTTGCCCAATTCCTTCTTCCATTACTTTTACAACCTCACCGTTTCACTCGCTGAACCTTCTACCTCTACCAAGCTGATAGCACTCGCCTGACCTTATGATTTCATTGCCTATCACTGCAAGGTTGTTTACTCGTCCGTCATTGCACACCTCATATGGCCGTCATCTAGCTACGTGCGCAACTCGCCAGCTCCTGGCGAGACCCGTCCATCTCTCCACTCACTCACTCTCTTCTCTCTACACCGCTATTGCCAAGAAAGTGATGAGACAGCTTTCTATTACTTCAGAACAAACACACAATAGCCCCACCCAGGGAGCAGCAAGTAGGCGCGGCGTCCCGTTAGATCAGTCAGATCAGTCGACGGGGATAGACACGGGCGGCCCTCCTGGTCCGTCGAGCACGAGACAAATAAGCGAAAGCGGAACAGAATCCAAGGGAAAAGTGGACACCTCCTTTCTGGTCTCGTGTTGCTCGGTTCGCTAGAGGAGAATGGGACGATTGGCTTCATCGACAGCCTACGCCACATGCTTGGAGATTGGCCCTCTCGCTGTTTGAATGAGAAAGGGGGAGAGGTCTCTCGGCGAGTCGCAGATCCATGCGCCGCGAGCCGCCGCGTCGAGATCGGCTGAGCTACCCGTGAGATTTCCCCTCCATTCTCATGTCACAGGCCGACGATCGGGCCGTCTCCTCGCTGCGCTCGCTACACGCCCCGCGGCGCCCGGATTCCTTTCCTGCGTCTCGCCAGAAACACATACCAGGTTGCTGGTCCCCAACTCCATTTTATTTCTGCAAATGTCGAACAGTGGCATCACAAACTGCGTTGCCGCCTGCGAGATGGCGTTGTGGGACGTCGCCGTTGCCTTTGGTTGGTCGGTGGGTTTTTCTCTACCCTACGTGGCGCCGTCCCCGTTTCCCTGCTGCTGTCGACCTGTATTTTATTAGTGATCTAAATTTATAGGGACCCTTCGCAATCGCATCACCTCGAGGCGATGTATCGTCAAACAATCATAATTCACATCAAGTCAGAACCCAGGTCGAGCTAATTTCAGGTTCCCGCTCGTGAAAGATGGCGGTAGCGTGCTTCCTGAATACCATCCCTACCGCGTGTCTCAGTAGCAAGCGTATCTTACAGACGCCACGAGCACCGACTTCGGTAACACGAATGCAATGCGACTCAGGAACGGTCATGTAGACCAACGTTACACCGATTCTTAGGTTGAGGTCTGTTGGAAACAAAAATGACAGAGTATATGTCACTCATACACGTTCATATCAATTGCAATGTTCTAGAAGCCGTTTGTCTACGACAAACGCAATTGTGGTCATCATTACGTCAGGGATCACAAGGTGGTAGATAATAGCGTTCCACGCTTTCCGGTAGGGCGGTTGACACTTACGACGCAAGAGCCAACAATAGGCGACTCCGCGAAAGTCAGAGACATATGCTCGAAGCCCTGAATACCTGATACCTACTCGTTCTGAGACAAGCCTGAGTCTAGGACGCACTCATGCGTATACGAAATGAGAAGGAATAACCGTCCTCATCCCAGGCTGGGTTAGGTAGGGTACCTCGTTGCATATAAAATCATCAATACCCCCCGGACCGTTCAGATCAATCTTGGAAGGGCCACGTTCCTTCGACACTATAGAATATTGTTTCTACAGCAAGTATATACTCTTAGCCCTCAGTTGGGCTCTTAGCATTCATGACTTCTCCTCTTGATCCCCAGCTGGGGACGTATTCTCATGTCAACGGTCATCTCTGTGACCTTCTGGACCGCTTTGCGGTGTCGGAATTATGCAAAGGATGGCCAGTCTACCGAGATGCATCTGAGTGGAAAAACTTCCGCTCGCTCTTTTGCCAGGATGCGTTCGTTTGGACGAGTAAGTGGAGCTCTTCGTCCCCAGACTCTCCACCATTAGCCCTTTCAAGTCCATATATTCGACGCAACACTAACATCTCCCGATCTCATAGCATGGAGCAAACGCCAATCTATCGATAGCTTTATCCAAGTGTCGAAGGAAGGCAAGTCACGCGGCGACTTTATTATGCACCGTGAGTGCGGTACATGCGTAGACCTCAACCCTCAGACGCGTCGCGCCGTGGGCAAGATGAAGGCCACGATCACGCAACGGTTTGCGATCCCTGGAGACGCCAAACGCGGTGTTGAGCCCGTCGTCTTCGATGTCGACTGCGACTGCCGCTTCCACTTCTTCTGCCTCGAGGAGCCAGCTGCGCACCCCGGCGATGCTCCGCAGTGGAAGGTCCGCTACGTCAAGCTCATTTACGACAAGGACAAGGTCGTCCCCGTGGACGGCAAGACGGCACCGACCTTCTCCCGGGACGCCCTGCGCCGTTGTCCCGAGGGTTACAGGTACCTGGGCGCGGCGCAGCGCATGCTCGGACACGACATCGACGAGTTCCTGCCCACTATCCAGGGGGTGGAGAAGGGGGCTTCTCACCGTCTTTGGCTGGGCATGTACGAGAAGATGAGCCAGTGGCTAGATGGCGACGAGGATATCGACCTCTCGTCTCCTACTGCTATCCCCACCGCTACGATTGGAAGTGCTGTTGTTAATGGCCATGGGAATGGGAGGCTACACCTTTGAAGAGGATTGCTATGGCATTCGGACGAATTCACCTCCTTAAGATAGAGATTGGTACTTCTATCACTGGTGGCTTGCATATTGGAAATCACTCTGGGACTGGAAGAGAAAAGAGGGGGTGTATGCGAGTCGACGTTCCGGGTTCTTTTTCTGATGTTTATTTTTTATTTTCTTGTGTCTGCGTTGAATAGATAAAAGGGGTTTGGGGTGGGGCCGGCCTATATCTGATTACATTACATTACATTGCATCAAATGACGAGAAACGACTTATTAAGTATACTTTTTTTATTGCTTATTATAACCAGAGCTGGCTATAATTCCTCTGGACTAAGGACCCGGCCTAAGCTCGGGCTTTAATATCATGGTCATCTGATGATAGATATGGGAGGTAGGTGAAGTTGCTGTGAGAAAAAGCCATCGTTCATCAAAGTTGCTGGTAGTAATAGTACGGCTATGATGGATTGAGCAGAGATCCAAGTAATATTAGGTTCTAGTGAGGCTGTTGCTAACCATTCTGCATTATGAATTGGCTACTTCACCATTTAGCTTCGAATGTAGGCGGTACTGCGGGCTATGTGCCTAGTCCTCATGGTGAGAAGAGATGTGTGTGGATAACAAGCGTGTTTATTCCCATTACGCTATCCAAGGCTTTCGCCAGTACATATCTACCACCCTTTTGAGCAACGTAATCACTAGGTTAGACAACCAAGTTCCGGCATTGAGCCCACGAGTTGCTTCCGTAGCGGAGTAATTGGAGCTCAAAGGGAGCTATCAGGATACGAAAGCTAGAACTAATGATCTGCTCGCTCACGTCGTCGCGCACGAGAACTTGGTGCCCTCCTTCGTCATCGTGGCAGACAAGACGGAGAACCGACCCTGAAGCGCGTCATCGCCGCTATCCTCGCCATCGGCCGCGCTCAGCGCAGAACTGATCAGGAAATCGCTGTGGGTCACGACGAGCTGGAAGTCGACGCGCGCCATGAGCTGCGAGCACCAGCGCACGACGGCCGCCTGGCCGGCGGCGTCGAGGCTGTCGAAGGCCTCGTCGATGAGGATGTAGCGCGCGCGGTGCCGGCTCTGCGCCTGCAGGATCTGCACGAGGGCGAAGAAGACGGCGAGGTCGATGCGCTTGCGCTCGCCGCCGCTGCGCTTCGCGTATGAGAGGGTCTTGGCCACGCCGAGGGTCTGGTCAAGAAGGCCGGTGGATTGTTGTTGCTGCGCGTTCGGGGTGTCCTGGTCGTCTTCGGTGTCGGTTGCGAGGACCGTTCGCAGCATGCCTTTCGTCAGCTCGCGGGCGTGACGCGTGTCTTCGTACAAGACGGAGAGTATGTTCAGTGCGACGGCGTTGAGCTCGTGTAAGCTCTTATCGAGGACGTAGTTCCGGAAAGTCGAGGTCGTGGCTGATTTCGTGCGTCTGCGCGATAGCGACTCCTCCCAGAACGCGAATGCCTCGCGTGTGGACATCAGAAACTCCATCTCTGCTACGACAGAGGCATGACTGGAGCATTGCTCTTCGAACATCGAGGTTTCTTCTTGTATCAGCTTTTGATAGATTGCGACTTCGCGCTCCTTTTCGGCCAGCTTATTCATAAGGATCTCCCGCTCTCGTGCAGCCTTGCTGATGGCGATAATTTCACGTTGGTATTTAGCCTGTAAGTCGTGCAAGACACCCTGTTCTTCTAACAATTTTGACAGCTGATCAAATGATGTAGATAGTTGTTGCCTTGCCTCCTGTAGGTTGAAATTCGGCGCATCATTCGATTGCGGACGCGTGGTTTTTTCGCTGTGGCTTTCCTCTAGTGCCTCTCTGTTTTCATTCTCGTCTTTATCTTCGACGACTTGAGCCATCTCTGACTCGGCTCCGGCAACTTTCCTTTCGACTACATCTGATTTACTCTCAATTGCGTCCGCGTACTCCTGCTGCTGCGGAGTGGTAGGGGACTTGACAAGATCTGTGAGGCGGCCTAAAATACCTTCCAAAGATATTAGACCAATGCGAATAAAATGACGCGCTGTTCGTTCCCCCAGGCTTGCTGAGTTGGCAGATTCAGGAGAGCTCAAGACATGTAATTTGAGCCATGATATTGTCTGAGAAAGCTGTCGAAGTAATGGTGCGAATGATTGAAGGTGCTCCATCGTTACTGGATCAGGGTTTCTTGGACTGAGCTTCGGAAGCTCAGCTCGATATTGACTTTCGGTTGCTTGAACACTTTGAGCTGACTGAGATTGCTGGGCGGCAGCTTCTGCCTTCTCGGCATCCCTTAAGACAGATTGGGCTTGGTTCACTGCTTGTCGGCTTCTTTTAATGTCGGACTTGAGGTCCTCCAGTTTTGTGCTTAATACACCCAGTTCTTCATCGAGTACGTGACGGTTTCGCTGGGCGTTAAGATCATCGCTTGCTTGACTTTGACCAGATCTCATCGGGATCAGGCTGATAGCTTCCCTCGCTTTCTCTTCTTCTTTGTGCAAGCGTCGTAGTTCCTTTTTCCTATCGGCAATGCGATTCTCAATGAGAGATTTCGTTTGTTCAATTGAATCAATCCTGCTGCGAAGGGTGGCGGTATCGTCGTCGATCTCGCGCAGCATTCTTCTAGCTAGATCGGCAGATTTATCCAGTGTAGATAACCCCAGTGATGACTCAATGAAGTCATGACGCTGAGCGGGGGTTGAGCTTAGAAAACTAGCAGTGCTCTCGTGTCCCAAAACTACCGCTTTAATAAATTCCTCATAGTCAATACCTAGAAGCTCATCAAGAGCGGCTTGACTAGCGCGAACCTCACCATGCTCGAACTGTGGTTGTTCAACACCGCGAAGGGAAACTATAACGCGATTCCCCTGAACCTTGTGCTTTCGATATCGGGTGATTGTGTATCCATTTGCAAATGACAGACTGACCATGCAGTCGTGGCCAGTGACGTCGTTGACGACATCCCCAACTGACAGTCCTTTGCGGATACATCGCCCGAATTGACACCAGACTAATGCTTCGACAAGCGTGCTTTTGCCTGAGCCGTTACGCCCAACAACAAAGGTCAATCCCCGCCCCAGGTCTTCGTCAAAATCAATTGTGCATGTGTCTTGGATGCCGAGAAAATTGGAAATTATAATTGAGCGTGGTCGAGCGACAAAGACTTGCTTGGTAGGAGTCTGAAGACGGTCCCGAGCAGAGATAGAATGGGAAGGGTCCAGCAGTACCTTGTATGCTGCATCATCACCAAGCGATGTAATGGACTCGGAGGCTGCTATCAGCTTTTGGCCTAATGCAATCAGCCTTTCCTGGTACATGGGTTCAACTTCCAACGACCGAACGTATTGAGAGACGTATTCCACCAGATCAATTCCGACTGATGGCAGATCATCGGGGTCTGACGGCGTATTCTCTGTGTCACCAGTCGGCTGGGATATTTCCACGGACTCAGAAGTTGTAAGATCAACACCTCGATCACTTTCTGGAACAGAAGTGCCTAATCCGTGATACGCAAGCGAATTTAAACCGGTCTGAAAGGTTGGCATTGGTCGTGATTCACGCACGCTCTGGGCACCAAGGGACAATAGAGTGTCCCGTGCAGTCAAATACTGGAACCTTGTGAGTGTTCCTAATATCATGACATGTTTACCTTGCACAGTGGAAGCGTCGACACTGCCATCTAAGACTTCCTGACCCTGAGCAGTTACATAGCCTACAGCATGAGGATTAACGATTAACTCGTGCTCTAATGTTGCGGGGTTTAGCAAGACGACCCCCCGATCTTCGTCGCAAAGGTCAGCCCACGTCAACTGTAAAGGAGCGCCCAAATAGGCGACGCTACCCTGCAGAGGATCCTCAGTCCTGGCCGGTGAAGCTTGCTGATCTGGCCGAAGAATCATTTGGTGGCTATGAAAGTGGCCAGTGAAGGTTCTGGATTTGTTAGACATAGGTCAGCGATGAGCGGCAGCGTGGGAACTCAGTATTATCTGGTACTAGCCTGGCAAGAGGACTGAAATGATCTGGGCCAGTCAACCCCCGGTATCGAACAGAGCCGGCAGCGCCGTCACTGTACATAACATGACGCTGCGTCACAGCCTGATTAATCGCTAGATGCGCAAACGCAACGGTGCGAGCAGCTTCATGTTGGTCAAGGTTGGCCACAGTGGTTGTCAACTCGGTTTGGTCTTCGCGAAAAGGCAAAACCAGCACATCCCTACCGTCCCAGTTATACCTAGCCACTTCGTCATGGAGTGATACGAAGGGTCGTAGGCGTTTCATGCTCAGAGCCTCGAGAGCCGTAGTGCGGTAGTCGCGGCGGTAGGCGAGATCATGGTTCCCCAAGATCACGTTGACGTGCGGCACGGCGCTACTAAGGTCTGACAGGAAGCGGTAGGCGGCGGAGACGACGGCCGTGGGCTGCATCGTCCGCGAGGTCAGCACGTCGCCGCAGATGACAGCACGGCTGATGCCATCCGTTTGCCGCGCCACTGACACGATCCATTCCGCCGTTCTTTTTATGCGTTCAAGGTCTCGCAGTCGAAAGTGGATATCACTTAATAGTAGCCATCGTGGAGGAGGTGGTAGCGGCGGCATGACCCGAACATGACTGCCTCGGAGTACTTAAGTATGTAATGCACCAAAAGTTCTCACTTAGGTCTGTGCCGGTACCTAGTGAGGTCGAGTGTATGTCGATACCTAGAGTGGAGTGGAGTGAGTGATGCGGTGTGAGTGAGGCTCAGGGGCGTTTAGCTTAGCCACTAAGTGGCTAACTAGGCCAAGCCTGCATGGGAGAAATAGCACAGGAGATGGAATCATACATATGTACCTACTAGGTAGGTAGATATTAAAAACACAACCATTGCGGTAACCTTCATATGAATTATTAGAATGATAACTATTCCGATTTCTTTTATCGGGAGTTTTCTCGTAGTTCAGTCTGAGCTAATAGCCAAGACGTATCGGAATTATCCGAATACGGACTTCACTTATCTCTCACATACCTACTTAGTAGGTAACAGCTCCAAGGTTGCTTAAGAAACGCCCGTCCTGCGCCGTGTAAAATCTCGCGATACTCTAAGCTAGGCATTCCAGTTTCGCTTCAGAATCGTGGTTGAGACATATTGTAAATCATGCCAATATGTGCATTTTCAGCTCTCTAGAAGCTAATGTCAAGCCAAGAGGCAGCGCCCAAACCATAAAAATATGGGAAGGTTGCGAAAGGAGGGTGTAATCTTACAAACACAATCTATTTAGTACAGGGTGCTGCTCGGCTTTAATAGGCTGAACATGTGATCTCACTTCCAAAGTTCAGCCCCAGTATATGCACAAGTGTTTCTTTCCCTACCCTCGAAGCAATTATACCCAGTCTCCGACCTGCGAAGCTTGCGAAGCTGGCGAAGCCGCCAGCATCCGAGTTGCCGATCCAAATTCCGACAAGGCCGATAGCTACGTTACTATATCTTAAAATTTGTAAAGGGGATCCGCCTCGGGTGGTCCTTCAAGGCAGTTCCCTTTTTATTCCCGTTGTTTATTTTCGGTCTCGCGAGCGTAACTAGCTTTACGAGTCATACGAGCCGTCAGCAGTACTTAGGATTTAAGGAGAACTAGCTGCGCGAAACCGCACGACCGGACAGTAGTACTAACATAGTATACAACACTATGAATAAGGTTAATTAAATGCCTCGTCCCGGTACTGCAAGTCCGAGGCTTTGCGCTGGCGACGACGCCGCGCAGGCACTATATAAGGCTCCTGTCTTAGCGGGGAAGAGAGCTAATCTAGGGTCTAATAGCACTCGTCAGCTTCTCGTTCGGGAAAGGCCTTGGTTTTCACCATGATCCTGTTGTCTGCCCACCGGTTGCATACCCGTAGTTTCGTCTCGCTACGCGGCATTCGTGTTGTAACGAGGCTATTACCCAGGTGGCGCGAGAACGTTCCTGACTAGAAGTGGTCGTCTGAAGAGGCGTGAAGTTAGAGCGTCATAACCTGAGATTATCGTATCACGCTCAGCTAAGTAACCTGGATGTGTCTTGATATGCTGAAGGGCCATAAACGGATCCGCGAGTGTATACAATCTTGATCTATGTACAAAGGGAATGACATTATCGCCGTTCACCGTGATGTGTTGACTGGACCACACATCATGATTGGACACTGCGCCAGCGCTGTCAACATACGAAGAGACGAATATACCGCAATACATATATCTTTACATAGAGGACCTATGCCAGCATCCAATAAAGAGGTCGTCAAAGCATCCCATCTGGAAGCCGGTGAGGGTTGGTTTGAAGTACACATACGATGCTGAACGTGAGCTCAAAGAGTTGATCCGGATTGGCCAGACGACATCTCGTCAACATATGACGATCACCCAAGGCCAACATTAGGCCTTTGGCACGCAGATAGTCTCACCGACGGACAGTTTATCACAGTCGAGACCCTCGTTACTTTCTAACAGGGCGTCGAGAGAGACGGACCTGGCCTCAGCAATCGCCCAACAAGTATCGCCATTCTGGATCTTGTAAGGAGTTGTGTCGTCCTCACAGCTCCTTACAACCTCGTTGCTGCCCCTCGAGCTCCCGCTGATGAACCATATCACGACCAGGAGGAACAAGCCAACGAGCAAGAACCAATTCAGCAACGGCATCATCTCCTGGCGCCACGATGTCGGGCGGGCGGACTCGGAATACATCAATTGCTGTGCGGGACTACTCTCGTCTTCTTCGCCGTACGATGGCAGCGTGGGAGGGCCCTCTACCCGTCGAAGCTGGCCGTACCGGTTCCCTGACGCGCTCTCCCAGATGGAGCCGTCGGCATCGCGGAACGTGTAAGTTTGAGTGTCGGCGTCATAGCCGATGCGTTGCATGCCTTCTGGCAGCCGTTCCTCGTCGGTGTCATATTCAGACCAGCGAGCCATCGTGAATATTTTGGTATGTACAAGTAGAGGTCTCGCTAGTTTGGTAGCTATTGCCTAACCGACAGTGGTCAGCGCGGTTTTAGGGGATCTTTAGGGGATCTCTAGGCAGCGGAATTAGGGGCTTAGGTAGGACGGTACCTAGAGGTAGCTTCGGCAGCTTGGAGGGAGCTAAGAAGGTAGTGGCCAGCCACCAACCGAATTGCGCTTATTTGGGCTACAGATAAAAGAGTGATACTTCCGATGTGAGGTTTATGATAGTGGATAATGTGCTGGAAAGAATTTAATGATGTAAGTGATGATTGATGATTGAATGCATGCTTGTAAGGACGTCGCAAGAGTGAGACTGCTCCGCCACACACGAAGACAAGGGTTGGTCGCTACGTACCTACCCGAGCCTTAAAGTAGGTAAGTGGCTGAAGGACGTCATGCCAGCCACCACTCGATGTGGCTAAGGCAGATGATTAGGTACTTAGGTACCGTCCACTGTGGCATTGTATCACACCACGTATTCCATGGGCAGCACTCACCCCATTGACATGAGTATCTATCATGACTTAGATTACCCTTCTACATGAATATTAAATATGTTTATTTACAGAGCACCCGTATCCATCTTCTCTAGGACACTTGGGCTAATCTAATTCATATGTACTATAATCAACACAGGGTACCAGCCCTCCCATTTTCGTCGCCTTTATAAATCGAGCTCGAACAGTTTCACTCCATTATGCCGTCGTTATGACAACTTCAGTGGTTCGCATGATACCCCCCTGATGACCATTCTGACTTGGCACCCTGGTAATGGTATCCGTGCTATTGCTTCTATGGGTCATTTTATCTAATGGCGACGATGCTATGGTGTGCGTACCGAGGTCGCCGCTATCGCCAGCATGAGCCCGAACACCGTAACTGTCCGAGACAATGGGTCGTTCGTCTAACTCGAAGCCATCGTCTTTATCGCGCTGACTTCGCTGTCTCACGTAGCGTCCACCGACACTGTGGCCCGTCGTGTTCCTCTGATTTCGCGACGGGTTTCCGTATGGCGTGTTTTTATACGAATTCGTCGTGAGACCGAGTATCGGGAGGAAGACCTTCTTCAGCTGTGGAGCGCAAGCTGCGATTATACTAACTTGTAGTTGGATACTTGAGCGCAGCCCGTCAGCACATCCATCTCATTACGAATCCGACGGGGGCATTTTGCAGGAGTGAAACTTACAATGCCCAAGTAGGGACACTGATCTCGTAGGTTGTGTCGCCGAAGGGGGTGTAACGTATTTGATATATGGCCTTAACAATACCGATTCCAACGGCGCCCCAACCGAGCGCAAGCATAAGAATAAGGTACACTCGGACTTTGGTCTTCAATTGGAGCTGCCAAATAACGGGGATCGGCAGCGACGCAAGAAGGATGTCGGTGAAAATGCTAAGTGCTATGAAGCGTGAGCAAGTACATCCCCCCATGGGCTACGGGGAACAACACTGTACCTGTATTCGCAAGGGCAAAACGAATGAAGAGCGTTATGCTGTAGCACTTTGCACCCGAGCCTATATCCCAGAAACCCGACAACGGCTGGCAATACAAGAACAGCGTTAAGAAGGCGAATATCGTGTATATGCTCACGAAAGCTATGCCGTATTAGCAATCGCTATGCCTTACGTTGTCAGTGAGGTGAGTTTCATTACCGATTGTCCCCCAAAGTATCCATTGGAACATCTTGCTTCTGCTGAGTCGTATCAGCGAAAGCGCGAGCGAAATTTTTAAGAGTCCAAGCCCAAGTAAATTTATGATGGTTTGGGCGAAGCTGGCCGCTCCGAACAACCACAGATCCTCCGCCGATACAAATGCTTTGTGCTTCCCGAAGCCATGCTGTGTTTCATATATGTAAAGTATCCATGAGACGAACGCAGAAAGCTAATGAAGTGTTCAAGTCTGGATTAGCTCTCTATTTCTGGCACAACATTCAATGTTGAGAGTTAATCGGCCACATACCGTAGCACCAACCATGCAGGCATCGTCGCGCCCAAATGCTTTGGCTAAGAATACTCGACTATAAATTCGTAATATACTGACGATCAATGCTAGAAAATGTACCGCCGTTACAGCACCGAATTGCGCTGGAAGAGAGCTTTCCCCCCGCAGCTTGGGATCTGGCGGCGGCGCAGCTCCGGAGGACATTTGGACTTGCCAGCGTCTCGAATCGGGTGGTGACTGATCAGCGCTTCATGTGTTGATGGAAGATTTCGAAGACAAAGAATACAAGTGCGGCGACGGCAGGGCTTCGCTGCTGTGGAACATACTTCGAGTTATACCCGCGAGACTGTGAAATGACGAAGGATTCTGGCAGATTGGTTGTTGTATCCTACAGGTCCGGAAACTGAGGGCTCGAAATATCTTTCGTCCAAGAAGGCAGTTCAGAGAACTAGTGACATAACCTACGAACTAATTCTGCGACCATCATAGTCTAAAGACGCCATCTTGGACTAAGAGCTGATGGTGAGCTGAAACTGCCCCAGGATGACATATCCGCCCTTTGCTGTTACCTCAGTTGTTACCATGCGTTACCCAGATGTGCTATACCATATCATATGAAATACGTGTCTGTATCCGCCTGGCGCAGAGCGTATGTCCTGGTGGCACAAGCGAAACCCCTGGATGTGAAGACTTGCTTTGGTCAACGGAGGCTCTCACCAGTTTCGCATCTTACGGGCATATTTTTCGCCATTAAAGGCGCCTGCCCAATCCGCGTATATAACACTGTCTACGACACCGATCAAGCAGCCTCTTGTCTAGCAATCCGTAAGGCGCTCACAGCTTTTCTAGCTATGGTGACATCGACAATCTTGGGGGAACGTATCCCTCAGACCATAACGCGGCCAAGACACGCGAATCTGCAGCTACTGTGGTCAAAACGCTAATAAAGAACCACACCAACCTCGAGTTTTAGCTTCGTCTCATAACCCGACTTAATGGTAGTTTTTGATACGCTACCGGAAGCTAACATTCTTGTGTAGTACATATTGCGGTAACGCTCAATCGCATGGCTTCTAACGCTTGAAACAAGAACTATCCTGTGCTTTTGAATCCAACCACATTATGGTACGATTTCATGTTCTAGACACTTTCCAGATGATCTGAATGAGATGAAGTTCAGTAGAGTAGTTGCCGCACTGGGCGTAGTTTCACGTGCAGACTATTATCAAGTTTCCAGGCGTCGCGAAGCGAAACCGACGAACCGGCGTAAGACCGTCAAAACACTAGAAAATTTCGAATGGAAAGCCCTGAGCGCACTATCGTTAGTCGACGGCACAACATCCCAACGGTCCATCCGAGGACTCGTATCCGTCGAGTAATGACGCCGTTCGACGCACTTATCTAGTGTCCTAACTAACGGCTATACCATCACCGGCAGATATTATATCGTTCTACGCCAGATACTTGAGGTGGAAGAATAACAGTATCATCAATCGTTTCGCTTGATGTGTCCTTTGGTTGGGACAAACGGCTGTGCGTTTGCTTGGCCGTGGATCCTTCACGCGTGCTGGATCTCGTTAGCATGTGGTACCCCTGACAATCTTTACATTGGGAGATCCTTCCGATCTATACTACCTGTGGAGCGTGGTAGGGTAGTATCATTAAGTGATCAATTATAGCCGGGAAGGTTCCTATCCTATTAACGCTAACAGGTAGTATTCACCGTGCTTACTCTTCTAACCTTAATACCTAGTGAGTACAATAGCTTTCCTCAACCCATACTTTAGTTGGAAACTCGATACTCTTTGGTCCAAGGTTGCCGAATCAACAAAGCGAACTCCAGAGCGTATTTCCAAAATTTAGGTGCTTTGCCATAAAGGGCCTCATCGTGCGGGTCGGCTCAGTGATTGTTGGATCGCTTCAAAATCTTACATGCACTAGCACAGAAAGACTGCCCACTCTTTTCTAATAGTGAACCTATTATATGTCTATATCTGACAAACCCTGCATACTTGACTCTTACTGGTAAGGCAGGTATATGTAAGCACTTCACGGTATCTCTTCCGGCGAAAGACATGTGTTCTACGCGGATATACATCTCTACGAAGTTAGGTCTGGAATTTTTCGTTACACATCTATGCCCTATTCTGGTAAGTATGCCATAGTAAATGCTTATTGGTAGCCCCCAAGGATGGTTGCATCATCTCTGGGGGAACCACGGCGCTGGTAACCCAACGTGGCGAGTCAGTTGCACCCAAGGACCTATCCCTACTTGGGTACACATTTCATATCGATGGAGGTATATTCGGGGCTCCCACATTCTTAGCATGTGTTCCATCGATGGCTACACTACCCGAAATTATACGAATGTTTGGCCATTGTCACATCGTCGTCTTGTTCATCAGCCCTGTCCCTCTAGGCCTATTCTGATCCAGAGAACCGAAACCATTAGACTCGAACCCTTCCTCATATGTTTAAAGACCACCTTCCGACCCTCATCTTTCTTTGATGCGCCGGACATATGAGTTGAATGAGGTCTTTTGCCACAGACTATATGGCAAGCGGCCGGGATTTTATCTGCCGATGTAGATAGTCTGTATAGTAAAGATGAACCAACCGAGTCTATCTAATAGTATATCTCGGTGTTCCACCATGTAACCCACATCTAAGCGCACTATTGATCGCATTGCTCTGACCTACACGCGTACATATGGCAAAAGCACCGAGTTGCCGGAGCGGGGCGGCTTGCTGCACCTAAGATCCTAAGCACATAAGCAAATATTATGCTGAGTCCACCCCGTCCGTCTCACCAGTTCTCTGCTCTAACAGTCTTAAGGAGTTCCCTGATATTTTTTACTCAGCTAGTGCTTGCTCAAGGCCGTCTGTTGATCGGTATTCAGCTGCGCTGCCCCAGAAGAGATCATCATCGATCTCATTCTGAGCTGAACAGTGTTTTTTAAGTTGATCGAAGCAAGCCTCGTCCTGTAATTGTTTTTATTTCTCTCACCATGCATTTTGCTCAAATCGCTTTACACGCCCTCGCGGGCTTACCCCTTATCTCTGCCAAGCCCTTAGCCGTTACCGCCACCGTAGCCACCAGCAACGGCACTGAGGTCTTACAAGAGCTCAACAGCCAGGCCATAAGTGCGCTTGAGTCTCAACTGAATGAGGTACTTGGCAAAAGGAAGAACTCAAAATGCACCTTGTCTAACGCCAGAGTTCGACGGGATTGGTAAGGCTCTCACTCACTCACTAGACGAAGCCCCTTTGTTTCAACAACACGCTATTATATAAGATGAAGCCACTCAGACTGAGCTTCTTCCTCCCTCCTACCCTTGTTTTGGGCCTAGCATTTGAGGGAACCTAAGATAGCTTTTTGGTGCAACGACGGCTGATATTGTTCAACCGGCTAGGAACGCTTTCTCTTGCAAAGAGAGGAAAGAGTATATCGCCGCTGTCAAGTGTTTGCAGGCGAAACCAAGCACTGCCGACCCTACATTTGCTCCTGGCGCCAGAACTCGATATGATGACTTTGTTGCCGTCCATATTAATCAGACCTTGTCTATCCATGGCACTGTGAGTCCTCGGATACGAGACGTGATAAGAACAAATCCAGAGAACTGATGGTAATCAGGGAAACTTCTTGACTTGGCATCGATACTTTACATTCGCCTATGAGACAGCTCTGAGAGACGAGTGTGGTTATACCGGCTCCCAACCAGTCCGTACTTACAAAGTACCCCTATTCCAGAAGGCCAAAAGCTGATCTCATAGCAGTACTGGAACTGGCTGGACCACGTGGAAGACCCGAGCAAAAACCCACTGTTCGACGGCTCCTCCACGAGCTTCAGTGGTGACGGTTCCTACGTTGCGCACAACGGCAGCGTTAACGGAAACGGAAACGTCTTCATTCCCTCCGGCAAGGGCGGCGGCTGCGTGACCTCAGGCCCCTTCGTCGACTATGTGATCAACCTCGGCCCCGTGGACCCGATCCAGGATGGCATGGAACCGTCACCGGCCGGCCCCCTGGGTTACAACCCGCACTGTCTCAGCCGCGACCTCAGTGCCTTCACGGCTACCAACTGGCTGACCATCGAGAACATCTTGAACGTCACCGTCGGCGCCGCAGCGCAATCTGTGCTTTCGTTCCAGAACGAGCTCCAGGGCCGCTTCACGGATGGGTTTCTGGGCCTGCACACCGCCGGCCATGGTGTCATGGGTGGTATTTCCGGGGACCTTTTCGGCTCGCCCGTCGACCCCATCTTCTTCCTCCACCACGCCATGGTCGACCGCACCTACTGGATCTGGCAAGCCCTGCACCCTGACATCGCCGCCACCCTTGGCGGTACCCTGACTCTGTTCAATGTTCCTCCCAGCCGCGACACCACCGTTCACGACATCATCGACCTTGGCGTCAACGCTCCGGAGCAGAAGATCGGTGATTTGTTGAATACCCTGGGTGGTTCGCCCCTTTGCTATATCTACTTATAGGCGAGTGAGGAAAGCTAGCCGTATGAGGTGAAATATCCTTGTTGTGAATTTGGATAGGGATTGAGATCGTAGCATGATACCCTTTGTAGACGCAGAGAAAAAGAAAGATAATATTATATTCGTCTGGCAAATCCAAGAGCTTTACGCAACAATTGCCCTACGAAAGCTGGACTAGATCATTGACCGAGATTATTTCCGTGGAGGCTTCTACATAATCGAGGTTATAGAAAGTGCGAATCTACCGTAATATACGACCCCAGGTAGGACTCCGGGGGTCGTCTTATGGGTTTGAATGTTGCGCCCTTGTAAAAACTGAGGAATGCCCTTATTTCATATTGTAATATGGGGATTCCATGATCCCTCGCCCTGGAGGGTGTGTTTGTTGAATTAGGAAATTGAGGCAGAAACCATATCTACTCCCCTCCTCATTGAAAATATTGTTATTTGTACTTTGTTCATAGTACGCTGACCATAAGTAAGAGCTCAGGCAGACCGTAGAATTCTGATAGAGTTCCAGTGCTGAATATTGAAGATCCTTATCACCGGGACGGTGAACTAAAGTCGTCGGACGCAAACATGCTGCGCGCTTCGAGACGAATCAGCCAATGCTCCATGGGATATCATTAAACAGTCAATCACCTATATACATATCGGCCATTTTCGGTACTGTTATTAATTGGCGGCCGCGACGGGGTTTGTAGCCATCATTCGCTGTGTCGTCGTCCTCAAGTAGATGCAGGTCCGGACAGAGCAAGGGGTCGGCGTAATACGTGCCACCCAGCTCCTCTACCACCTCGCACCTCTCGTCCATGCTCACCGCGTTCCAGACGCGCCCGAGGCCCACGAGGCTCGCCTCATGGCAGTCTCGCACCACCGCAACCCATACGCCCGGGCTATAAGAAGGCCACGCCGCGACTACGACCTTGATCCGCTTGAATTTCAAGGGCTCGAAGTACGGCATCGTGCTGTAGTCATACAGGCTCTTAAACCATCGCGCGCCCAACTTCCGCATCAGTGCACAGTGGCGGTCTTCCTCGGCGGCATCTTGGTATCGTTTGGCGGGCTCTAGGCGCGCCAGGCCTAGGAAGTCAAGGTCAACAGCGTTGCAGGGACTCAACACTAGTACACCGCCAGTGGAGGGGTGGCCGTAGACAGTCGTAGAAAAGGCCGAGAAATGGACTCGGCGCTGATCTTTGGGGTTGTTCGTATCAACATTCCAGTCGGTGCAATCTTCATGGGAGTCGTCGGGCGAATCACGGGCGCGCCCAGTGTCACGCGAGAACGGCCAGAAATTGAACATGATGAACGAAATATATCTAGTCAGGTAGGTAGTGTGGTAGTTTAATCAGCGGATGGCGCTGTATTGATGAATGTTTGCTTGTACATGACTAATAGGACTCACTTGTGAGGATTCTCGGAGGTTTCTATTTCAGGACGTACCTTTGGTTGTTGGTGGCGGCATGATAGGCGGCACCTGACATCACGTGGATCACGTAAGCTACCTACATGTTTGGACCAGCCAACATGTTGGTTTCATTTGTTTCACTTACAAGTATCGAGATAGGGGCCAATGCATTACTACTTTGCTAGACCGCCTCCCTTAGCTATAGTAGGAACAATCTACTTCTAAGAGCATAATACTCGACGGGTTTAATGACAATTGTCATGTCAGAATTATTGAAACGGGCTGGAATGCTGTGGAATGAAGCTCTTGGTGCTTGATGAGGACTCCCCGAAGTGAGGCTATTCAGCCATCGTGCTTTGAGACACATCGACGGAAGTACAAAGGATGAATAGTTGTATATCTTGAAACGAACCAGGGGGTGGCCCGACTGCTGTGCCTGTTTCTTGGACATAGAGATCAGACAATTCCTACCCATCTGGGTAGGAATAAGTGAACGAGTATCAGGGTATTTTCTCCGGGAGTGACTGTAGTCAGATAGCAGGCACTTATAAAGGGGCCAGCAGCCATGAAGATATGTTGGTCTTTTAACCCTAACCCTCCAACAGATAGTTGGGAGGGACAGGCTGAATATGTAGACGGAACCTACCGGTAATAGGTATGCACCAGGGGTATTACCTAGGTATATACCTGAAAATGCGGAACCAATTGATCAAAGGCAACGCAATGTGATCTTGTCGGGATAAAGATACTTAAATAGGTCTCGTTTTCCTCGATCTTTTGAGTCGGTAGGGCCATCAGATATACACGCGTACTCCCTCCGCAGCTACCTAGATGGCTCAGTGCCGGAAGCTTTCCGAGTGATCATTCACTCCTTCAGGAGCATGATGCTCGATGAGGACTATCGTTGTTGGTTTTATTTGTAGCAGGGCGGTTGATCCTTGATTTACGCGACTGTAAAGCAAAGAGCTTTTCCTAAAAATAGGCATATGTTGCAGTGTCGTCGGGCTGCATCGACATCCTGGTTTGGATATCGAATGGATATAAATATGTCTTGACGGACGGCTGCGTGGAAGGGGTATGAAGAGCAAATGAACATATCTCCTGGAATCTAAACGTTAAGGATTACCTGCTCTATCATATGAAAGACCCAACTAGTCATGGCTTCTGTGTTTTACGACTGTCGTTACATCGTGATCCTCTTGATCTGGCCCTTAGATCAAACGCTCTCAGAATTTTCAAACATATTCGTCAGGCAAAGCAATATCTCAGTAACAACCAATATCACGTCTAACGGGCAGGCCGTTACAGTCAGCATTAATGCCACAGAGGCTATTTCAGACTTCCAGGCAGCCTTGGAAGCTGAGGGTGTGACTTATGATGGAGACGTCGAGATTGCCGCCACACGCCTCATTAATTATGATGGCTGCAACACAGTTCGTAGGGGTCTGATATACCAGGGTTGGATCCAATCCTGGAAAATCATGAACCAGATTCTTAAGGAGGTCGATAACATGAATTGGAACGAGGCCGCCGCCGTGGAATATCTAGGACCACCAGGCCTGAATAAGGGTGTCCAGGCGGATATTCAGAGTTCGTAATCTTGTTCTTTCTTTTCAGATTTAGTGCTGTTGGGCACCAAACTGACATGAACGGCTACATGCAGGAATTTTTAGACAATGGGCTACTATCCAACCGGGCTACATAACTACTCCGTTCGACTGGCGGCTTCACGTACGCTGCGATGACCCTAAAGGCAAATGCGGTGACCCATGCAATTTTGAAGACCCGGGACCATACGCGTACACAACTAACAGGGACTCTGATTCCGGAATTGCACGCATTAACTTCTGCCCCCTTTACTTCATGACTCTTGACTTAGACACTGCGATTAAGAACGGCAAGGATTCCTCTATGGGCTCCGAATGGGTTTATAACGTCGACTCGTACATGATGAACAAGGCCCATGTTTGGGCTCACGAGCTCATGCACATCGACTGGGCCACCAAGGCGAACGACTACGGACCCAATAAACATGTCTCGGACATTCGTATGTGGGCAAAGCAGGCGGTCCCGCCTGGCGAGCCTCCCGTATGGCAGGAATTCAAAGCAAACGGTGCGCAAGCAGTGAAGGCTCTTGCAAGATTTTCCGGGGGAGCCCCCAGGGGCCAGTATGTGGCTCAGAATGCAGATAGCCTTGCGCTCTACGCCTCTGTCAGGTACATTCAAGCACAGCTGGGTAATGTGTATCCACACTTACCCCTTTCCCCAGCGGCGCCTGACAGTGTGTATGATCCGAACAACCCAGAGAGTGACGGCATCGGCCCGCTTCCAATTGCCACGAACCACCTCGCGGGCTGGGATCTTTACAAGGATGGGACCGTGGCATTACCTGCTGTCGAGAACCTGTACAGCTATTCCCACGACACACCGTGCCCTTTCACGTACCCGGACGACAATAGCACGCTGCCCCCTTTCAATGCCGTGTATGACGAGGATACCGAAGATGATCCCGACTACGCCTTTAATTTCACCGCGTTTGCTACGGCAGACGATTTTGACCAAAGCTACACGGATCAGTTGAACAGCTGGTGGGGTGGACTTTACATGCTCCGACCGATTCCTCGTCCACGCCAACTTCAACTTCGACAAGCAGAACCATGACGCAGTCCATCGCACCACCCACAGACACATACAGTAACCGATGTAACTGTAACGAAGACAGCTGCACTGCAGATTCTCGGGTATATTGCGCCAAAGGGAATTCCAACGGACTTGCAACTAGAGTTACTAGGTTCTTTTTACCAGCAGCTTAGCAATTCCCGGCTGTAACTTTTGTTTCAAAGATAGCAAAATGTTATTCGCGTGGTGTGTTCCAATATCGCTAGCTAACGCCACTCCCATTTCCTGTTATATAAGATAAACCCAATCTCGAGGTGTTTAGCTCCTTATCTCTATAACTCATAAAAAATTATAAATGTACTTACCTTATAAAGCGCTCATAACACTTGGGGAGACATGTAGTTGTCGGCTATAAGTAAGCTATTTTATCTTTGTATCAACCTTATAATAATCTGGTGTGTTCAAGCTAATTACTATATATCCCCAATTCATACGTGGAGAATACCTTTTCAGTAGACTCAGTATCTACTAACATAGAAAACCACGGACGATACAATTTCAAGCTATTCGCGTATTCTAATACTGTATATTGAAGTGGTGCGTGTAAGCGCAATTTGCGCATGAGGGGAAGCCGCTCGAGGGTTCAGTCAGAAAGTTAGGGATAAATAGCCAGGTAAGCCTCTAGAAGAGCCGGGGGAGGGAGAGGGGGGCGTAGGCGTGAGTAGCGGTCTCATCTTCAAGAATTGACTCGATGGAATTTTCTCGTGATCATGAAAGTCCCCCATTCAGTTTGGATACTGACCCAAAGTCGAAGGAGGTTGGGGGTTCGCTTCAATTGTGTAATTCACATCTACCATGTGCCGATAGAAGTTTCGGTGATGGACCTATACATCTCACTCAGGCCAAGCGGGAGTTATGCTGGGTCCGTAGAATCGCTCCAGACACATGGATCCGCAGTGCTGCATTACTGAATAGCCCAGACACTTCTGATTCTCGCCGGAATTTTACCGTACTCGGGTAAGGCGCGTGAGAAATATGATACCAACGACTAGAATGATCTTTCACAGCAAGTGAACAAGACCGTAGCTCCCATCTCAGCGTAGACCTGGCAGGACAACTACCCAACACCAATATCTCTAGCCCATAGAACAGCCCATGACGTGATTCATTAGAAAGAGAACCGGGGGACGTCTAACAGCACGGTCGAGAGGGATATCACGGCCCTTGGTTGGCGATGGTTGAGGGGGCTTGCTCCAGCTCCCGAATCCAATGGCCTACAAATTGCTACGCGAAGCTGTGAGGTTTCGAGCATGTGCGTAAATTTCTAGAGGGCCGCTGTGTTATAAGACAGTTCAAGGAGGCTAGGGTGAGTTTTCCGAGTCACTTGGGTTTCGTTCACTAGCATCGCCGTATCCTGCAGCATCAACGAGATTGGCATTCGGGTTTGAGCACGACCTATTACCGCATTTAGCGAATTTGTTCCTTATTGATCAGGTGATCGATGTAGTGTTATGAGAGTCTAAAGCACGGGTCATGTTATAGGATCATTGCTTCCTGCGCATTTGGTGGAAAACGTAGTAGTGCTCAAAGATTAGATTTATCCTTAACATCACAGAAGTGACAACGATGAGAATCCGGAGCAGTTACAAGGTTTATTCAAGGAGTCAGCAAGTTACCTATTAAAAGTTCAGAATACGTGTATTATAATTCCAATTCTTCAAACCGTATGCAGAATGTCTCAACAAAACTTCACCAAGAGGCTATGCAACGCCGTCACCCTATGCTCCTATGGTGTTACAGTACTAAAGCTGTTGCTTTACAGTTTATGTAGATAAAATAAAAGCGGCCAAAGTTCGGTCGGTAAAACAGCGTTACGCCAGAAGCTCCCTGCCAATGTAGATGAAGGCGGATCTAGCACGCGATAGCTTTCACGCTTACTTGCCTTCGGCGGTATGTACGTCGCAGGCTGCTAGCACTCTCATCGTCCGATTCTGCGTCTCCGAGATTCGTATTGGCGGGTGTTATGGGGTGTTTTCTAGGCCTCCCTGGGCCTCGTTTAGGACGGAGGGTACTGTCGGAGTTGGCATCCGAGGCAGGGCAGGGGTTGACAGGGCTGTAAGGGGCAACCGGCACCTTTCGACCTCGAATTCTAGCCTCTTCTTCCGTATCCAGAAATCTATGAATCGTTCGATGATCAAGAATGCGTTCTTCCTTGTCCATTGGACCCTCTTTCTCAGTCTTAGGCCAAGAATAGCCGTAAAGCTTAGAGTGTCGTTCGCATCGGAAACAAGAGCATCGTGTGAAATAGGCGTTCTGCTGAACAAATGCATCGCCGCAATTAGTGCAGTGAATCCAAGCCATGTTCGGCTCCGACAGGAGAACTGGGGTAAGAGTGTAATCGCCGGGCACCCGCTTCTTGGTAACCTGCGTGGGCTGATCCGAAGTCTCATCTTCTTTGCGTTCCTCGCCTCTCCTCGGTCTGCCCCTCCCACGCGGACGCCCACGAGTAAGTTCCTGATCTAGTATTTCATGGACATCTTCGGGTGAAGGTATAGGGATAGGCAGGGTTTCTTCAGAGACAGGAGTAACCGAACTTGGTAGATCAACGGGATCAACAGATGGAACTTCATCACTTTCGCTAGCAACATCGATTGTTGTAGAAACAACCACGTCCGGATTAGTCACGCTGATTGTCGGGGTTGCATCAAGCCTTGCCAGGGATTCCGCGATTGGGACGGGAGGCATAGACGGAGTACGGGATATATCTGTAAGGGAAGACAGATCCGAGTCTTCCTCTTTCAGCGCCAAGATTCGAGGCCGAACAGGCGTTAATACTGGAGATTGCAAGGTTACCTCCTGAATTTCCTCTTCAGGTGTGGTTACGTCAGTCATCACCATCGCATCTGGGCTCGCGGAAACCGAAGCCGAATCTACACTGGAAGCAGATCCATCACTGCTTTGTCTCTCTAGTCCGGCGGGGGTAGGCACGGGCTGCACCTCATATTGAAGTGTCTTGAGTCGCTTTGCTGGCGTGGTAGGAGGAGACTGTAGAGATTCGTATTCTCTTTTACGTTTCTCTCGGAGGATATTATGAGGGGCGGGAGAATCACACAGAGATTCTCGCTCCGAGCTACCTTTCGGCGCTTTCGGTTTTGTTTTTCGAACACGGGGCCGAATATCCGGAGTGACTGAGGGAGTGCGGGATCCAGAGGCGCAACTATCGTCCCTTCTTCGACGACGCAAAGAATATCCTTCGAGACTTGAATCTTCGATGCTCTTCTTCAATGCAACAACTCCTCCCTCGCCGTGCGCCCAACCGTTTGCGACATTCTCCTCACAGGTCCTGCACAAACACTCGCAGTTGTCCTCTCCAAAGTAGTTCTCCGCGTATGAAACAGTAATCTCGTCGCCGACCTCAATATTTTGGGTGGCAACGATCTCAATGCCAGCCTGGCCCGTTATCATCAGGCGAGCATTAGCGTTGCAATCATGGTTTGCGAATCGAGCGGGGCCCATGAAGAGAGCAGCGCACTTGTTCCTCGAGCTGACTACGATACTGAAGTCCTTCTTCCTCTTTGCGAGCTCTTTGTCTTCCTTCGCAGTAATCATAACCTGGATGCCTGATAGGTATTTGATAGCCTGCCCCTTTTTGATGAATTTGCGGGCGGTTATTGCAGCCTCGTGGCTATAAATAGTGTATCGATTGGTTGAGGACACCTCAAACGGGCAGTCGGGCAGATATATGCGCATATACCGGCGTAGGTGGGCGCGAAAATCATCCCGCTCCTTTGGCGTCTTCAGCCCATTGAGAAATCGTCGAAGACCATCCGTCGCAAGCAGCTCAGACTCCGCTAGCTCGAAGTTAGGATCTACAATTAGATGCGACTGGATAATTTTGGTTATCGCCTCTTCTGTGACACCCCGGGAAGGATGATATGATGGACGATTCTTAGGAATTGTCGTCCAATAGTAGGCCTAGAGCACGCCGAGGTTAGTCACCGCTCATTCAGCCGATCAATAAGCCGAAGAGCCAGCCATATGTGCCCGTGAAACTCACATGGTCAACAAGCGCATCGGTAAGAATATCGTCATAGGACGATAGCTGTGCCAATGTAATCGGCGGCTTCCTTGCGATAGGCACAGGTGTAGGCATTGTCGCAATCCAAGACCCCAATTGGTCTCCAAGAATGCCGCTGGTACAGGAGTACACCGAGATATTTGAGCAGCGAGAAGCGGAACACAGTTTTGTCAATATAAGAGTAGTCCGGATTCCCGTCGGCTAGATATTGGAACAAACAGTTTCGAGGAAGATGTGTTGTCCTCAGGTTCCTCAGACCCCAGCGTAAGGCTGTATGGGGGAATGGTGCTGTGATATTTAACCCAAAATATACACCAGAATAGCTGAAGCTCTCATCGGGATCCAAGTGCGATCGATATATCTATATCTCGAGCATTGCTGGTGTTATGGCAGGGTAATTTGAGGAGAGTTCGGCGTCTCTCAGCTTTCAGTTCTCAGCTCTTCGAACCACGTCATGCCAGAGATTAAGTGGATGTGACCTGAGTAATGCAGGTGAAATTACGAGGAGGGACAGCTGAGCCGCGGGGACGCAATAGTAATGACCGATGCAAGGCAAAATATTATAAGGACCGTGGTAGACAATGGCACACAAGACAATGCCGCAGTGTATGCCGATTTGCTTGATAATGAGCGAGGGAAAGGAAAGGGGGAGAAGAAGAAAGGAGAGATTGAGTCTGTGAGCAAGGAGCAGACGACCCAGCTCAAAAGAGAGGGAATGGCCAGGTTAGCGGGCTTATTGAGTTGCGCCAGCCAGAGCCAAAGCAAATGCAATACAAAAAAAGCGGGTAAAGAGGGTGGCAGGTCAACCGTCCCGATTAATCCAGTTTGGGGTAGGTATTGGACAGGGGGGGCCGGGGCTGTTAGTCTGAATTGAGGTTTTACATGAAGCTGATGTGATATGAAGTGCATGCATGAAGTGTACCTAGGTACTTTTCAAACTATATAAAATTAAAGCCACCATGGTGTCATAGTCACCAGCCACGCCATGAGATGTATGTGCTTAAGTAACCTACAATTTCAAGTAATGTGTATACCAATAAAGGGGTAGAGATTCAAGACACAATTTTCTGTTACGGAAGAGTGTATCTTTAAAAAGATGTAGTGACATTCTGCGGACGGCGATTGGCGAAGTAATAATAGCATAGCTGACGTAGGGGGCCCGAATAGGAAGGCTGTGGCTGAGCTGCTCCTTGCTTAGGAGGTACCTCGGTACCTCTACACATCATCCAATCAAACTACGCGGGCCAAAATTTTGAGCATGAGCCTTGTGTAGGTATGCCCATTCCTCCTTTGGCCAGCCTAATACTGACAACCACCGCAACGAACGCACCAGATTGAGGCCCTGCAATAGCGGGAGGGAGGGGCCAAGATGATTCAATTAAAGGTGAGGCTACACTCACTTCCGTCTGGGTTCGCTCCTCTCAATAATTAGCTCTAGTACTAACCTTAATGCTAGACTATGCTGAACTGCATCGACAACTCCGGTGCCGCCGTTGTCGAATGCGCCCTCATTGTCGGCCAAAAGAGGCATGCAACGATAGGTACGACACGAACCGCTACTACCACCCCCGATAGCCCGGTCTCTAAATAGAGAAAGCCTCACTTTCCGTTATACTCCCGCTAACAGCCCCCCTCCTCTACAGGCGACCGGTTCGTAGCGATTGTACAAAAGCAGCGAGGCGCAAGTGACGCGGGTATGGGCGCCGCATCGGCCGCGAACAAGGTGAAGCGCGGCGACATCCGACACGCGATCGTCGTGCGAACGAGGAAGAAGGTGCAGCGACCGGACGGCAGCGTGGTGCGGTTCGACGACAATGCCTGCGTGCTCATCAACAAGTCGGGAGACCCCATCGGCACCCGCGTCAACGGCGTTGTCGGCGCCGAGCTGCGGAGGCGGAAATGGAGCAAGATCCTCAGTATGGCTCCTACTCATGCGTAAATGGGGTTGCATGCTTTATCGATACCTCCTACAGCGGGCGCTACTTGCTACGTTCACGAGATTGGGGCGGGAAGCTCGAGAGGCGGTCATCGAGTGGTCTAAGGCTCTAAGTTTGACCTACTGCTCCCGCCTAATTTACGATTCAAGTCTATTTGAATTGCCATAGCATAGGCTGTGCGATTACTTGGGTAGCGGGAAGGTATATGGTGGTTACACCATTGTAGAATAGGAAAGCGCATCTATTAGGCGTTAAAGGTGTGCGGCCGCAACAACCATGACCTCACGATCCAGCAGTCATTCTGTATCCTTAAATGAATTATACAACGCTCCGATGTATCCCTGACAGTCAAGGTACACTCCTGCCTTGTTTTTTTCTGTTGTACATGTGATATGGTTACGTGAGGGTCAGTCAGCATTGAGATGCTGCAGAGTGGAAAACGCACGTAGTGGACAACGCACGGAGTGGAATCCGAGCCACTAATGAATCGGCACCGCCCGTATTTGCTCCGGAGAAGAACGAGGTGGTAACACAAGTAAACTGATAGAACCGGTGAAAATTCGAACCTAACTCCATTCCAATGCAACAATCTAAGCTAAATCAATGATGGTATCACAATCGCTGTCCAGTTTCCCCTCGGAGACGTCCTCGTGGTCGCTCGCGTTACTGGAAAATGTGCCCACATTCACAGCACACGTAAAACAGTTTCTTCAAAGATATTAGCGCCAACGTTCTTCTAATCAAGGGTCAACAATCGAAATTACTGACCATGCCAGTTTCGGCGCTTCGTTGTTGGGACTGGAAGAAGACAGCTTCGTCATGCTGACATGCTGGACAAGTCTTGTTCGAGCGCGGAAGCTATACAGGCGGGGACGAAACGTCAGCACCATAATTCGTAACAAGGGTACACGAACCATGCATGCTAGGTACTGTGCTGCGCTGTAATATGATCACCGCCTCCGTTTCGGGATCTAGAATTCGATCCGTAAATGCCATAGTGCCCGCAGGATTCCTCCATCTGCCGAGTGAACAGCGCTGGTGTTGTTTTGCGACGGTCACATGATTGGGTAGAGTGGTACGCAAGGTTTCCCAGGAAATATAGGCATCATAGGTGTGACATTGAGCGGAACGTCTGATGGAAGCTGATAGCAAGCTGTGCTAGGATCAATCAACCGCTGGTGTTATGTGATTCGTCGACAGAAGGCTCCACGCCGAGGGCTTCCGGAGGATCTGCCTCAGGGTCAAGGGCAATTTCGAACGGAAGATATTGGACGATGGACTCTTCAGACGAACGAGGCATTCGTAAGCCACTAGAGCCTACAAACCGCTCCTCAAGGACGGCTTGCCCTTGCTGGTCCATAACTTTCCATTGATTGGCAAGACGTATGTATCGAAGACACTGGGAAACAACGAAATCGGGATTCCGTAGCACGCATTCATTGTAATCACCGACTGATGCTGGGTCCTTACACCGAGCACAATGGAGAAGAGTAATACCACACCTGAGACAAAGGGCCAGAGCGCCATCGGCAGGAGGGGCAATCGCAGCAGCAGCAACATCATCGTGATGAACAGCAGAGTGGGAGGGAATGGGGCCACAAACCGTAGGGTCTGATCCAACATCCTGGGTGACGCCAGCTGTTTCGCCGGCGGCGCTGTTCAGAACGTGCCGGAATACGCAACTCGAGGTGGCCTCTTCAGTGTATTGGCATGTGCGGCAGGTGTACATGAGCTTGTGAGAGTCTTCGTCCTCCTTGGGGTAGAGCATGTTGGAACACTCGGAGCAGAAGCGGAAAGTGATTTGCTCGAGGTTGCTCTTAGGGGCGTCGTCGGACGTCGTTGACTGTGGAGTCGCCATGGCTGAGATAGGAGACTACTGATGGCTTTGCGACGAAGTGTGTCAGGATGGGTCCACGAGCGTCAACAGTCGCGGTGTCTCGCTGCGACGCGTGGGTTGGCAGAATCCTCTCGGAGATGACTACCTAAGATCTATGCTGTGGCTTTGAGAAAGGGGACGATGCTGGATGATGAAAGTGGTGACTATGTGTCTGGACAGGTACTGTGTGCAAGGCGATGAGGTTGTTGAGATGAGGTGGTGGATGCGGATTTGATGCGACCGAAATAGGTATGGTCAGAGTGCTTGTAACAAAAACGACCCGCGAACCACCAGCTCTATCTGCATTGGTGGGTCGCCTAGGTACCCAGGCAGAAGCCTCTCCACAATTAAATCACACAGATGCAAAAGTCCCACCAGGGGGTGTAGTAATTAACTGTCATATTCTCTGTGGAATTAGCAGCTTTAGTTATGACAGTTTCTTTTTACACGTCTTCGCTATCTGATAGCTTTTTTTTTATCGCTTATAACTTGGCCAGAGAAATTCAAAAAAATACGTGGGAAGGCATATATATATAATTTAATTTAAATTTTATTATGGTTATTTTTTCGAATTTCTTTTCTTTCTTGTTGTCCTTTGGCTGGCTTTTAAAGTAGGCGAGTTTTAGTGGTGAATAGCATGTGTGTGGTAGATGTCTGCCACTAGGCAGCGGCTGTTGCCACCTCTACCACCACCTAGCTGTAGTGGCGCTGTCGATAATGGCCAGCACGTACATAATGTAGCAGGACAATAACAACAGCCTTTTCTTAACCTACAGCGTCTAACGCTTCAAGCTACCATGCCTAACGAATCAAAAAGTAACTCAAGCTTTATCGTGTTTTTTTTTTTTTTTTTTTTTTTTTTTTTGAAACATAGATATTCTAAGAGTTTATGAAACTACCTAGGTAGATATACCGAGATGCGTACAGTAGTCACTTGATCTTGACATGGAGTCTTTACACTATGCCAAAATAGCTGTATCCTTACCTGATTTAGGTTAAACCTTGCCATTAGCGGTATACTGCAGTAGGTTCCTTTCAAGGCGAGGTGTAGGCTTCAGGGGAGAACTTGATGGAAATTCACCAAAGAGCGACCAGCCAGTAAGATAAATTGCACATGCATCCCATTCGAATGATGTGCCTCAGCCTTGACCACCACCTAGGTTGTGCCGAGTCTGAGCGTCGACAGACAGCCCCACTCCAATATTGCATGTGGACACGGGTTAGGTATGTGTAACTAGCTCCCTCGGTAGGTAGGTTTTTATACGGTTGCCCCGCATCAACCATTACCTAGACCACGCGATCCACCATCTACCACCCATCACTCACGACCCGTCCACTCCCCCAAGCCGCCAGCCGTCGCCCACCAACCGGGGTAAGCCAGCCCGTTGTCACCTCGTGATCCCCAGGGTCGCTTGCAGTTGCTTGCAGCGAGCTCTGCATTTCGTCATTTATTTGTGAAGCTCCCCACCAACAAACTGGCGCCAGGACTCTACTTTATTACATCTCCTTCCCTCTTCTTATACATATAGTGTGTGCTTTGGATCTGGGATAAGTGTAGTTGGTCGCTATATTAGCAATACACCCACCTCGCAGTACAGGCTCAAGTCAAGTAGTCAGTTCTCTAGAACCTCTGCACCGCGACTCTCGGTGTTTGGTGTCTGCCCAGCATCTTCATCTAAGACATATTGAACCGGTCTTGCTGTACCACTATCTTGCTGTATCTCACTGTACCATCCATCCGTTAGTCGTAGATCAATAAAGATGGTAAGCGATCCCCAATGAATACTTCTGCGATTGAGCAGCTATCTCATGAGCTCTACCACTCGGTACAGCGCAAACTCCTTTTCGCCCCTTTCTTGTTTATGGCAGGCTCGGCGCTCACAATTAACTTAGGACGAGACCGGTCTGCCCCAATCTTGGGAGGTGCGCCACAGCAACTCCAAAAACCTCCCGTACTACTTCAATTCCGTCAACAAAGAATCGCGATGGGAGCCTCCGCAAGGGACCGACACTGAGAAGCTGAAGAAGTACATGGCAGCTCATCATTCGGCTTCGCAAGGCCCCAACACCGCACGACCTGAGGGCAAAATCCGTGCCGCCCACTTACTCATCAAGCACCGAGACAGCCGACGGCCAGCGAGCTGGCGCGAGGCCCAGATCACGCGCACTAAGGACGAAGCGATGAGCATTATCAAGGGCCACGAGCAAAAGATCAGGTCGGGCGCCACCACGTTAGGGCAACTAGCAATGTCTGAGAGTGACTGCAGCTCGGCGCGCAAAAAGGGAGACCTGGGCTACTTTGGCAAAGGTGATATGCAACAGGAGTTTGAAGAAGCCGCTTTTGGGCTCCAGCCAGGGCAGATGAGCGGCGTAGTTGAGACGGCCAGCGGATTGCATTTGATCGAGCGTCTTGAATAGGATCAGCGTCACCGTCATTACAAAACAGAAAGAGTATAAGCTCCCGGCCGACCAAATTATCGGTAGCAGAACTATCGTCATGTACACGACTGGGAGCGCATGCTATACACTTCTTCATTATTTATCGAGAGACGCGCTAAAGAAAAAAAAGATAGGTCTAGTTAACCATTTTAGAACTTCCATGCCACGAAAAAAGTTGTTTTGTGTTTTAGGAAATATTTACATTATCTATCACCTATACCTAGTCCTATTCTAAATCGGCATGCATGCAAACCTATCTAATTTCAGATATCCAACTTCACTGCTCATATCTGGCGTATCCCTATGTTGAAATTGATTGATGGTCATCGTTATTATCGTTTTCTCGTATCGTCTTATTTAATAATCATCTAGCCATCTATATCGTAGTCAGCCACCTTATGGCCTGTGCGGCAGCCGGAATCGCAGTCAGCGCCACGGTCACTGCTCCAAAAACTATCATTGCCAGCGCCGAGTATGCTACGGCTCTCGAGTCTCGCTCGATTAGCCACGCGGTGCCCATCGCCGCCCCGTTGATGCCCACGGTGACACCTGCTACCACCATTGTGCCCTCGTCGTCGTCGTCGTCGTCGTCGTCGGTGGCCGTACGGCCGTCTTTTCGGCCGTTTTGTTTCTCCTCTGTGCTACCCACAAGGGTCGTTTCACAAGATGACGCGTGCTTGTTTGATGAGGTGCGGACTTTCAGCGGACGTGCTTGACCGTCTCGCGAAACTCGGTCGTTGATACGCAACACGGAGAAGAGCCAGTCCCCAGCCATCTGGAACACGATGCCGCTGAATATGGCGATGGTGCTCGCGAGTGTCGCGCTACCGCCTAGATTCTCGATCGCGGGGATGCCTAGCGCCAATGTAGCTGATCGACCAGCGAAAGCTATGGCGTCCTCGGCTTGCAGGCCGATACCATGACCGATGAGTACGTTGACGAACACGTTGACCACGGCGAGAGCTGCGCAAGTGAAGGACACCGTTCCCAGACTAGCCCAGAGCTCCGAGCGGTACTCATACATCTTGAAGCCCATGCATGCCACACCGGCATCCAGAAGTATGCCTGCTAGGTCGCCAGCGCCCAGATGGGCATGCATGCGAGAGTCTTGCATCAAGTGCATTATGCACCTGGCTAACGAGCTGTAGTGGCGGAAGTCTCCGACGACGACGCTGATATCTTTCCCCGCACAGAATGCCTTTGTCCACATGTAGGCAGTGGCGAGAGCCCATGTCAACAGGAGGGGGTTGCAGAATATAAGAACGAAGGTCCTTATGCGATGGAACCGAGCGAGTGTCTCGGAATCCCGCAGGCATCGCTGGAATTGTATCGATAGAACCCAGAATAGGGTGAAGGAGAAGACTTCAAAAGGCATCATGTAGCCTGTCGCCAGGTAGAGTGGGAGACCAACGGTGATAAGGAGGAAGAGCCAAATCCATATTGGAGCAGTTCGAAGCACAAAGTCAATGGACGCTGTTGTTGAGCTGTCAGACACGGCGCTTGTTTTCACCAATGGCTCTTTAGTCACGAGTGCTTCGCTCAGGGGGGACAATTGGTCGATTATATTGGACCGGCGCTCACATGGCGGAGCTGGCCAGGCAATCGACGGACTAGGCAATGCCTTGTTATTGTTCTCGATATCGACCGCAGCCCGTCTGCGACGTCGAAGTCGGTGTTCTAAGTGAAATCCTCCGTACGCCAGCACGTAGGAGATCACATAGCTCACGATGGTTGTCAGAACTATGATCATGTAAGCTTTTGTACCGCCTTGTGCCACTCTATTCCGTTTGCCACTTACCAAATACGCCTGCTAGCCTTGGAATATCCAGAGAATTACTGACATGGTCTCGAATAAGTAAGACGAAGAATGCCACAAAGCCAAGTGACATGTGTCTCCCAACGAAGTCTGTAGGTCCCCTTAGGTGTCTGTTGTAGAAGTCTGAAACATTCCCACTGATGGAGCTCGCAATTGTCATGGTAAAGAACACCAACAACATGACAAGAATGGACGCCGGGATATTGATAGAATGAAGATCGAGGGCGACCTGGATTGGAACGACGAACAGCTGGCTGCAAATAATAAATACCAGCCCAATGGCTGCGTCCGAGTACCTCTTGATCAAGGCCGGCGTTTGAAGGCTTTTGCACAGCCTCTGAATAAACGCCATCTCCATCACCTTGAATTTGAACTGCAGCATAGGCGCAAAAGCTCAACGGGAGCCAGAGACATGCAGACAAGAGATTGAATATACAGGGGAAATGCTGTTGACCTGAAGCAATAAGGGTCCTGAGAGACCATATTGTCGGGTCTGCGGGCTGTATATAACGCTGCGTACCCTATACAGCGTTTGTTGAGGAGTCCGGCCGAAACCATGTAAGTAAGCCATGTCACCATGGGCAAATACGCATCGGGGCGAAACTCAAAAGTCTCCAGGGATGAAGACATGGCCAACTATGCGATCACATGTGTATGATGATACCCAGGGAGGCGAGCAGCGGTGTCTTCCGTACTCCTGAACTCAGACACGGCACTTCCAAACTCAAGTGCGAAGCCTTTGATGCCACACACAGGCCACGACGCCGATCCAGACCTGACGGTCAACCGAACAGGCGACATGGTCCTGGTAGCGCAGTACTACAATCAGAGAGGCGGACAAAAGAGGGCACACAAACAGTGCGTTACCTGTGCACAGCAGCTCCAAGCGAGCTGATTGGCTTACACACCATCGTGCTCGATTCTCCGCGAGGTTGCTGGTACCTCTGAGAACAGTCCCCGACTCTGTACGGCCTTAGGGATTCCGGGCAGCGGCCGGGTTAGCACAGGTATTGTGGACCTAAATTGCAAACGCATCGCGGTGCCGAGAAACCTTATTGGAAGAAGCTGGGTTATGTGAGTATGATTCAGGGGTCGTCCAAACGAGGCTTCGCCGCTTGCTCAGTTGCAGGGGAGAGAACACGGATACTCCGATTAGCTCATAACATAGTTGAATAGCTGAACAGCGAGAAGAATAAAGCTATAGATTTAAGAATGAGGAACATATCTCTATCAGTTCCAAACGTCGTCGTCATGCTGTAGCTCTAGAAAAAACAAGGCAGAGAGCTTGACAGAATACACCACAGGAAGCATGTGTCCCATCCTAGTAAACCACCAGCTGTACCAAAATGCATTCTCACTTTCTTAGGACATGTGCCGCTAGGCTGTAATTGAGAATTATAGAAGCTTCTAGAGAGTGGTAAAATCATATCACATAAGTAATCATAAAGCTGGCGCATAGTCGTTTTCTCTTCTGCCCAACAGCCATATTGTGAATGATGCTGGTGTCAATAGCTGGGTCAGGCACAGGGTAAGAGTACCCGTGTTAGTCTTCTGCGCTAGTCTGAATCTAGACCAAAGTATCCACCTTCAGAGCATAAAGAGTGGAGCTTTAGATATTCTGAATCCAATGAAGAACGCTAACGTACAGTACTACTCACCGCTAGCGCTATCTGCCTAGCACTACCTTACTTGGAGATGCTTCAATGTTTACCTTCTGTACAGGTTGGTAGATCGACTCATTCCACCTGTGAAAAGTCTTGATATCCAGCAACTATTCACTCAGAAATTGTCTATTAGAAGTTATTTGAGGACGTCTTGTATATGCCTAGGTGTCATGAACCGCGCCTATTAAGGTAGCCGCTATCATTGTCTAGATATCCTTACTATGTCTGCGCCGACGACTGAGGAGCTGAAGCCCCCTACACCTGAAGAGATCAACAAGCTTCGGGATGAGCTACACTCTTTAGAATCTAAAGATCTTGACGATGACACTATCGAAGGGATTCTTCGTCTGCCACCTACTCTATTTTTTGAAGCAGTCCGTGCTCTAACGCTCACCTATGGGCCCTTGTCAACATTCCCGTAAGTCTTCGCTTACCTGAAATTATGTGGATTGCTGACCATGCAACGTTTAGTGCTACCACTACCTCTCACGACAAATCGCCATCTAGACGGCCAAACCCTGTCAGTGATGACGGTGAAAGCTTCTTAGAAGATGCCCTAGATGCCCTGACCAAATATAATGACCTTCTGGAAGAGAAGGTGTCTAAATTCGGTATTCAGACTACACGTAGTCTTACTACCCTGAGAGAGTCCCTTGACTCAGATCTCGACATTACGGCCACTATTGAGAAGGCAGAGGCAACCAGGCTCCGCAATGAACAGCTCAAGCTACAGGTATATCCCCACGGCGTGTGTGGTGCTCAGGTTCCCTGAAGACTTGACTAACAGGACGTGGGCACAGATTGATTCTATGAAAAAATCGTTTGATACGCATGATGAACATAATTCACTGAGGCTGGAGGCATATAATTCGACATTTTGGAGCGAGGCTCTCTTCCTTAGTTCCAACGAGTTATTTGACTTGTCGTCCCCACCATCTTCGGCGCAGACGCCACTCTGGCACGAGTATGATTACATACTCCAGCACATTCAGCGATGGAGAAGTTTTGTCGCTCTCCACTCCTCTGACGAGAGTGAGGCCACCATCAACCAAGCGCGGCAACTCGTGAACGCGTTAAGTGGTCCTTTCGGTAGCACGACCCCTATAGCCTGTCACTAACTCAGGTGCAGACTTGTTTATGCAATTACTCGTCACTGCCAGGTGCAGCTTGAGACTGTCTTCTTTGACAACTGTGTAAGCAAGATGAAGAAGCCGGCTAATGAAGACGCCATGATTGCCGAAGCAGCAGACATCGTCAAGGAGATTGATTGGCTTTGGGAAGAAGTCATTCCTGTAGCGCACATGTCCGTCTCCGCTCAGTTTCTTCGTCCCATCGTGAAACTGTACAATGATTGGGAGTCTTCGAAGCAGCTCCGCATGGCGATCGTGACAACCTACGTGAGACCTCTCCTCAAGATACTTAAAAGGCATTCGCGCTAACCAGAAGAAGGCATCTGGGGTTCTGAGATTCATGAATGACAGACTAAGTGCCGTAGCTGAACGGACCAAAACTCTTGTTTATCACCACCAGGCACTGCACAACCTTGCTTCATTGCGTCAACTTAAGGAGACTACAAAATCCGAAAGCACGGTTCCGAACGCTATGCGTCAGGCGCAAGCGCATAAATCACGGCTAGGACCTGAGCATACCAGAGCGGCGGAACAAGTACGGAGCTATATGCAGCTTTACGGCGTAGCGCCCCTACACGTCGACGATCCGTCTCCAAAACCAACGCCGTCCGTATTGGACGAGTATGTGCAGAATCGGGCCCATAAAGGCGACACTCTTCTGCAAGACCTTCATAAACTCTTCGAAGCAGCTGCTAAATCGGACTTGACCGATCGAGAACTCGGTGGAGAATTGCTGCTCGAATCACTTCTTGCCGATAGTGCAGCCCACTCTGCGAAACCAGGAAGTGTATACATGGACACGCAACTAGAAGGCTCGATAGAAGTGCTCCAAGATCAAGTAAAACAGATTCAAGGGATGTTCAAGGATCTCAAATTCGATGGACCAGCAGCGGCCCCAGACTATATCGCCCACGCGTACCGACAGACAGCTGATCGACTTGCTAGCAAGGTCGGCGAAAGAGGCTTCAAGGGTGGCCAGAGCCCAAAGTCAGAATGCGCAGATCGTATCCGGGATCCCAAGTTCGAGGAATTTGTACGGAAGTGGGGCAGTTAAGGACTGTAAATCGGCGATGCTGTTTTCCCAGTTGGTCTGATTTGATTGCTCATGATACCCAGTAAACTGATAGATTAATCGTCAGTTATGTGTTTCTACTTGGTCCTCGTGCATAGTACCAATTCTTTCTAATGCGCGGTCAAACCTAGTACTTTCCCAACGTGCCGTTTTTGCCGTAACTCTGTTGTATGTTTGAGTAGTCTCTATGTGGCTTACGTGATGCACGGGCAAGTTTTACTACATCTGCTTTATGATAAGCTATTCATAGGTATCTCTACTCGAGTAACCGTTTCGTCAACTATGGGCTTCTAGAATCATGATATGATGCCTTAATTACTAGGTGTCGACAAAAAGCTTTTGTCGTCATAACATTGAAAGCAAAGTCGACTGCGAGAACCTCGTTGTCTGCTTCGGTAAGTGGCTAGACAGACTAGGCGAGAGGGACATACTGCGAATGATAGAAATGATGCACTATAGATGACAGAATAATGCTGATGTTTCACAAATTTGGATCAGATCACGCTGCTCAATAAGATCTAGGTAGACCCATTCGGACATTCGAGCACTCAACTATCAGTCGTTCTAAGCTCATGATCTCTGTTCTACAATCCCTCCTTGCACTAGCGGAGATAAGCCACGACGTAATTAGGGACTCACCGACGATGTCTCACTCTCCCCCATTCCAGACACATACCCAGAAATTAATTCGGGATTGAGTATCTCAGTACGAGCGTGCATTTATAGTACGGGATGAAAACGGAATCGGGTGCTGTCTGCGCGACGCCCCTTTGTCTTCCTTTGTCGGCTGCATTTCGGTTCCAGCCGAGAACCATGGAATTCAAGACATGTGCGCGCTATTCTGTTCCCAGATACCAATCACCACGAGAACCAGAATGATAATCAGTAATATTGGCACGACTCGGGATCCTATACCACTCTGCTCGGTATGCACCTATTTCGCAACACAGATCCGCATTGATAGCCACCTTTTTTCTCCATCGAAGAAGGAACATCGCCTCGTCAGAAACCCAAAGGCGCTGATGCGCTCATAAAGGAAGATTTAAAAAAGGGATAAGAAATTGAAAGATGAAGCTCTCGACGGAGGAGCTCGAGGAAAAAGTGACGTCGACGGTGCAGACAATCGTAGAAGTCGCGGTGGAGCTTGGGTCATCTGTAAGATGAGTCCGCTAATAAGCCAAAAGAAATCGTTTGGTTGTGGAAAGGAATTTTACTAATTACGCTTCGCAAAACAACATAGCTCGGATCCATCGAGAAAAACACTAGAGCGCTATTCTGGTGGACGTCGTGGGCTATCGGCATTGTGCTAGGTCTTTTCATCTTGCACCTGCTGGTCAAGGTCAGCGCCCAGCTGGCGATGCTCAACACCTACCAGGTCAGTTATGCTGGAATCCCCTGCACGCCTTTCGCAGTGTCTCAGGAGCATGCGAGCATAGGTTTCCTACTCGACCAGGGGAATTTTCATCCTGCTACAACCACCAACTTTATAGATCCGTAGTATCATTTACTATAAAGGATAAGTGCTGACCTAAACCACCGGACAGGCCATTTTCCAGCGAATGTGGGACGAAGATAAAGAAAGAGACGAGGAAGACCGCAGAAGCAGACGCAAGGCGATGAGGAGAGCAGCCGCGCAGCGAGTCCATTCACCATTTGATTCCGAGTCACCGTTCAATGAGGCGTATGGGGCGCCCCCGGGAAACGTGATGGATCAGCTGAACGATGTCGTCGAGAGAGCAGGGCCTATTCCGCAAGCGGGAACGGCGGACCACGATGAGATGATACGCCGCCTGAGAGAGGAACTGCAGTT
This sequence comes from Xylaria sp. FL0933, assembly GCA_022578765.1. Lineage (NCBI taxonomy): Eukaryota > Fungi > Ascomycota > Sordariomycetes > Xylariales > Xylariaceae > Xylaria > Xylaria sp. FL0933. Next base: position 655,934 of record MU389724.1, on the reverse strand, counting down.
CCGTGCACAGTAGGTCAGGGGAAGGGGGAAGAGGGTTTCCTCAGTAGCAGATGGCCGACCAGTAGAGTACCTAAGTTCTTAGATAATATGGAAGTCTTTTGCCAGCTGGAGATCCGTAATGATGATGAGTGCCAAGTGACGCTTAGCTGTGTGTGAACACGAAGAACTGTTCATGTTTCGATTACTTAAGTACATCGGACAATTTTGAGACACCCCGTCGAAGGAAACGACAAGGTGAAACGTGACAAGAAATGCGAATGCAACCTGATTAGCTAGTAGCATGTTACTCAGCCCCAATCACATCGCCGACTACACTACAAGCGACCTCGCAAGAATCTCTCTTTCTGGGAATAGCGCAGTGCTTTTGCGATTTCTTGAAAGCTCGAAACTCGTCGAGTCGGTGTAGAGCCGCAGCGGAAGCGCGCGCAGAATGAGGCATGACCATAGCTGTGTGTGTGAAGGCTGCTTAATAGTTGATGCTATCATGAGTTGGCAAAGCCTAAGTTTCACCACTGGAAGGCCCTTCAGAATCAAGACATCTTGTCTCGCGTCACGCTTGTGCAAGCCTCGATTTCTTCCATGTATGCGATACAGTTAAAGCTCGTCGTTGTGTTCCCAATTAGGTAGCAGGAGCGCAACGACAAGGATAGTGCAAGCAGTTAAATGAGACGCCATGATATCCTCTGCTCACTGCCCCCTTAGGTTTCCATCTTACCGCTCAGCAATGATCTGCGGGAGTTGCGATTGGGTGCGTAGGTTCTCGAAGGTCGTCCGGGAGCAACCGAAGGTTGACTGCCGAATCGTGGAGGCCTGAAACAAGCTGCTTGGCTCCTATTTTCCGGTGCCCGGGCTTCACGGAGGTTCCCAGGGTAGATCCTGGCGATCCGTTTTCGTGGGGTAAAACGCCCCGTACAAACCCGTATTTTTCAAATGCGATTCGCTCGCCGATTCTCACATAATGTGTCTCGCAACATCAGATGAAGTCGATGGTCTGGCACGGCGGCGGCAAACACTGAGCATAGCCACACACTTTTTGGCGATATCGTATGTGATGTGATAGAACAGAATCACAAGAATGACTTCAATCAAGATGTTGAGGTCGTATGCATATAAGAGTCGGCTTCGCTGAGGAGCTCCAGAACAGTTTGTCATCATCCTCATCTTCCATCTTAATCACCAGCTTCATAGCTCACATCATCACTTCGCCAGGCTTTGCGAAGTAGTCCTCACTTTCTTATACCTTCACTTCTAGTCCCGTCTTACATTGAGACTGACTGCCCTGGCGGCCATCTTCAAACTTACCTAATCATTTAATCAACTATTACTATTATCCTTTCGAACATTCATTCACAGTCGCCAATATGCGTTACTCATACGTCCTCGCTACCTCTGGCCTTCTTGCCGTCGTCTCTGGCCATGGTCTGGTTACCTCAATTCAAGGAGCCAACGGTGTAAGCATGCCTGGTCTCAGTGGTAAGTGAACCTCACTAAGCTGTTGTGCAACCCCCTGAAGTTTTTCATCCTAACGAACTTTCTCAAGTCGCCGATGGCACCCCACGTGATTGCAGCAGCAATGGCTGCGGCTCTCAAGCAGACACTAGCATCATCCGCGACCGAGAGCTAGGCACTAGCAAGGCTAGCGCTCTGGGACGTACCGAAGGCAACGGTCCCGTTGACGCCTCGGTGATGATCTCGAACTTCATGGATGCATCCGGTGCTCCGACCAACAATGGCGCAGCATCATCTAGTGGCATCGAGGACGATCTCTCCGGTCTCAAGGGAGCCGCCGGGCAGAACAAGCGCGGTATACTCGGTAACCTCCTGGGCGGCCTTACTGGCGGCGGCAACGATAACAAGGGAACCAAGTCTGAGCAGGCCGCTGAGACAGCCGTAGCAGCCTCCGCAGGACAGGGTTCGACAGCGGGCTTGCCCACGTGCGCCGACGACGGCTCGATCACCATGACCTTCCGCCAGATCAACCAGGACGGCGCGGGACCGCTCACAGCTGACGTTGACGGAACCTCCGGCGGAACCGACGTCAACGCCTTCCAGCAGGCCGAGGTGACGCAGGATGTCCCCGGCCTGCCCATCGGCGGTCTCTCGCTTGCGACGAACACCGACTTCCCCGTCACAGTCCAGATGCCGGCGGGCATGACCTGTGATGCCTCCGTCGGCGGCGCCGACAACGTCTGCATTGTTCGCGTCCGTAACGGCGCTGCTGCCGGGCCCTTCGGCGGCTCCGCGGCGTTCACGCAATCTCCCGCTGCCAGGAAGCGCGCCATTGCTTATCGCCTGAAGAAGCGCGCTGAAGCCGAGAAGTACCAGAACCGACGCCTGCGTTAAGCGAGCATTGAAGAGGAAGAGACTCGGGCTTCTTCAGCCTCGCCATGATTGTGTCAGAGAGTTGCCCCTCTGAAGACTGTTGGCAGCAGGATCTGGATCATTTTCTTTGAATATTTTCTTTGTCGTGGGTTTATAAACGGTCAGAGCCTGCTGGCAGGGGCCCTTGGTAGAATAGGAAGGCAGATTGTATAAAGCATGAGGAAATAAAAGTCTTTAATCATTATATCGCGATGAATGTGAGGATAATTTCGTGTCTAGCCTAAATGCAGCCCTGGTGCTTCTCTTGTTTCACTGCTCATAAGTACCAGTGAGAGTATGGCCATCACAGGCGTCTTGATATCTGTTACTATCGGCGAGTCAGCTGGAATCAAATACTGGTAAAATCGATGCTTGACCCTCCAGTGACCATCACAACTTCCCTACGGCGAGACAATATAATTCAGAAACCCAACTGGACTTGGTTTGATCGTGGTTGTTCTCAATTTGGTTTGGCCTGGCTGACACAAATTGCTACCTTATTCACCCGGAACATATTAGACGGGCATAGGCTTTAAGGTATAACTTTCTTTCGCCCTGTAGCTTACTGTGGCTGGGTAGTGATCATGCAAGAGGTTAGGAGGGTGCTAAGGTTTACCGATGTTAATGATCGTAGTGTGATTAGTATATAAGTCTCGGTGAGTAGGTCTCTCCGAAACTGTCGATTATCACTTATGACAGGATTGATTAGCCTATCTGGGACAAAGACTGACCTGTGGATTCACCCATCATCGCAACAATGACACTCATGACATCGACAACGGCATCCATGCCATCCCCAGCAACATGTGTATGGCGGCCTCCGCGAACAATCGATTCGTGCAACATCCTCAGCTGCATGGTTCTGGTAATATTTACCATGATCCTCAATATCATGGTGTTGGGGACCCCAAGGCGTCCAACGGGATGCCGTTGCAGATAGTCATATTCGTGAGAAGCATCCTGGCACCAAACCTAAGATCCTCATCCAACTGATTCTAGATAGGGTTATCTGTGGCTAATTGGCCAGGTCCTCTCAATTGTAGTATTACAAGATGATCAGCTAGATGTCACGAGGTTCGTATCTGCGACACTTGCATGGAGCCTGACTCTCATGGCCCTTAGCTGCGTCTTGGTCCACAATGAGATTCTTCGCATGGCTTGCACAGTTGTAGCGTAAGTGAAATTTAGCAGCGTCAATTCTTATTCCTGCTAAGCTAAATCCCGGCTCTAATGCTCGGCGCAGTGCGTTTACCTCGGCGATGTTGGCCTTTTCCGGCTGGGCGCGACGCATACATGGAAAGTCTACGGCTAGACCGAGCGGCAGCGAGGGAGGACCTGACGACTACCGTGACGGGAGTTTGAAGACTCTATTGATAGCAGAGTTAAAAATCGCATGTGTGACATTAGCTAAATAAACCTTGAAGCTGAGTGTATGAGAATTGACAGGCAAAAAGATGTTGTATTAGGTTAAGTCTAGCTAGCTAGTGGGGGGTAGAAGGTATACACCACTGTAACTGTATGTACTTGGCATAGAGAAAATATCTATGATGGAGCGTATGTCACACTTGCCATGTAGTACCAGGTAAGTCCCTACCTACCTAGGTAGCTACTGCACCCTAGCTCGAATTACCTAATGCATGCCAAGACCACCGCTAGCTCAATACCACCCAGCGAAAAGCTTCAGTTTCAATTGATAATAATACAGCCCAAGATCCTGTTACTCGCCTCTAACGGCTTTTGTTTATTTCCTTAGTCGTGGAAAAGCAGATCTCAGACAGAACCACATCCCAGCCGCCATGGACTCGGAAACAATCAAGAGCGAGGTGATCCGCCAGGTGCGGACGCAATACGCCATAGACAACGCGAAGCAGCTAATCGAGGTATGAAAGATACATATAAATCTTCGTCTCTTTCATTGTTCACGAGCGTTATCGGCTTTGCTCCCGCAGCTACATTCTTTCCAGTCTCGGAAGCTGACGTATATTTCTTTCTGCTTTACGTAGAAAATCAACGAGCATTGTTTCGAGCGCTGTGTCTCCAAGCCCAGCACCTCGCTGTCGAGCGGCGAACAGACATGCTTCACGCAGTGCATGGAGAAATACATGGCGGGGTGGAACCAGGTCAGCTCGACGTACATTGCCCGGCTGCAGCGGGAACAATAAATTCAACGACGACTGCGAATACACCGAGCCGAACTTTCCCACGCTCTCATGACGACATGATTCAGACGAGGCGCTATATCTGATGTGTATCGCCAATGGCAAATAATGGGAGGGCTAGGAAAAGATAGAAGATATACACGGAAACTTTTTCCTATCGATCTTCACTTGGACGACAGTATACATGACGGATAGACTGGCCGCGGGATAGCTTGCAGCAGAGTTTTCTGCGTATTTGCTCCTCGGCCATGGGAGGAAAAAGAACAACACTAGATATGTACAACACCACGACTTGTACCATTATGAGACATCGGACGAAGATTCTGTTGTCCAGTAATACGGGCCGAATAATCTTCGCTCCGTGGGGTATATATTATATAAGACTTTGAACGCTCAATCGGCCGCAAGACCTCTCTTTTTCTCCTCTTCTGCCTGCCTTTTACGTGCCAGATATCTCTCCTTGGCGCTCGAGATATCTGACTCTGTTTTTCTGGTCTTGGTGGCCCGTTCTACCTTTTGCCGCTCCTCTTCCTCTTGTTCCATTGACCTCTTCAGCGATTGCTCCAGCTGAGCCTCCAGCATACGCGTCTGTCTCTCGCGCATTGCCTGCTTGCCCCCTGAACCAACGAAGCCACGCGCATGATCTCCCTCGTCTCTGCGATCCGGCCCTTTCCGCGCGTTTTGATGCGATTCCGACTTTTTCTTAGCGGCTAGATTTAATCCACCCTTGAGCAGTTCTCGCTTGTCAACCACTTGTCCATCTTCATTGATGGCGATAGTCCCGCCCTTCTCATTGATCTCGCGCGCTATATCGGCATCGGTCTTCGACTTCTCCTCCTGCTTCTCCTCTTCCTCTGGTCTCGGGCCGGACTTGGCACGTTCTTCAGCAGCCTTTACGACCTCGGCGTGCCGCCGATCGCCTTGGTCCAGCAAATCTTTGTAGAAAGCCGTCATACCGCCGCCCTGGTTCTTCTGTGCCTCGCGTTCCTCCCTCTCGCGCTCTTCCTGCTCGATGCGTCTGTTCTCTTCCTGCTGCTTCTTGTATGCCTCCGTGACGAATTTCTCCGTGCCTGCGTACTCCTCGCCTTCCTCCTCGCGCTCGCGCGCTATCTTCTTCTCTTCTGCAATTAGGGCGTCGCGCTTCCGCACTGCCGCAGATGCGATCAAGTTCTTCATGTATTTGGGTTTCCGCTCGATGTCCTCCTGCGTAACCTTTTGTTCTGGCTTTAGGGAGTCATATACTGCATCGTAGTCGTATATCGAGGGGTCAAGCTCCTCGGCCGCTTCGCGATGTCTCCGAGACTCCAACGCGCTTGATAAGTCGCCGTAGGCCGATATTTCCCCGTTCTTCAATTTGCTTGTCGGTGGCTGGCTCGGAGGACCAGCTTTTGTTTTGGAGGTTGATTTTTTGTCTTTTAAGCCGCTTGAGCGCGCCCGGGGGGGATCTTCGTCGAATTCTGTGATTTTTGTAGTTTGCGGGCCGCCGCTCTGCCCTTTTGTATCATCGTCAGAGTCGTCATCGCCGCCAAACATAGGTTTCCGCTTTGGCGGAGCAGGCTTTGATGTGACTGGCTTTTTAGCCAAGTTGAGGCCGAACGACAGTCCAGGTTTACTCATTGTGAAGCGAGATTAGAAGGACATCTGGACTCTACTACGCGTGAATGTGTATTGCGCCTGAAACTCTATGTATTAGGGATGCCATGGGAACTGAGCATCCACCAGCCACTTACATTGAGTACTACCTACCTTTAAGTGGGTCCAGCGGGAACGATAAGATTAGATAAAGCTATAATCTCTTGGACCCTTGGCTTTCAACGTCATCGCAACATTTAACTCGAGCACTCCTGGCACTTCTAGTACATCCTCCGAGGGTTGACATGCAAAATGAACCTGCGATGACAACCGAGCCATCGTCGCCTAAGAGGCGACACATTCTATCCTCCATAAACCCAGGGAAGCGCTCCGCTTCCCCCGAGATAGACAGAATCCCCCAATCTCACGAAGCCCCACCAGCTCCAGAGCCCCGCGACAAAGATGAAGAACAGCAACAAGGGGCAGAACCGACGGTAGAGGGGACAGCGAGAAAGACCTCCAAGTTCCGCTTCAAATCCAAGCACTCGCGTTCACACAGGTCCTCGCGACGCGATGATCGCGATCGCGATCGCAGCCCAGATGCAGACTATACACGCGACGACGACGGCGAATCCCGCCGCCACCACAGACACAGACATCACCATCGGCACCACCACCGACACAAGCGGCGCCGGACGCGCTCACGCTCCCCCACACCACCAAACCCACACGAGCCACCGCCGCTAGACGCCGAGGCCGCGTTCCGCGAGTCCCTCTTCGACGCCATGGCGGACGACGAGGGCGCCGCGTACTGGGAGGGCGTGTACGGGCAGCCGATCCACGTGTACAGCCAGACGCGGCCCTCTGCGGGGGGGCCCGAGGGAGGAGGCGAGCAGCTCGAGCGCATGGACGACGACGAGTACGCCGCGTACGTGCGGCAGCGGATGTGGGAGAAGACGCACCAGGGCCTGCTGGAGGAGCGGGCGCGGCGCGAGGAGAGGCGGAGGCAGAAGGAGCGGGAGGGGCAAGAGGCCGCGCGGCTGACGAGGGAGATGGAGGCTAGTCTGCGTCGAGGCGAAGAGAGGCGCGCGAAGAAGGTGTGGAAGGAGCGGTGGGATAAGTATGCGAAGGCTTGGGAGGGCTGGGATGGGACTCTTGAGGGTATGGCTTGGCCGGTGCGTAGTGGGAGACGTGAGGATGTGGAGAGTGCGGCGGTTAGGGAGTTCTACGTTATGGGGATTGATCCTGTGGAAGTTGGCGAGACGGAGTTTCTGGGTAGGTTGAAGGATGAGCGCGTTAGGTGGCATCCTGATAAGATTCAGCAGAGACTCGGTGGACGGGTCGACGAGGCTGTGATGCGGGATGTCACGGCTGTGTTTCAGATCGTGGATAAGCTGTGGACTGATACCCGCTCTAAGCAGACTGCTAGAGCACAATGAGCGTTTTTGATATTTATATTTGTGTTGTTCCTGCGCCTGAGGTCGTATACTATGATTCAAGCTCGATCACCGGTTTATTTTTTCAAGATTCATGGCTATCTAAGAAAACTTGCCGTGTCCGATAAATACTTGATAAAAGCAAAATTCGATCTGGAGACAGGACGAAGAGCGCGATACTACGATCGTACAGTCGAACTATTCTAGAGTTAGTAGCATGGTGAAACTTTACTATACAACTCTATAGCGGAAATCCTAGATATTGTGGGAGGGAACGGCAGGAGAGTTGAGAGCTTGTTTGATTCAGTTTAGCACCAAGACACAATGAGACTCCTGCTGCAAGATATTTTATCTCACGGACATTGCGGCTGTGGTAATAGATTTATACCATCTCGTCGGACGGTTGAACACCTTTTCAAATTTTGTTATCAACTCACCCCTGGCCCCAGTGTGCGTCCTTGCCCTTTCCGCCGACGGTAGGAGATCCCGAATTATCCATCTCAGGGCCCAAGCCGAGCCAGTACGTCTACTTAAGTATGATAGTCAATTATTATTAGATCCCTAGAAGGGGGTGGTTAAGTCACTTTTGTTACAGAGCAGTGATCCCGCAACACGTCGCAGAGGGGAGAGTTTCCAGAACTGTAGTACCTGAGCATCCCAGGACGCAAGTCCAATACGCACTATATATGTGCTCGAAGCAGCACCGAGATCCAGTGTCCTGTTTGAGAAGTGGCGAGACGTCAATAATCCAGTCTCGGTAAAATTTCCGGTATTTTTTTGTTACTGCATCTTTCAGCCCTGATTGGAAAAACCGTTCCGATCAAATTGTCGTTGTTAAGGCACATTGTAGGTAGATGCATTTGGAGTAGCATAAGTCGGGTGTGATAATGGGAAGATGGGTACTGGGCAAAAGCTTTCCGGCTGGCATTGTAGTCGCTATCCGTAGAAAGCATAGAGCAGCGTTTGATAGCTGGCCCTATCGAACAGTCATTTCAGTCAAAGCGTAGCTCTGCCACTCTCTCAACCATACTTTCATCGCTTAATGCACTCCAATCCTCTTTGACTTTTGACGCCGAGCTTTTGAGGGCGTGTTTTATCCTTTGTTGAAGTGTTAACGGAGCATTACGAGACTCATCATCCAGTAATATCGCCGCCAACTCTAGTGCATCGGTATGAAAGTCGAGGCGAGAACGATCCAAAACACTCGCTGCGGTCCCGGCTGGCTTGACCTCACATTTCGCAATCAGCTCTAAGAGATCTACTGAGCCAGGATGAGAACGTGGGCTTTCATCGTATTCCATGATGATGTAGAAGATCTGAATAATGCCCGAGCCCCGTAAGTAGTCCCCAGTAGTTAATTCCTTGTCCTGACTTGCGAGAATCTGGCGCAGATCAGGATATAGACAACGTGATAAGATCTCACTTTCGTTAAAAGCTTCGCGACCTTCAGATGTTCGGAGAATGCCCTCGAGCGCTGCGATGATGGGCAAGCGTAATTCGGGCATGTCCGTTGAAGCCAAGCTCATCTTGTATAGTTCGGCGAAAAGGTCAACCAATCCAGCGGCTTGCGTCCTCAATGTTTCACCATCATCATCACGAAGCCAAGTGGCTACGAATCTGACGGCAGCTGGTGTTATGGGGTCCTCAAAAATGCTTCTTCCAGAACTTTGTGCGGACTCTATACCACGGGCACCTGCTAGAAAATCATCCCAGCGGTCCCTAAGATATTCCATGACATCGCCAACTGTTTTCGCGAGATCTTCATGCAGCTTGATAATTCGGTCTGGGGTTAAGCCATGCTGTGCAGTGCCGTTGTCTGCTGCAGTAATTAGGAAACCAACAAATGAAGTCATGATGTCGAGGGCTGCGCCAATTCGGCGGGATAGAGAGGGATATTCTGTTGTGTTCACTTTTGGAATTAAGAGATGCAGGGTAGAGAGTATATCCACTTGTACCATCTTCACGAAGAGGTAGGCAATGGGCCTTGCGGAACCTGGGTCATCAGAGAATAGAGCTTCGGGAGCCTTCTCAGGGTAAGCAGCCAGCAGAGCGGCGGCACATTGGATGTAGGCTTGTCGACCGTCCTGCGTCTGCTTATTGGAGGCCATATCCTGTATCAATCTAGCTACTGGCCGAAGCCATCGAGGGTTTGACGGTCTGAGCTACGAAATAAGTTAGTCAAGGCCGTTTAAGATAAGGACTGAACTTGTTGCTCTCAAACTGGGCCTAAACACAAAGCGCTGTCGTATGGTGCCAAAGCGAAACAGACGTCTGGACAAATGCACTCACATTAGGATTTAGATTATCGAATGTTAGTGTAATGAAGTTGAGCAAAGGTGCTGGATGCTGGCCTTTGAAGGATGCGACAAATAGCAGAAGAGCGTCATCAATCTTCGCCCTCATGGTTTCAAGTGGCACACCAGTGCTTTCACTGACCCAGGCCCAGTAGAATATGGAAAAGACAGTTTCATGCTGCGGCACGACCTCTATCAACGACCCCCAGCTGCTGATGTCGAGCTCGGCAAAACATGTCGCACCGCCTGCAGCTTGACCCTGGGGCTGCTGGACGAGGACATGGATAAGGTCGACTATGCGTCGAGTGGTCTCTTCGGAGCTAAGAAACTATGAGTATGTTGCGTCTGTGTTATTCAGTTGGAGTGTATCAAACCTATAGAGCACCGCATTGGCGAGATTCGGTATCCTGGCATAGAACCTTTCGTCCAGGGCACAATCATTCAGTAACTTGGTAAAGGTGTAGATAACGGCAACGGCCACATCTAGCATTTCCCTTGACTGCTTCCGCTGCTCTGACGGCGGCTGAGATCCCGTTCGGATCAGACGGTCGAGGAATCTCGGTGAGATCGAGTTCCACAGCTCCGCCACCTGTTCTTGACGTAGGTCGGAGGCAGGATTATCTAGAGTGGTCTTCAAGAGGAGCAGGCCGACGAAGCGTGAAGTGTCATCTTTAGCAGCGAGTAACTGATGGATCTTCTGAATTTCGGCTGATTCCATGCCGCAATATCAATTTTGTTGAGTCTGAACTAGTGATATCTTCGATGACGGGTGCGGTGACGTTCCCATATCTTGTTTCCTTCCATTTCTACCTCTTATTTCTATAGCTGATGATTCGCCTCTGATACTGGTACATTACCACCTGTGCAGGCATCTACCTGTACTTAGGTGGGTACATAGTCCGAGTACCTAGGTACTCATTAATAGGCACTGTAACAAGCTAACCTGCCAAGCATAATAGCGTTGTTTCTGGTTCATCACCGGCTTAATCGATAAGATATGACCCAGAAAGCATGCTAATAGGACCCCTAATCATGCAGTATCCCTGTCATTAATGACGGGCGGCTGTTAAGTAGACATCGGTCGCCGAAAGTCACCATCATCGGCCATCTGTCTTAGTGGGATATGAAGCCGAACAAGGAGCATCCATCATTCCGCTGAATTTATCATCACCGTGTCCGAACTCCGCAAGTGATGAAGAGCGGAAACTGAACCGACATGGCATTTTGCATCGCGACGCCCCCAGAATGGCTAGCAACAGGAATTTCATGAGCCTTTCCGCAGGGGCGGCGTCGTCGTCATCATCCTCATCGCGGTCGCCCGACGAATCCCGACCTCCTGTCTTTCGCGACGAGACCAATGATTTCGACTACGACGAGGCCGCCCACGCAGCCCACGATGCCCACGATGTGCTAGGAGACGATCCGTTCGATGGCGACATTGCGGATGTACCATTGACCTTCAAGCGCAAACAGAAGCAATCCATTCTCTCCCAGCCTGGTCGGCTGCTGTCGGCGTTGACAGGCAACCGATTTGGGTCCCATCCATCGGCTTCTGGCCACTCATCAACAGGCACCGCGACGCCCACATTGCTTCATAACATTGACCCGGGGCGGCGCGACTCGGGGTCCTTTGGCGCGGGCAATGGATCTAAGGATGGTCTGCCCCTTGATTGGTACGCTGAGGGACCGGGAAGGAGAGTAGGCTATGAAGATCTGACTGCTATTGATTGGATCTTCGAACACACAAAGGAACGCCAGCGACTTCGTGTTCTGTATTCAAGCGCGACCGGCTTAGTGGGGTACATACAGCGACTGGCCGACTCGAGCCAAGTATGGATTGTCCTGGTCCTAACCGGTCTTGCCGTTGGTACCATAGCGGCGGGTATAGACGTCGCGTCGGACTGGCTGGGAGACCTGAAGACTGGCTACTGCTCCTCGGGACCAGACGGAGGCGCTTTCTATCTCAACAAGCAGTTCTGTTGTTTGGGCTACGACCAAGGGGCCAATTGCTTAGGCTGGAAACCGTGGGCTGCGGCTCTTGGTATAGGAACTGCAGCTGGGAAATGGTTTATAGAGTACTTTTTCTTCTTAATGTTTTCTGTGAGTTACAGTTATCAAATCGTACACAGTTTGCGGCTCTCCCAGCTAATCTCTGCCAAGATCACATTTGCTCTCGCGGCAGGCTTTCTTGTCAAGGAGTACGCGATATATGCCAAGCATAGTGGTATACCCGAAATAAAGACGGTGCTAGGAGGCTTCGTCATTCGCCGCTTTCTTGGCAGCTGGACATTGGTCACGAAATCACTGGGCTTGGTGAGCCTCCCTCTCAGCCATGGCTCATATATCAGTTACTAATTATTAGTAGTGCTTAGCTGTTGCATCTGGTATGTGGTTGGGCAAAGAAGGCCCACTGGTCCATGTGGCATGTTGCTGTGCCAATTTATTTATTAAACTATTTCCGAATATCAACGGTAATGAAGGTTAGTATTCCCTTCAGCATTAATATGCGATTGTGAAAGTTGACAATCTTAAATAGCAAGAAAGCGGGCAGTTCTCTCGGCAGCTGCTTCGTCGGGAATATCCGTTGCCTTCGGCTCCCCCATAGGAGGTGTCTTATTCAGTCTGGAATCGGTCTCGTATTATTTTCCAGATAAGACTATGTGGCAGAGCTTCGTATGTGCTATGACAGCCGCTGGAATACTCCAGGCCTTAGATCCTTTCCGGTCAGGCAAGCTTGTGTTGTACCAAGTCAAATTCTCTACAGGATGGCATGGATTCGAAATAATACCCTTCGCCCTTTTGGGAATACTGGGAGGTGTGTACGGTGGTCTTTTTATTAAGGCTAATATGCGTGTGGCTCAATGGAAGAAGTCGACCACCTGGCTCCCAGGGCCACTGGCTCAAGTTGCCATCGTCGCCTTCGTGACCGCTCTCATTAACTATCCAAACTTCTACATGCGCGCCCAGGCCTCTGAGCTAGTTTCTTCACTCTTCACCGACTGTCGGCTCGTGCTCGATGACCCTTTCTCTCTTTGCAAGACGGGTGCAGCTTCTGCCAGCACTATCGTATTATTAATTTTTGCCTCCATTCTAGGCTTCTTCCTTGCCTCCGTCACATTCGGCCTCCAGATTCCAGCGGGTATTATCCTTCCCTCTATGGCGATCGGCGCATTATTTGGCCGTGCTGTTGGCATCATTATGGAGATTTGGCAGCACAATCATCCGAACTTTTTCGCGTTCAGCACGTGTGACCCGGATGTACCATGTGTCACTCCGGGTGTCTACGCTATCATCGGGGCCGCAGCGACACTAGCCGGCGTTACACGTCTCACAGTCTCGATCGTTGTTATTATGTTTGAGCTCACAGGCGCTCTCACCTATGTCCTTCCCATCATGATTGCCGTGATGCTGTCCAAGTGGGTCGGCGATGCCTTCTCACGCCGAGGTATCTACGAGGCATGGATTCACTTCAACGGGTACCCGTTCCTCGACTCTGGCGATGAGGGAGGCGGCGCGCAGCACGTACCCGATATAACTGCGGGCCAGATCATGACGCGGATCGAGGACCTCGTAGTCCTCACCGCTACGGGGCATACTATAGCCTCGCTGCGAGCAGTGCTAGACTCCTGCGCTTACCGGGGGTTCCCAGTCGTCAACGACCCCCGTGACGCCATGCTCCTAGGCTACATATCACGTTCAGAGCTCGCTTATAACCTCGCCGCTTGCAATCTCCCACCCGAAACCGAGGCGTTCTTCAGCCACCAGCCCCTCGCGGACCCGCGCTCGACGCTCGATTTGCGGCCCTGGATGGACCAGACGCCTCTCACACTACCCAGCCGTAGTTCCCTGCACCTCGCCGTCTCGTATTTCCAGAAGCTCGGCGTCCGCTATGTGCTATTCAGCGATCGCGGCGTACTCCAGGGTCTACTCACGAAGAAAGACTGCTGGTACGTCCTCAACGGCGTCGAGGAGACGCGACGAACCGGTGCCGCAGACGGAGCCAGGGGCGTGGATATCCTCTCCAGTAGAGGTGGCGACGGCATCATAGACGAGGAGAACGACCTCCTCGGCGGAAGAAGAGATAGAATACCGGAGTCGCCCAACGATGATAGGGCGAGCGGGATATTATAAACCCGCCTTCTCCCGGGCCTGTCTGGTCTCAGGGTCTTCGTCGGCACCGAGTAATATCATAATTACCTACTATTACGCAATATAAGCCAGGGCAGATCAAGGAGGGTCACATGTTGTATTGTCTGCTGTACATCTACTTATCTACTTGGGTTTTTGGGATAGATCATTATTTAGGGCGCGGGGGCAACATGTTTATTTTATAGAGAGAGGGGGGAGAGGAACAAGACACTGACATTGACACTGGCTGATTTTCATTATCTGGAGTCGTTATTCACCTACTCACTTAGGTATTAATTGATTAATGAGACATGTCCCATTTCCCAGGTTTTGTCCTTTTCCTTTTTCTCTCTTTGGGATGTTGTACTAACCGCTGCTTAGTAGATAGGTTTCATACACTTACCGGGTGAGGCATATAATGAATCGGGTTCGATCCCTAGGTAGCAGCGATATATGGTTATTTGCTTTTGGCTCATCTGATGCTGTTGTCGAAGTAACAAATAATTAGGGCGTGTACAAGAGGGAGGGGTGGGGGCCTGATGGAAAATTCATGCTCGTAATCGCTGGTAGACTGTACGGTGGCATTTCGATAAAATGACTGGAATACAGTCAGTATCCGGCCGGACCATAATAACGCTATTCGCATGCAGTGTAGTAAGCGCATCGTGTACGGTCACTGCTTGCAAGAACGCTCTGTTCTTAGGTCTCGCAACTTGGCCGAATCAGCCAATATACATTAACGTCACGTTAATGTCCTATTTGAAGCTAGGATCTCAAGGTACCCCAAATGCAAAGAGAAAAAAACATCAAGGTATGTATTTAAGTATGCTACGAGACGACCGCGAAAACGCCTAGATCTTCCCGCCGTATCCATGCGTCTCTGACCCCGTGTGCATAAACTAGAAACATGAAGGGAAGAAGAAGGGTATCATTCCTTTCCCAGCCGCCGATGACAAAATGTCTTAGAACTCCACCCAATGCAAATGACCTTTGTTGCCATAACCATACGCAGTACGAATGCTTCAAGGCCGAATGCTTCAAGGCTGACTCGTTTGTACAAGAGACGTAATAGAGTTGGCAGTCGACTCAGCCCCACAGCGCGAGGAAACATGTAAGCGGGGCGAATGCGACACTCCATCAAGATTCATGGTTCAACATGCTTCCCAAATTTCCGAGGATAGCAGTCGATACCATCTACTTGCTGCCAAATTCAATTCGGTCTCAAATTATACGCTTCACTCCCCGCGTTCTCGCGTCATCACCACGTCGACAAAACGGGGGGTGAATTCTTTATCGAAAAGAAAGCCCTGGTCATGTACCAGCAGGTCGCTTGCCCTTTTTTGTGGCGGTCATAATTTTCAACTCAAGGTGGTAATAAGATTTGGCCGTCTTCTTTGGACCTTTCAAATCGACCTTTGTTCGGCAAACCGGACAAGTTCTTTTCATGATGTCGATATGTAAGGATGAATGTAAACATTCCGAGCAGAAAAGGTGACCTAGCATCAAAACATCAGCAACCATTGAGAATGATTAAGAGGGGCGAAGGTAAAATTGTGACCCAATAGTACGTACCACAGTGAGTGACAGTGAGGGCAGTCGTATCATCCATACAAATGACACATTGAAACTTGCCGATCTTGACCCGGTTATCTACCCTGGGTGCCATGAGCTCAGCAGGCACTTCCGTAGCATTAGACAGATCGATCATCTCAGAGCTGTCGTGCCCCATGATCCCAGGGATATCGTCATCTTCAAACGGAGATGGCTCGCCCTCGAGAAGAACGGATGTCTCTTTCCTTCTTGTCTTGCTAGGCCGAGTGCAAGGTGACGTGGCAGCAGAAGATCTCTTTCGGACGGCAGAATCGGCGCCGCTGGTGAGGCTCCGCCTCCGAGTCGTTACCGGCATTGTCGCTAGCGGTATTGACGAGTCAACGCCGGAATTCGGGGCCTCGCTATCAGGCTCTTGCTTCGTTAAATCAACCGCCCCTCCCCGATGTGATATTCGTCTTCGATTCGAGGCCGGTGGCATTTCTTGACCGGTCACAGCAAAGCTGGATCGACCGGACGGGGACAAGGTTGTCGGCGAAGGCAAATCACTCAGCGGGGGTAACGATGGAGAGGAGAAGTTTTCGGTGGCCAGAGTAGAAAGATAAGCGTCGTCACTGATTCTAGTAGCACCAGTAGCTCGTGAATAGTACTGGGCTTGAGATATGGGAGGCGCTGGTCGATGGTCGGCGCCGCTCATATGTGGGATCGTGGCGAGAGAAAACAGGGAGGGAGTCGCAGAGGGGTGAGAGTTTCGGTTGCTGGCCTGAACGTCTGGAGGGGTCGGAGGCTGATAGTTGCGTGGATGCCCATAGAAATTATAGCCGCCAGATGGATGGAGATGGCATTCAGGAAGCCCCAAGCTCGAAGGGTGGTTCCGCGGTGTCGGTGCTGTTATGAGTGCAGCTGTGGTTGCGGCCGGCACTGCTGGTGTTGGGAGTGGGGGCTGTAGGGTCGTCGGGGTCAGAGGAACGCCGTGAAATGAACCGCCGATACGGAGCAAGGGATAATTGGCGATACTGGCGTTATCCGGGGTGCTGTCGAGAGGCGTATGCAGGTGATCGCCGACGGTGGCAGAGTACGAGTCGTTGGCGGGCGGGCTTGGCAGAGGGGGGAGAGTGCAGCGGTTCGAGATGGCGCCGTTGGTGAAGAGATTCCGTACATGCAAGTCGGGATTGCCGAGGGGTACGAAGTAGTAGTAGTTGGGACTGGCAGCAGCGTGGGCGTCGGTATCGGTGTTGGCGTTAACGTTGGTGTTGTCGTTAAGGCTAGAGTTGGCAGTTGTCGTCGTCGTGCTGACGGCGGTGGAAGTGGTGGTGTTATTATTACTATTAGAGGCCGTTTCGTGTTGTTCGTTGTTTCCAACCAGGTAGTAGTAGTTGGTGTTGGATGGTGCAATTCGGCCGTCTAAAAGTGATTCGGTGGCGACAAGCGCCGGTATTTTTAGCTCTAGTCTTTACCAGTCTCCAAATCACAAACAGCCAGGGGAAAGCCGTGGACTCGTCGTCGTCCTCGAACGGGCCAAGTCCGACGGATGACGCGGTTCTGATGTTGTGTGGGGTCCCAGAGCAGGAGATGCCAAAGGGAAAACAAGGGCAAAAGAAAATGAAAATAAATAAAAACAAGAAAGGAGAAATGAAAGGAATTGGATGGGCTTCCTTGAAAAATGAGAGACAATAGGGAGCGCCACCAGATACGAGATAAGCCGGGCAGGAAATACTGTATAACGTAAAAAGTAAAAGGCAGTAGGATGTGAAAGATTTAGATACCTCTGGAGAAGCCGCCCCAGGTGGCCATGGTTAAAGTTGGACGCCCGAGTTGTCGATAATGAGAATGCCCATGCCAAAGCGGGATGGCGACTTCCTTTTGCCGGCGAGCGTTTCGATGACACTCCCAGTCGGGCTGCCTGGCACTGTGACGACAGCCTGTGCAACTACCCAGGGGCCCCACTCGGTGCCTCACTTAGTAGCTGTGCACAGTACCTAGCCCGACTTACACACTATTAAACGTTAGAAGGTATCGATGCCAACAAGTGAGCTCAGTTGCCGTAGCTTACCTCCCTCTTACAAGTGCTCAAGCACTTCAGTATGGCTTGGCCGGCATTCAAAAGCCTCGGAAAGAGGAATGGGAGAGATAAAGAGCAACCGAATAGATAAAAGCAGGACTTCGGTGCATGCAAGTCTTACGAGGTAGGAAGTTCGCTGATGGAATCTTTTTAATCTTGGTCTCTTTTTCTCCCTTCGGGTTTTCTTTTCTCGCCGATCTTCCCTTTGTTTTCGTTCTTGTATCTTCGGCTCTCTCTGACAATTGCTTGTCGAAAAAGGGATATTGAAGGAATGTACGAGGCCTTGTGAGTAACGTGAGCAGATAGAGCAAGGAATCGGCAGGGCCGTATGATATATATAGACGGGCACATGTGTAAGTAGGTAGGTACACAACCACTTACATGTATGCAGGCAGGCAGAGCCTCGTACAGGCATTTAAGGTCCAACACACACACCTTCGCTATGACAATTAAAAAGTGGACGTGTGCCACACGGAGAGTTCCTTCAATTCCGTCTCATTGAGGCATCGGCAAGGTATCGGCGGGGCGCCGATGCTCGCTGCCCGTGTAATCATATAATCTGTTCCTCATCTCGTCCATCTACCCACCCACTAAGTCTCACTCATTCATCTATCTCATTGTTGGGTGCATTCACTTACTTACTCGCTCCTTCATTTGTCCTCCCTCGCTAGTGCATGCTTGCTGCCTTCGCCCTCGCTTTCGCTTTGGCTCCCGCTGTGGCCGCTCTCGTCATCCGCATCTGTCCCGACCGGGATTCTTGCATACGGTATTCCATCTGATCAATGACGAGTCGTGCTCTTGAGACAATCACGCCGGCTCGTACAGCGCTGTACCACGCCAGTGTGTCTGTCACATTTCAGTTCGGCCACAATCAGCGATCGGGGGGTTTAGTCTCAGACCCTTCAAGATAGCAGTCTGGTAGTCCATCGCATCAAGCAGTCGATTAATCAACCATCAATCACTTGCCGGGCTGTCATAGCGTTGTGCCGCTACTATAGCGTGGAAAGCATTTCCCCGGCTTTAGTGAAGGTTGTTTCATACACAATAACCACACGAGAATAGGATAACGGTGCCGAGGTAACTTACTTCGGTCTAACAAATGGGCGAGCGCGAAGTCCTATTGTTTTCCATTGTTTCGCCATGGAGGCCAACAATGATTGAAGTCTGAAAATTTTCCGCATAATACCAAGCTAAGTGATACTGTCCCACTGCAGAACAAGCACCACTTCCCCAAGGTCTGCTTCCGAATTACGGCGAGAGGTCTGGTAATGTGGATGAGCCATACACAAAGAAGTTTGTATTAGCAAACCTTTTGGATTTGGAATGGTGGGTTCTGTTGTACCATTCATTTCTGGAGCCCCATTCCCTAGGTCGTCTTTGCTGATATTAAATCTCCGGCCGCCATTGGCAGAAGCGTCCCTGATCACTGACTTCGCGATACTGGCCCTGCTATACAAACAAAGGTCGCCTTCTGACGTGGGAAGTGAAGAGAGCATTTGTTATTTCTAGCAAGCAAGGCAACAATATGACTCCGTGCTCACTCGGACTTCCACCTCTGACGTAAAAGCTTAAATAAAATGGGATATTTGTTCGCGATGACCATGTGATATCGTTGCACAGGGAAATTTGTCGCACAAGGAAAGTAAGAAAGTGACACGGGTTTGCAGGCACCAGTCAGGGGCGGAACTGAGACCTTGCGCAGTAGTCGCAAGATCATAACAACACATACGGTCACCGAGGCGTAGCGCATAACTGTCCTTTGCATTGCTCCGTGTTCAAGATTTAGTTAACCTTATATCAAGAGCGAAATAGAAGCTACATTGATCAACCTAATATAGTACATCGTCGAAAACTTTGGTTTTAGTCAGAATTAGGGGTTTGGTCGAGGCTAATTTCTGTGCCATGATTCCAGATCCATTCCCAAGCGGATCGTCGACAACGAAGAGTATGTTGCGAAGGCAGTTGCTGGTCGGGGAATTGTCCGGGCAGTGAAGGCTATCATAAAGAATATACAGAGCGAAGTCGGAGTTTACAGTCCTTACGTAGCTAGGACGAGAGTTTCTAGTCACGAAGCCTGGAGCATGGCAAGGCGTGAGATGTAATCATGCCATAGCATAACAATGGGTAGCATAATAGCTGTCAACAAAGAAAAAAATTGTGTTCAACTAAGTAGCTGGCGATTTCCTTGAGCATTTCTTAGAATCATGTGAAGGCAATGCTTTATCAAAATGGGTAGGTAGGTAAGACATAAACAGAATCGATTGCATACCCACCTTTGTCCTGCTGAAAGGGTTCGATAATTTCCAAATCCAACTGAATGCTTAATGGAATCACATCGTGGAGTGGCGAATACAGTCCAAAGACTACAGCTTAACAATACTGTTTCAGCGCTCTTGAACTCACCTTGGGGTCCCTGAGGTTCTTAGTATACCCCTTGCCTAAGTTAGGTCGTCTTGGTGGTTACTTAATATCTTCAGGCCTTGTCAACGGCCGGTGCATGCCAGTTCGTTGAAAAACAAGGAGACCACCATTTTTGATCTTTCATGTCATTAGGTGGCGTCTCTGGACTCAAGGAGGGTATCAAGAAAGAACTCTGAAGAAGGCGCGTCTTTTAGAGCGTCTTTCCAATCTCTCCTCTAAAGCCCGACAAGGGAACCAAATTCATTTGGATTATAGACTATAGTCAAAGGAAGATAAAGCAGCTTGAAACTATTGTTGCGAGAAATCGACACAATAGCTAGCGTAAGCCGCGGTGCCCCGGCAATTAGATATATGTCGTGATAAAGGATGAATCAGGACCTGAGAGCAAATGCGTGTTGTAGAGGATAATTCAGGAACGGTACAGGGATTAAAATATAATGTATGGAGAGGCAAATGTGCGTATGACTGCTGTTTTTGCTGACTATCCCAAGCTCAACCAGTGCCGCTCGGCCTGTTCATTCAATGATAGCAGCGGTGTACTGGATCAAGATCTTGAAAAATCGGTCTGAATCCACAAATTAAACGAGATGATGCCCTTCCACTTGTCATAGATGAGTATAACATGACAAAAAGGGCGAAGTAAGTTGGTTGAAAATTATTCAAGAGCACATGCAAATTTCAAGTTTCTGTCTAAAGAGCTAGCGGCACCTGGCCAGTTGAAATATAAAGAGCTTAACTAGAGACAAAAAATAATACCATCATCTATCTTGTTACAGTGAGCAATACAGGCAAAGACTCCTTCACAAGTAAAAGGTCAGGAAGGAAAAAAGGGGAAGAGGAAAGGGGAAAGGGGGAAAAGGAGAAAAAGGGGGGAGAAAAAAAAAAAAAGAGAGAACGCCGATGGGAATCGGCTGATGCGCCCTGCCTTAGGTATTTCCGCGACAAGCTCCTAAGCTACAGCGCGCCCTGCTTTCGCATTGGCGGGTATTTCTTTGCGGACGTGTCCAGCACCGTTGCGCCGCGGGCAGCCTTCCCCGGTCTACCAAGGGGGAGAGCGTCCCCTCCCCCTTGGTAGCCGGAAAAGACCTAGCTGGTACCGTATCTGAACCGGGATCCTCTTGGTCATAGAGGGCGAACTCTACCAAATAGGCCATTGGTGCTTGTTATGGAACGACGTGTTGTTCTTAATTATAAGGCACAAGCAGGGTGGTGGTGTGGTGTGTGTACCTAGGTACCTAGGTACTGCAGCTTCCTAGGCAAACGTGATTGTTGTAGTTGACAATGGTAGTCACGTGTTTTCGTGTTTTGCGTATAATGCATTTACTATACCCATTGTAACGCGTAAGCTGTCCATCCTGACATGGTACTTCTCTTTCTCTGTTGTGTTCCTCCTATATTGGTTCGCAACAGTGAATATATAACCTCAGGGCCACGACCTATATTAACCCTTCACGATCACCCACATCGGCCGTAAGCCGTCTCATCATACGTGTCATCACAGGTTTTCAGGCTATGAAGGGTGTTATAAAGCATAGTCCGTTCCCCCCTTATAACCCAGGAGGACCTTCGTGTCCGACTCCATTCACGTAAGCTCTGGGTTGTTCTAGTTCGGCCGCCCAAGCCGACTAAAACCAATCAAAGTCCCCTCTTCACATTCAGGCAACCAGCCGGGCTCCAACTTAATTCTAGACAATAAACTGGCTCTTTCGAGATCAACTCCTTCACTACATTGCAGCTCTCGCAGAATAAGGCCCGAGGCCATAAGTAAGTCTTCACGAGATATAGACTGGAACCAGGTGCTGTAAATGGCGTTTTCAGTGGCAGATCGATTCACCCCTAATCTTTGGTCAAGCAAGCTGCAAAGATCGAACTTGATGTCAATTCGATCTGTATCTGAAGTATTGCCTCATGTCGTAGAACATGACCACGCAACTTTGACATAGTGATACTATAGTTTCTTGGGCTGTTCTTGTGTTAATTGGGATCAAGTATGAGAATCACTCTACTGTTTCAATACCTATCGTGCTATACAAGACGCCGGTAATGGAAGAAGGCAAATTTAAACACCTGAAGTGGAAAATGTGTCGACTTATATCATAGAATTATACCTAAATGTACAAGCAGCGATTCCCTGATTTACTCCTTTCGTTTTCTCGCTTTGGCCGCTGGCATTCTGGTTTAGTGTTAGATTACTCAGGAAGGACCAAGTATACGCCTGACATATATTGGGTTCCGCTCAGAAATTCTAGTCACCTATACTCAATATATTTTCCAATTTCTTTTACGTGCCTAAAGTTTAGAGTGAGATGATAGGCTATTGACATGGTCTTAGGAGGCGAAGGCAACACCACTTCCAAGTTAACTGCGCTGTTCATATATTTCTTAGCGGCTTCTAGATAGGTTCATCTTCTTCCTGCTACATGGCTTCCCAGAGAGAATGCCACATCCTTTTTTGTTCTAGTGAAGCAGTAATTAACTGTCACTTGAAACTCTACCTGGCGATCTGTAAGTGGGATGCAGTAATGAACTCGGGATTTTTTCATGCTTGTCAAAGTGGGCTTACATAGATACCTCGATATTGAGTGACTGAATTTGGCATTTTCATGTGTGCATCGGTTTATGTGCTTGGTGGCTGCCTGCGCCGCATGTAAAAATAGCGCCAAGTTCTTTTAACGTGGTAGGTACGATCAACACACCTGCAACTTCTCACACTTGTAGCTTTGCAAGCCTATAGCTTCTCACATCTGCAACTTCCACCAAATATGTGAGGAAGTGGTGTGGCAAATGATGTGCTACCTTGAAAGCGAGGGAAGTGAATCTTCCTCTCATACCTGCAACTTCTCTTACACACTACTGATCTTAGATCTCAGAGCACACCTTACCCTATTCCTTGTGTCCTCATGCCCAAAATGACCGATATCCCATTGCAACTCCCAATATTCACTATGTGTGATGCAGCCGAAAGACCACCTGAATTCGCATTCCCCTCGTTCCGTAAATTTCCCCCTGAGCTCCGCCGCGAAATATGGCTTTGGGCCCTGCAGCAACACTCGCAACGGATCATCAAGTTGCGCGTGCGAGCCCGCTCTCCCCACGATGCATCGATTACTAGCGTGGGCAAAACTCAACCGTCTGCGCACCCAGACGCATGCTATGATGCTATCGTCGAAACCCATCAGAGACTCAGCGCGCTATTCTTCGTCGATCGAGATTCACGCGATGCCGCTTTGTCTCACTATCGGGTGCAGATACCCTGCTGGTTCACGTCGGATTCAACTAACAATAGCTCCCCCTGGAGACCCGGAACTCTTTACTTTAGTCCGGAGCGCGACTTTCTATGGATCAGAAACGGCATGGGCCCTGTGGCCGATTTCCTGCATGATCTGAGGACGGTCCGTGACCCCCGCCAAGTCGGCCTGCTGAATCTGGCCGTGGATAAAAACGCAAGCACGGGTTTTCGCAACATTGATCCAACCTTTCTTGATCCGTCAGTGCAGAAAAGCTACAAGGAGACACTATGCCAGCTACGAGAAGTCTTGTTGGTAGAGGAACGTATTGTCGGCCGTCATGTAATTGGGCGTGCTGGCGTAGCCGATTGGGACTGCCGACTGAATCGTGCGCTTCCGGTCAGCACTGCGATTCCAGAGTTTCGCATCGTGGGACCCGACCCCCGGCCCATCGGCCAACATTTGGACAATATCTTCTTCTGGGGCGACCCCTGTTCCGCGGCTGACTTTTTCAGTCAGCACGTTCATTCCTATTTGAAAGGCGACCAAGACATGCCGCAGACTCGATTTCGCGTCCTTTTGACGTTCGACTCTGGGAATAAGATACACAGCTGTCAGGACGCAGAGGAGTGGTTGCGGAAAGAGGAAGACATGCGGACGAGTGAAACCTCTCTGCATGTGCCAGGGCGAGTCATAGTGGAGGGATCAGAGAACTCACCCGTCAGTTCTGCTTTCGGGTTTTGGCTCTTCTCGTTAGACGCTTTTGGCGGCTTGCCTCAAAGCCAAGCTCAGCGCCGCGAATGGTCTTGGCCGCGCCGTATCTGCTTGAGGGAACATTGGCCAGAGCTGGCGTTATGCGATATTTCTTAGGATTCAGTACGGCGTTAATCTATCTTCCACAGATGGCTAGTGCACTTTCTTTCGGCACGGGCCATCACCTCTGCACCGGAAGTTGGTTGAGTAAGATCATGATTCTTGATTGTCCCGCTCGCTTTCAAACACGTTACTGATGTAACATTTCTAGCACTATCACAGGCACTATGCAATATTAATTACGGAGACCGAGCTCTGTTGTTAAAGATCTTTTGCCTTGCCTTGGGAAACTAGGTCAGATCTACTTGTAGAGTGAACCCATCTGGCCGCGTCTATGTATCAGGCACCCCATGTTTACGCTAGGAGTCCACGATCGAGGAATATGGAGGCTGCTGGAACATTTTGAGACGAAGCGAAAAGGTAAAAACATCACTAATTTTGGAATTCGCATCTATGGGATAACATACCCTACTATCCATGCTATTACACTAGCCGCTTTATCCCAGCATAACCTCTTTCGACGTCTAATAATGGCCCGGTAGCGTTTCAACACATGCAATAATGACTTGCTCACTGACTTTCTTCATACTGAAATAATCGCTTCTTAGTGATCAAGGGAAACAAATTCGGAAATCTGTGCTAAGTTTGACGGTTTCATTTCATATCGTTGTTTGAGTGATAGCTCTGGTAACCCTATTCTTCCCATCGGCTAGGTTTGGGGTCCTGCGAATCGGCAGCTGCCTCGGAGCTCTCCGAATTATATAAAGAGAACTCGGGGTAGTTGTATGTTCGTCTGGTGGGATGCGCATTTGTAATGTCCAAAGTTCCTAGTAATTCACCTACCCTCGTACTGGGGGCTATCTCAATACAGTTCGACCAGGTACTAAAGCCAGCTTCTTCGTGCGTTAGACGTTGCAATTACAGGGTCACGTTGCTCGGCTACTCTAGTGTTCGTGCGTTCTGTGTCCCTTTTTGCAGTATAGGTGCAAAGGCCCACCGACCGAAAGGACGATGACGAGACCACACAGACTGAAAGATCCGTACGCAGTGGTCCGGATTTCTTATTATCAACCAGTCTGTACTATTGAGGCAGTCGATGTACCAATGCCATAGGGCCTCTCGACTTACTTGCCTGTTACACAACTTCTTTTATTCAAGCGTGGTAAAGTTCGATCGTTGAGCTAATAGGCGGCATCTGTTTAGGTTTAAAAAATGTTCCAATAATTGTGTAGAATAGTAATCGTGTGAAGCCAGCCATCTTTTATTTAGCTTGCTTAGCCTAACTACGAAGACAGAAAGAAGATATACTCGGCGTCTTCATCCACTTAAACAAGGCAAAAACTAAAAGGGGCTTCATTTCGTAACTGAGCCCATACGATCATGTATCCACAATGAGTTGAAGTTGCCTGGATTGCCTAACGCGATTTATTTCACGTCACTCGCCATGATCATTTTCTTGGGGGGCCATTCACTACTCTGGGGTGGCGATGCGTGGGTGCGCCCCTATTTCATCGATGACCGCCATGTTGTGGAGCTGGTTTAGGAGAACCAATGGCGACGGCGCGGCGACGGTGCGCACCAAGAAGCTTTCGCTCAAGAGTACGTTGAGTGAAGATGTTGTCGCTTAAGCACCCGGGTGGTTTGGGTCTAAGCGCGGCGCACAAGCCCTCCAAATTCGTGATCAAACCCATGCATCTGGGCTACAGCTAAACGAAAAAAGCTTAGTACTTTATCTCGGCTTCTTCTGACGATACTGTGCTCAAGCTAGAGTTTAAACAAAAGCCGCCGACCTAGGCTGTGTTCCTTCGATTTCTGTCAACTAATGCCAGTCCATTGCCTTGCCCTATCAGCGTAGCCACTGCATTCTACATCAACCGCACGCAAGCGAATCGCTTCGTTCCATTCCTTTCCTGCGACACATCACTCGTACTGGCGAGACTTGTAGGTCGGTTTACAATTTGTAGAATGCGTCCTGTATTGCATCATCCCGAACTGCGGAAGACGTCGCGAGATCGAGCGGTGGTCTCAGATCTACTCAGGCGGCCATCTCACTCAGGTGCGAAGGCCCTCCTGCATAGAGTGTTCAACAACGCAAAATAGCTCCGGGACCCGGCGTGCGCGAACATGCAGTAGTCGTGTCTACCACGGGAAAGCACAAAATGATAAGAGATTACCTACCGATCATGCTATACATGGAACACTTCTTACTGACATGGACTCCGCATGGGCTAGACCCTGTAAGTTTGGTATTTCCCCAGAATGACTGGGATATCGTGACACAGAGGCAGCTGGATTCCTAATCACGTTCACACAGATCACACCGATGATACAGATCTGACGCTCGTCCGATGGTCGCATAGAGATCTTGACACAAGGGGACAGAGGAGCCGTCCAAGATCCTAGGAACTACACCATGCGATCCCGCGGCAGCACACCGTTATGCCCAGTGCGATACCTGCAGGCAGCCGAGCCACTATGGCATGATAGAGCACGAGAGGGGGATCGTGTGGGTATGGACAGCTATCTGGGCCGTTGAGGCATATACTTACATTCTGTCGTGCCACCCGTAGATATGTTGGGGTACCAGATCCCAGACGATATCTTGTGCCACCATCCCATGTCTGGTGAGATCTGTACATCGTAAAATCAAGAACGTTGAGGGCGTACGGCCCGGGCACACGGCACGATGACTGCATGATTGAACTTTTTTTCGTCTTGTCTCAAGACTTGCACACGTGCCTGTAAGGTCAACTCATGCGTGCGTATGTTTAAGGCCGAAGTGGTGCTGACTTCTCTGTATTCCAACGAGAAGTCGTAATATGACCAATAGGCACATAGAAGCGATGAAACTCGCTATTGCCAAGACATGCTCTTTCGAGCCCGACGGCGGTTGTTCCTTGTGGAGGGAACAGTGCGACAGGTCGTAACGTATATGATAGCGAGTTGGCAAAGGCGTAGGCTGTTGGAGATGATCGTTTTCTGGGGTTTCTTTGAAATGCTCTATGTCTGCGCCTATCTAAATATTTAAGAAACAAATGCAAATATAATTGGCCTGGTATA
The DNA here is from genome assembly GCA_022578765.1 of Xylaria sp. FL0933. Lineage (NCBI taxonomy): Eukaryota > Fungi > Ascomycota > Sordariomycetes > Xylariales > Xylariaceae > Xylaria > Xylaria sp. FL0933. The sequence goes on along the minus strand of MU389724.1, from coordinate 628,853 downwards.
AAAAGAATAGCAGCTCATCAGACGTCCATTCAAGGATAATATTAAACAATAGTCATCGCATATGTAATTATGGGCTTATATGCACCCCAATCGAAGGCCTCCCAAATATCGAAAATTCCCAGTATGTTCGAGGAATGCAGGTCGTGCGTCGACGTGGACTAGTATCCTACCTGAAATCGCTCTCATTTTGCCAATTTTGTTAAGCTGTAGCTCGAGACGATCTTGGGAACCGGTAGATGAATACGAGACTGGTGAGGAAGCCAATGGCACCTAATCCGATGCCTAAATACCAAGCAGCCCTATAGCCCCTCAGTGTGTCCTCCGGCATCCGTCCGCCTCGATTGACATGGAGTTCCACCGTACCAGCGACACCGAGGGCCAGAGCACCACTATAGTTAACAACAGTCGTGACAAGGCTGGCCGCAGTGCCCTGGTGTTCCGGTCTTACGAGGTCCGAGAGCATGAGTGTGGCAGCTGGGAAGCTGAGATCCATGCCCCAAGTGATAATGATGTTACAAAAGAACGTTTGCAGCCAATACGACTGGTCGATGGGAGCAGTCGCAATTAATGTGACGCCAACTGTAAAGGCCAGAAGGGCAAGTGCCATTACAACGGCGGGGCCGACTCGATGGATGATGAGTCCCGTAGTCAAAGCGGCCGCCATGCCGGAAACAATAATCGGGCTGTGCCAGGCTGTGGCAAGAAGTGGTGAGGCACCGCGCAGCACCTCGTAAAACTTCCAAATGTAGAAAATGTATATGCCAAAGCAGCCCCAGCCGCAGCCAACAGCTGTTAGCACGAAGCAAACACCCGTGTTAAGAGCCTCTAATGGGATGAGAGGCTTGCGGGCATGCTTTTCGACAAGAATGAACATCGAGCATAATAGGATGCCGGCAACGAACATCACTGACACATATGCGTTTTTCCAACCAGCTAGTGAGCCTTGATTCAGGGCCACGCTGATCAAAACCAGACCCGAGACGCCGGTTAGAGCTCCTAGGACATCAAGCTCTGCACATAAGTCGACAATGCCTTGATAGTCTCGGCCTGCGTGGATATTCTCTTTTCCTCTCTCGGACGTGACCGTAGGATCCGGGATCACGAACAAGCCAGCTACTGCCACCCCAACCAACACGATGGCAAAAGCCCAAAACGCATATGGCCACCAGAGTAGGGCGAAGAGACTTGTAATAGCTGGGCTGATGATTGCCGACGCGGGTGCCATCGCACCAAAGATAGCGAACAGCATGGCCTTTCTCGGACCTGGCACGTACGTTACGCCTAGAAGAGCGACTCCGTTGGGGATCATCAACGCAGGGCCAATGCCTTGCAAAAGGCGTGCCAGCAAGAAGATGACATAACGAGTTTGGACATATGTCGAACTTTGTATAGGTATAAAAATGACAAAGCCTGCCAGTAGCGAAGACAATGCAAACCAGAGGTTGCCGATAAGGAACAGTCGTTTATAGCCGTAAATGTCGCCCAACCTCCCTGCGAGAAGAATGAACGTCCCTACTGTGAGCCCGTACCCAGCCACCAACCAGACAAGCTGTGCAGGTTCTGTAGAGCCCAGATCGGTTGAGATGATCTGTAGTATGCAAAGTGCTTGATGAAATCCTGAGTCTAAGAGCAGTGGTTAATTAGAGTTACTGGTAGTGGTAATGCGAAGAAAAACCGTGAGAGAAAAAAGAGAGAGAGAGAGAGAGAGAGAGAGGGAGAGAACATTCGAGCCAAATGAAGAATACCTACGAGGAGTAAAGTTGGCGGTCGAGACTACCGCAAAAAAGGCCACCTCATGAGCAAGGCTCATTGGTTTCCCAAGGAAAATATCGGCGCGCTGCTTCCGTGGGACGGTCTTCTCTAGATCAATGCTGCCATTTGCTGTGGCCTCGTCGACCTCTAAATTGTTTCCCATTGTTCTGACCGATACGGGGTAACTATCGCTGTGGCAATCCGTGGGCGTTGTCGGAAGATTTTGCACGGCTCCCAAGGTACTGTATCGATGAACACCCGGGCACGGTAACTCATCGGCCTGTTTAGTATGGGGTGCATTGGAAGACTGCTGGTAAATCATCTTTCTCGGGCTGCTACTAGACAAAGTGATCAAAGACTAGACGAGGAGATCAAGGTTTTTGAGGGTTCTGACTTAGACTATTCCCAGAATCGGGTCATGGAATCGGACTTAAATACTCCTTTCCTGATTCTGGGCTGGTTTGTGAGATGATTGGATCTCATTGGTCTTATGGGACGGTACCTCACGGCCGTAGCCAAAGTCAGAGCCGAAACTGTTTAGAGAACATCATTAACAGACACAAGTATCGCTACGGGTTAATCTGCTCGTGAGACCTTGACTGCACGCTCAACACTATCTCGTGCAACTGTATTCACATTTCACTTTTGGAACACATGAAGTCAAGCTTCAGGGTTCGTGTGACTAACAGATCGTCCCATGAACTTGGATAAGCCATGCTAGCGGCCGCCACATATGGAGCTAGTCATAACTGGGTGGAAAAACGAGCCTTGGTCCTAGATAGGATTCGCTTGAAGCTCCCTAATATGAACGTCGTCTATGATCAAATAGCTTCGAACTCGACCAGCGTAGTGGAGAGCTGAACTGTTTCCAGAAACTATTTGACATATCGTTTCGGCTCGGCACTGTGGAATCAGGAACGTCGCGCGTACCGACAGCCATGTCTGAGATTGAGCTTCATAGCTGGGACGATCGCCACATGGTGAAATACGCAGCATACACTCCCCCGGGTCCTCTCCAAAATTTACGATCAGTACTGATAATCCCCTTTGAAGCGATCTTGTCAGGCATACGACAGTAGTACTGTTGGACGAGGCTATGCAAAAAAGCCGCATACTCGCCATCCATGTGACATCTCTGTTGTCAGTCATGATATATTATCATCTCAAGAGCTCGCCTTTGGTAAGCACATGCCCGAAGGATAGAATAATCCTCAACAGGCTCACGGTACGTCATGTTCGTATGTGCCTGATTCCCGGGCAGATCTTGGCTGAGGGTGTTGCTGCTCATACAGTGAGGATACCTCACACAATTCGCACGCTTGTCTTGTCTGATCTCAGACATTGTCTGCCGACAAAACCAATCACAAGAAGGTATGCCACCACGTCAATTGTGAGAGGTCAGAGGTCCCTGATATACCAAGTAAGCTTAGTCGTGTTCCATCGTGTCTATTTGATAGTGAACGAGAGACGGGCGCGTTGATAGTGCCTAGATAGTAACATAAACTAGGAGCATATAATGATAACATGAAGTAGGCGAAGTGCCAGTGTCGCCGTGCAGGCTAAGGTGACTGACTCGCTGCTAACCTGGCAGACAGTAACGCAGCCGTGCCAGCTGTCATGCAGCTGAGCAGAGCTTACCTCATGTACTTAACCCAGCTTTACCTACTTGGGTAAGGCGCCTAGGTATTCTATGGCCCCACCTGTTCTAGAAACAGTAGCTGTCATGCAGCTGTCTGCATACCTTTAATCCACTGACTCGGTGCAGAATTCGATAGTGGCGGTGGATTAGAAGCAAGGGGACATCTAGTTCTATGTCACCGTCGCGTAATTCAACATTATTCTATCAAACCTCGAACAGGACGGGAGCAAGTCGACTCCACCTCTGTACACTAACTCTTTTCAACCGGCCATGTTCCTGGATGTGCGGCAGCAATGCTACATCATGCCAGTGGCCACATAAGAGCCGCACCGACCGCGAGCTTCGTGCGCCTTGCGAGCCATCGCGCGCAATGCTGTGATCGATTGCGCCGGGCCTGGCTGTCGCCGTATGCGCATGCGAGATGGCAGACCAGTGCCGCCGCGGCGACTACTACCCAAGCTTCTGATGTCGCTTCGTCCCGCGTGCGCCCTGCAACTCTAGAAACCTTAGCCAGTCAGTCTAGTCTCAAGAAAAGCCCTGTATCCAGTTGGTCGTGATCTAAGACATCTATCTGTTCTTCCAGTTCCATCCGAGGCTCGGTTCAACGAGATAGGTGTGCAGCACCTGAGTTCCCATGTACACAACCAAGTCTTCCCAAATGGAAGCCCTCCACCCCCCGACGAGCTCGTCCATCTTGCCAAAGATCACCTGCGCCGCCACAATCTACTCGGCAAGAACACTGACAACGCTGCGCCAATCGCCTTCGATATCCCCCAGATCCAAGGACAGACGCTGGATGAGCATTTCTACAAGCTTGGCGCTGATTGTGCTGAGCCGTTCCTGAGTTACGCGAAACAGTTTGCCATTGCGAATGCGCCTCCTCGCCCCAAGAAATGGATAAGGCGCAGTGGCTGGACCAGGTACCCTGTGGACGGGTCCGGCCCAACGCCCGTCGATTTTCCCGACGAGAGCATGCTCTGTTTCGACGTTGAGGTCATGTGGAAAGAAAGCTCGTTTGCTGTTATGGCCTGTGCCATGAGTCCGACCGCCTGGTATGGTTGGCTTTCACCTTGGCTGCTGGGCGAATCAAAGACCGACAAGCACCTGATTCCGTTGGGCCCGCCCAGTCACGATAGGGTCATTGTCGGCCACAACATCGGCTACGATCGCGCGCGCATCCTTGAGGAGTACGACTTAAAACAGACGAGGAACGCCTTCTTGGACACCATGTCACTGCATGTAGCTGTCAATGGTATGTGTTCTCGACAGCGACCGACGTGGATGAAACACAAAAAGAGTAGAGAGTTACGGGACAAGATCGCAAAGGAAACTCACGATCTGGATCTTGCGAATCTCTTGGCTAGTAACACATTACGCGAGGAAGAAGAAGAACTCTGGGTCGAGCGGAGTTCAATCAATTCACTCAGGGACGTCGCCAAATTCCATCTGAATACTACTATCGATAAGGAAGTACGAAATGATTTCGGCGAGTTGGACCGTGCGGGTATAGTCAAGAAGCTGGATCAACTTCTAGACTATTGCGCTGCGGACGTAGCCGTCACACATAGGGTGTTCAAGATTGTTTTCCCGAACTTTCTTGAGGTCTGCCCGCACCCGGTCAGCTTCGCTGCACTGCGCCATCTTTCTTCCGTGATCCTACCGGTCGACAGATCTTGGGATGCATATATCGCCAACGCCGAAGCGACGTATCACAGACTATCCGATGCTGTTCAGGAACGGTTAATAGGTCTTACCAATAAGGCAATAGAGATCAAAGATGACCAACAGAAATGGAGCACGGATCCCTGGCTAAAGCAACTAGATTGGTCCGGCCAAGAGATCAGAATGGTCAAGGGCAAGAAGAAAAATGACCCGCCACGGCCTGCTGCTCGACAAAAGAAGCCGGGTATGCCTCGATGGTACAAGGATTTATTTCAGAAGAACGATGGACCCATAAACCTGACAGTTAGAACACGCATAGCACCTCTTCTCCTTCGGCTTGCCTGGGATGGCTACCCGCTGCATTGGTCTGACAAGTACGGCTGGACATTTAGGGTGCCACTTGAAGATGCACCAAAATATAGTTCCACGCAGCTCGTCCGCTGTGACCTCTCTGATGAGCCTATCGAGGCTTTGAACAGCGATATGGAAGCACTGTATTTCAAACTGCCCCACAAGGATGGCCCGACTGCGAGGTGTGCAAATCCGTTAGCTAAAAGCTACCTCGCATATTTCGACAACGGAACCCTCTCCTCTGAGTACCCGTATGCCAAGGAAGCACTTGACATGAACGCGTCATGTTCTTACTGGATCAGTGCTCGAGACAGGATCATGTCACAGATGGTTGTTTATGAATCAGACAAGACGCCAAATACTACGTCCCCAGCGCAAGGATATATTCTCCCCCAGATCATTCCCATGGGGACTATCACACGGAGAGCTGTTGAGAATACTTGGCTGACGGCGAGCAACGCAAAGAAGAACAGAGTTGGCTCTGAATTGAAAGCGATGGTCAAAGCACCTCCAGGATATTCATTTGTCGGCGCCGACGTTGATTCAGAAGAGCTCTGGATAGCCAGTGTTATTGGCGATGCCACTTTCAAACTCCATGGGGGCAATGCCATTGGTTTTATGACACTTGAAGGAACTAAAGCTGCAGGAACTGATCTACACTCCCGCACTGCTTCCATCCTCGGCATCACCCGAAATAATGCCAAGGTATTCAATTATGGTCGAATCTATGGCGCTGGACTCAAATTTGCTGCTACATTACTGAGGCAGTTCAATCCCAATCTGTCAGAACAGGAAACGCATGACGTTGCTGGCAAGCTCTATGCGAGCACCAAAGGAACTAAGACGAATCGGAAAACTTTCTATAAGAGGCCTTTCTGGAGAGGAGGCACTGAATCCTTCGTCTTTAACAAGTTAGAAGAGTTCGCAGATCAGGAACGACCACGGACTCCTGTTCTTGGGGCTGGCATTACTGAAGCGCTTATGAGCAGGTTTATTAGTAAAGGTGCTTATCTCACATCTCGTATCAATTGGGCAATTCAATCTTCTGGCGTCGACTACCTCCACCTACTCATTGTCTCAATGGACTACCTCATCAGGCGTTTTAACATCGACGCCCGCCTGGCCATCACGGTGCATGATGAGATTCGCTACCTCGTCAAAGACGAAGATAAATACCGAGCCGCCATGGCACTTCAAGTCTCTAACCTCTGGACACGGGCAATGTTTGCTCAGCAGGTTGGCATCGATGATCTTCCTCAGGCCTGCGCTTACTTCTCCGCTGTCGACATCGATCATGTGCTCCGTAAAGAAGTAGACATGGACTGCGTAACTCCCAGCCACACAACTCCTATTGGCGCGGGTGAAAGCTTGGATATGACACAGTTGCTGGAGAAAGGAAATCACGCCTTCCTCGACCCAGCTATCGTCCCTGCGAAATACGCCCCTAGGCTAGAAGATATCCCATACACACCCAGAGTTCCTGTCATGCAGTCCCTAGCCATGGCTCAGGATCTGAAAGACCTCAGCTTCCTCAAAGCTCAGATCACGAATGACGATAAAGAATTCCGGGACATCCTCAAAGATCAGAAGAAGACCTCTGGCGGTGGCTCTTCTTCTGGCAGCTCACCAAGGAAACCAAGACAGAGGAAAATATTGCCCTACAGCTCTCAAGCTGAGCTCATACCACACATTTACCAACCTTTTGAGGCCAAATTTCCTTCCAAACATAATATCAGTGAAAGTGACTGGACATTCGAGAGGATGCCCCCTCGGATATGGAGAGGGCCAGGGGCCGGACTATGAACGAGTCGCTCTATTGTATTATATTCTATGTGGCACACAGGCTCTTGTATATCACACTTCTTGTACCATTGGGACTAGGATCAAGGCTTTGGTATGCATCTAAATGGGGTGGGCTGCGGTGGCGGAGACTTGGAACGGGAAGCGGCGTTGAAAATGGGAGGTCATTTCTGCTACGATATTGTATGATGCCTCGAATAAGAAATACCTGTAACTAATCGTATTACCTAACCAATGAACATCTGGATCTTGTCCACCATCTTGTCTTGCTACGCATCAGTTTCCCCTCCTGTCACCGACAGGTTGCAATGTCATGATGCTGTACTTCGAATACAGGCCGACTGAAAGTCACCGAAGGAAACGAAGTAGACTCTGTTCCTCTACGTCGTCCCTCGTCCTAGTATCGAACTCATTTTCTACGATACCAGACCGGCATTTACTAGCAGTTCGTTAATAGCAATGCAGAGAAGGTCACAAAGAGCCTACCATGCCTGGCTTACTAAAGCATGGTAAGCCTAGCAAGGGGGACACTGCGAGTTTTTCTTTTTTTTGGATTTTATTGTTTTTATGGCTACAGAATTGGGCAGTATCATCGATTTGGTTGGTTGCAAGAGAAGCTATAAGCCCTGAAAGTAGAAAACTTGACCGAGAACCCTTATGACACGACGCACGCCGGCCTCGCAAAAATCGTTCATCCTCTCACCAAATTTTTAGTCACTTCTCTGCAATGAAATTGGGACACCTCCCTCGGCAAAAGGTACTATTATTCTGCTGTCATCGGATGTAGAACAAACCGCGTTGTTCATCCTCGTGTGTTGCCACTTGACGCGCAAGAACTTGGTACGAAAAAAGAAAAACAGTTCAGTCGTGTGTGCAATCGTAGTTTCGGAACAGAGTATGCGGCATCCTGTGGTGAATACTCAATGCCCTATTCGTCCTCTCGTGATGTAACTTGACGCGAAAGACTTCATAAGAAAAACGGCACATCGTCCAGTTGTGTGGTGTGTGCAATCGAAGTTTCGGAACAGAGTACCCTGCAGCATGTGGCAGATACAACAAGTCCCTATTGATCCTCCTATGCTTCACTTGGCGTGAAACGCAAAATTGGCAAAACTAGTTGGGTTTCGTACGTGATCGTAGTATCGTATCGGAGCAAAGTGTCGGCTAGGCGGAATTCTTTTTTTTTTTTTTTGTGCTTTTGTATTTTCTGCGTGGGTTATTTGACCCGAAAACTTGAACGGAAAACACGAAAGGTAGGGAAAAAACGGTCCGGATGTTGTACGCAATCGAAATTCTGGAACAAGTGCCTTGCAGTACGCAGTGGAGGCGCAACATTCTTGTTCGTACTTGATCGGCTCAACTCGACACGAAAGACTCAAAACGGAAAGCAGAAATCGGCAAAAATTGTTCAAAGTCGTGTACGATTGCGTTGTGGTTTCGAAGCTTCGTACCTGTGCGTCTCAACATAACGCGAGAGACCTAGAACGGAAATCGAAAAATGACAAAACAGTTCAGACTTGGGTACGGTTGCGTCGTAGTTTCGAAGCAGGATATTCCGCAACGTGCCACGAATGTGCCGTGAACGTAAGTGTTCAGTAGCCGTAGCGGTTACCGAGGAGATCACGGGGCGTCGGATCGGGAAAGCCGTAGGGTAAGCCGTAGTCCGCAGCCGGATCCCCGCGCAAAGGAGTTTCGGTCGGGCGCGCTGCGGGCGTGTAGACTGGCTGCGGGCGACGCGGGACACGTGGTTTGTTGGTGGTCGAGTACAGCTCCGAAGCGCGACGAGAGCGACGGCGCTGGGCTAGCTCCTCATCATTGGCATCGTGATCGAAGGACGAAGAAGAAGCAGCCTCAGCGGGCTTGGTGACTTCCTCCTTAGGCGCGAATTTGCTGTTGCGCTTCATCTGCTTCATGCGTCGCTCTACCTCATCCTCTGAAAGATCTTCACCCGCATCGTCTGCCATCATGAGGATGACCTTCTTGGCTTCTCGTTCCCACTCCCTCTCCTCATGCAGCCAGCGCGCCCTCTCAATGACGTCGTCTGGTGCTGCTGCGTACCGTTGCGCCGTTGCGGCCATGTCAAATAGCCCGCTCGGTTCCTTCGGCTTCCATTCGTGGACCACGAAAGATGTGGGTCGTTTGGTCTTAATTTGGGGATACTCGTTAATGCGGAGTGGCTCAAAGGCCGATACGGGTCTGGGCCGCTTGGGAAGAGTGGCACGCACATCGGGACGAGAGGCTGTCTCGTGAACGGACTTGTTCCGGCGTGGGGGAATCGCAAGAGGAGCCGGGACGAGAGAGGCGTGGGTAAAGCTCGCCTGCAGACGGCTGTTTTCACTCTTGGGGTCATATGTCGGCTGAACGGGCTCGTGGGGATAGTCGGCTTCACGAACCCGAACCGGAAGTTTGCCACTGCCACTAGAACGAGGCACGAGGCCTTGGAAAGATGAGCTCTCATCACTGGCTGTTGTGTTGCCAGCCTGACCCTTATTGACTGTATTGTTCATGTCGGCGTCTTGAACTTGGCCGTTGCTCTCGCTGGCCTGGTTATCTCCATTCGCTCGAAGAGACAGCCGGTCATGCTGTCCGAGTACTTTATCTGCGAGCAGCCATAAGCCTTCTGTCATTATACTAGCATTTGAGTGCCTGTGAGAATGTTCATCGGTGTTGTGAAGAAAGGATTCAGTATTTGGCATCGTCTGCTTTTGACTTTGAACACCTGGTTTCGACTCAACTCCTGGGGTTTGGGGCCGGGATGAGTTAGGCTCAGAGGAAGGCTCTTTATTTTCAGACTCTTCTAGTCCATCATAACACTCCATTACTATGCCATACCGCCGCTGGTCTCGGAGCCCTTCCAACCTTGCAACCAAGGCTGGTGCACGTAGATGGGGTAATGGGTATGAAGGGTGCTCACTGGAAGATTCTGCCTCCGTAGCAGGTGTAATCTGTTGAGAATTGGTGCCAGGTTGGAACACGTTTCTTGCAACATTCAGATCTCCTCTTGTAGGGCGGTTGGAGCTTAGGGGCATGGTATTCTCGTTCTGTACCCGTGCTGGAGGGAGATTGCTGACGGAATAGACAGAGCTTCGATTTGGGGGTCCTATTTAATCTGTTAGTGATGCAAGACCTCGAATGAGCCCATCGATATATCATTGCTCATCGAGAGCAATCTCCCGTACCATTGCTTGTTTCTGGCGCACCTGTTCCCACGGTCATGCATTCCGTCGCCGGATTGATCGCAACGCCTCCTGTCGTTGACGCTTGTCGTCCTATATTGGCACATTCGTCAAGGGTCATCACACGGTGCGGGTCGAGATTTATGCCGCTTTCCTCGTCGGAAATTGAGAAGCGATTAGTCGGTCTTTGGGTCGAAGAATAACACCACCGTAAGGCCACGAAAAGGCCGGCGAGGAAGACAAGGCCGACAATAATGGAGAGTATAATTATGCCAACCTCTTGGTTTTGATTAAGACCACGTGGACCCAAGCCAGCTGTTCCGATGTTTGCCATGTTCAAAGCAACTCTAGCATAGAGTGTAGTATTAGTGGACGAAGACATCTTTGGATATCTACTAGTGGCCCTGTCAAGTAACGTCTTGAACATAATAGTCAGCCAACTTCATCGCGTGAGATATAGATGGAGATAAAATTTTTTGCTGAGCATAGTTACGTTGTGTGTGCCGTAATTAGCTTCACTCAAATATGTTCTCAAGTCTGATACCTCTTGTGATAGTCAGATAAGATCAACTCACTTTACAAAAGACAATAATGGCTCGACAGAATCGCCGCCTTTAGATGTCCAATTGCTAGAAAGGTATCAGTTCACCATTGCCATGACCAATAAATCTGAAAAGAGAAGTCCAGCAGTATGTCGAGATCGGATCCAATGGATTATCAATACTCGGCACACCGATGAGCCTAACTGGGAAGCAACTTACTGATGGAAAGAAGAAACAAATATGCCTGAGACGCAACGGTATTCTCGGGCGTGACCGGAAATGGGTATCTGGTATCAATATGTTAGAATTTCTTCTTGCCCAATTCGGTGGTAAAATCCATTTGCTTTGAAAACATCCTTCTGTTCCGGAGCGTAGTGCATATGAGAAACCTGATGACTTACCACCTTCGGGAAATATCAAAAGAACCAAATGAGACTAGGAGGATCAACTTGAACTATTGGCCATCAGTTAAGAATCTGCATCTGACAGTAGAATACAAGGCGCTGATGTGAAAACCGGTTCTCTGCAGCATTAGAGAAGGATCTGGCGAGCGAAGAGAACATACCGGACTTTTCAACAAGCGAGAATGACCAAGGTTCAAGTTTCCTACTTGGCTTATCAGTGTTTGTTTCCGTAGGCGATCGCCCGTAGTAGTAGGGAACGATAGAATACACCAATTTACTGGCATTATCTGCGTATGTAGAAGATTAGATGCCACTCACAAGTTGTAGTACCAGGCCTGGTGACAAGATGATAAACCTGGACGATCCAATTGCAGAAAAGCTGCGAATACATTATTAGTTGCTGGAATAGCCATGGTTGTAATGTATTGGTAGGCAATTGAAGCATCCGATGGAGAATGGGCATAAGCAGCATCATCTCCATCAGAACAGTGATCTTCTTAATATTACCAGAAGATTGGATGAAGGGATATTACTTACCAGTTTCTGGCCAAGAACAAATTGACAGACAGTCCGAAGTGACGCTCTATAGTGTAAAGGCAGGCAGTGAGGTGCGTAAGTGCGTAGAGCAGATGTCAGGTGAATCTTGCACCACCGCTTCAGTGAGTGTACCTCAAGAACACTTCCGGTCACAGATTTTAGGGTAACAGAAGTATGGAAAGGAAGAATCTGATGGCGAGAAGTGTTGAAAATGGCTTTTTAACTGAGGATGATCTGGAGGGGAGGACTGAGAAGGTAAAGAATGAACAAAGTGCGTGTCTGTGATCCACGTCCACACCCAGAAGGGCAACAGGATGTGTTCGTTGTGATATCCTGATGGCAACACGGCCAAGATGAGTACTTTGTGAGATGATGAACGTGAAGTAACAAGGAACTTGTGGTCAAGATAGAGGCTGAGGGAAGTGGGATTTTCGGGCTGGGAAACTTACGTGGAACAAAACTTGACGCACACCTGCCCTCAAGAACTACCTTTAACTCCAAGAACTTGTGAGAGATCACGAAACAGTACCTCTGAGTTTGTCTGCTCTGGAGGACAGAAGGCTAGGATGAGGTGAGGATGATGTGAGACGTTCTGTAAGGGAATAGCTTGGTTGGGGAAGTTGGGAGAAAAGAAGGTGTGAAAAAGAACAGAAGGTAAGTGAAGCTGGAAGATGAGGTCTGGATAAGTAGTGAGTCGAAAGTTCGAGGAAAAGAGGGAAGGGAAAGAGAATCATAAGACCAGATGGGAAAAGGTACCAAGTACAAGCAAATCTCTTGGTCCCTCAGGGTGTCCGGGAAGGAACCAGGAAACAGAAATAAGTAAATATTGAAGTACATTTAGTGAAGTACTTTGCAGTGAAGTACTGGCAGTGAAGTACTTGTGTTAACTGGAAAGGACATCGTGAACCTAGTCGGCGCGGCGATTAGTTGACAAAACAGGCGGGTGCTACCGGTTAATGACAACAAAATAAGCGGAGCTCCGTGCCGTGATAGACAGCAATGCCGAGAGCCCCTCCGGCCGGTGTGCTATCAGGCCGCAGGAACACGGAGGGGCGCGCAGCACAACATGAGATAACACTACAGCTTACTCATAGAAGTGAAGACATTGCATTCAGATCACAGTAGCTAGCCTAAAATCACATTAGGTTATGCAAACCGGCCCTGGAGGCCCAAAAGCGTGCTTGCAAGTCACCCGAAACCTTCCAGTCTTGTTCCTAGTGCTTTGATCCAATAACTCCTGTGTCTGGGTGAACATTACATATATCCAGTCCTCTGGAGCCTTGTGTGTGATAGATATGATTAGGGAAGATGAGCCTAAAGTTAAGACAGGTTCCCTCTTTATCTGACAGCATAATGTACAGAGGTGCTGATCATAACTGCTGTAGAGATTCAAATTGGTGCTTCTGTTCTTTTGGGTAGATCAAGACGTTATTTTGTGCTTATTGCCCAAGGTCTTCGGACTCAATGATCAAAGTAGCTACTGGTAGGTTTGCATGAGTTAGTTCACAGCAGAAAGATCTGATTCACAAACAAAACTAATAACAGCGTGGAGTCTTTGTGAAGCCAGAAACTTGCAGCCTGCGTCGGAACTGAAGTTCGGAAATGTGCTGCCGAGATTGCGGCTTGTTGTATTATAAAGGCATGCTCTGGGATACCAGATGTTGATGCGTGAAACTATTAACAGGTGAGGTTGCTCCAGTCACGTGATGTTCCTGGCATATAGAGATCGCTATGCGTGCTTCGGCCGCTTCGTATGCATGACAAATAAGAAAGAGGGGCGTAGGTCTGTTGCATTATATTTAATTCTCCGTATTGAGCTGAAACTATTTCAGTAGGGCTGTTGAATATTAACATGCACACGTTGCTGAGCCTTTGTCAGCCCGTGGCAAGAATATGATATTATGTGGAAATAATAAACTTACCAATGAGTAATCCTAACTAGCAATACAGAAATTCTCATACTGAAGTGGTGTGGGTGGATCAGTACTACTTAGTCAGCCAGAATAGAGGGCTTGGCTCATAGGAAGGATATAAAAAGAGGCTAGGAAAAGTCAACTAGGAAAAAGGAAGATGGAGGTATGCGGATGATTTACACGATTTAACGAATGTAACGTTCTTTTCCACATGATTACCGGAATCACCAAATTTTAATTGTGATATTATAAGTCCTGAAGGCTTCAGGAAGTGTAGACGCTGACTATCTCCTGAAAGCTGACCCCAATCTACGGACGCTGGCCCAAGGGGTTCACTTCAATACGCTTTTTAATATGAAGAATTGCCGTGAGAGAGGACTCCGGATCCTGGGGAAAAGTATGAGGAAGTTTCCAAGGCCATGGATGGTAGAGGTTGAGCTTGTGTAGAGCGAAACGCAATAGTTTGATGTGCATTTTCTTGGCCCCTAGTCTAGCTGCCATGGTCTTTGGGGTTTCATTGAGAAGACTGCTGTAGTGGCTTAGAAAGATTCGCTACTGGAGTGTTCTGTGTCATATGCTGTAAAGCTATTCTCGATCCTTGATCTCATTCCTACTCGCGCAAATTCTTCCCAGGGTATCCAAAGCCTAGGGTGGTCAGTATGTCTCTAGAAATGATGGGTCAGAAGACAGACTGCTAGATCAACAAGTTGAAACCATCCCATGTTGCTAGCCTCCTATGAAGATTCTCAAGGGCCTGGGTAGCTTGCCTCAGAACGGTTGTGACAATAGGATTTTGGTCAAGCATTCAGAACTAGGCCTGGAAGACTGCAGACTAGGTACAGGTGGCTCGCATACAAGAGTTGTAGATAGCTCACAAATTTGTGGGAAGATACGTATTTAAAGATTCTGGTATTCCACGAAATGTAATATGTAATTTAAGTGAGCCGCATAGAGAGGCGTCCGTCCCTGGCAATTGAAGAACTTATCTGTAGCCAGGTAACGGTTGGACCGTGTGTATGCGTGCGTTCTATATCCAACCATGCTACAAGGCCCATCTTGTAGTTTGCGTGGCGTAATTCAAATTCCCACTGTTTTGGCTTTTTCCACTTGTTGCCCAGCCTCATGAATAAGAGATTGCGCTCCGAACTTGGGTTCCATGTCGTGGTTGACTTGAACATGGATAACATCATGTTACAGATCCCCAGACTGAAGATAACAGATTAGTCAACGGGTCATTTCTCCCAGAGACATTGCCATGTGTCATAGAATTATAGCAAGAAGCATTCGATGGATCTGTGGAATTGTGGCAAATTCTAGACTTCGGCAGATGTTACCTGGGGACTGCAATTCGTCCTCCGGCGACTTGGGCTCTCAGAATCTTCTCTGCATTGGACCGTCGACGACATCCGCAGCCAGTTCTTGGTTGGGAACCAGTCTTAATAAAGCGTATCAGATCGTCTCACGATATAAAGCTTAATGCACATACAAGTTGATTTTACAGTGAACAATTGGCTCGCTTGTACCTCCTCTAGACAAAGCTACATAATTATCTGTTTCGGTAGTATGTATGGAATAGGGTGATTATTTCGATCTCGATGTCAAAATAATTTGGCGGACTTCTCCGAATGAAATACCGCAGGTAGTTACCGCTCCCCCTGTCTCACAGGAACACTCCAGATGCGTCTTCAATATTTGATTTCTTCTAAGTTCTGAGCTAGAACTATCCATTGCATGCCTAGCACGAAAGCAGTGAGGTTGCAAATCCAGACAGGGCTATGGGTTTGTGATGCACGCCGATTATGGCAGTGCCAGAGGTCAAGTCGCATAGGGATACCAGCTACGGAACCCGACGCCACACCGCAGGAAGCGTAGTTCTTCAAGGCGCTGCATACTTCATGTTGTGCAAAAGCTACATGGACGGCTTTGAAGCCATCGCCTTATAATAAACAGATAGTGGGGTTACATGGGACGAGAAAGCATTCGTCTCGTCAAAAGATTAAAGGAAAACCGTATGCATGGACATCGTCCTCAGGCCTGCAAGTATGTCCCGCTACTTCGTATTGACAGTCTACTTCACATATAACCACCTCCTAGTTATATGTCCTGGGTCTAGACCGCGTGTTTGTATTGTTAGTGCAATTGAAACGTCTCCGTGTGGCGACGCCACAGCTCGGTGGGTGGTAAGCTCTTATGTAAGGACAATATATCGTATGATTATGGTTGGAGATCCCTACATGCAAATGTGCCATGTTCAGCTTTCAGCTAGAAGCGAAGAATCATTGAGATAGTGTGTGATCGTAGAATCGGATGTCTCCGCTTAACTGAGACTGCTAGACTGCTGTGTATAAAAGATGCCTTGAGGTAAATCCTTCATCCCTAACATATAGAGCCAGTCCAGCTCCAAATCTACTGCCCATCTGGTCATACTCATCAGAGATAGACTAGCACGACCACTACTACTATACTGGTCACTTCAAGATACTCAAGATCAACAAAACACAATGTCACACATCGACGACCTTGACGGCGCAATCGTCAGCTTCCTGAACTATGGAACCGGCACCGCCCTCGACCTCTCCGATGGTAGGAGACTTACTATCCGACAGCAATATAACACTTCATTGACATTCTTTTAGGGAAAACCGATAACGGTACCCCTCTTGTTGGGTGGCAGTTCCACGGCGGCGAGAACCAGCAGTGGAAGCTCGAGAGGGTTGACAGCAGCCCTGTCTGGCCGACCTGGAAGCTTCGCAACATCAAGAGCGGCAGTAATACTCTCTTTCCTCTCCTTCTCAGTTGTTCCAATCCGCATGTTTCCAGCTGAAATAAACTGATTTTCCTCGATTCAAACAGCATACGTAGAACTTGACGACGGAAAGTCGGCCAATGGTACTACAATTCAGGGCTGGCAGAAGAAAGAGAACAACAACCAGCTTTTCCGCCTGGTCTCAGCGGATCCGATGGGCCGCGTCTTCATGTAAGAATATGTCCGGCGCCTGCGAGAGAAGCGACACTGAGAACCCGTCGACTAACGCGTTCACCAGGATCCAGAATGTCGCCAGCGGCACTTACATCGACCTTCTCAACGGTAACCCCGCCAACTCGTAAGCTTTCCCCAATCACGCATTCTTGAAGATATATCCATCGGCGCTAATCGATTGAACCCGACAGGACCAAGATCACGGGCTGGGCGGGCATCCTCGAGATCAAGAACGCACACCAGCTATGGCGAGTTCTTCGCATGAACTGATTATATTCCGCTTCTTCGGCTAGGACACCACTGATGATCTTGGGTTGCTGGGACGAGGAGAATGCTTCGCTGAAGAAAACCTATGCTTGCCTTGATGAAGTTATATCACTCGTTACGATGGCTACGGAAAGCGATTGATCGCCTTGAAATTTATGAAAAGTCTTTGAGATTTTAATCACTATATTTCAACTACGTGAATATTTCCTTCAATTATTTCGTTCTCACTTTACGTTTTAGGCAAACGATAGCCGAAATGTAATCGAAGCGCATTGTGACGTAAGCTTCTGTTACCAAGTAACTCTCACCAGCTGAATACTCACTCAAGCGCTTCAGACGAAAGTATGCAGTAATACGAGATTTAAAATGCCTGAAATTGAATATATACGCACGCATTAATGTCTCGCTATCGTGATTAGAAATCTGGCTGAGAGGAGCTAATTCCTCGATAATTACTCCTGGTAATAGACTATAACCTGTCGTAGTCATGTAATACTTCGTTACGCGCCATGCATCCAAATACAAATACTCCAGTCTCCTCCCCGGTATCTATCGTCCATCGAGTTCTATATGCCTGGTAGCCCTACAAATTCTCTCATCGCGGGTATCCATCTCGGGAGAATATAGACAGTGTATACAGCCGTGGAAGCGACGAGTAAACCGGTGAGCTGCGGAGGGAATATTAGCAAGGAATTACAAAGTAGAAGATCGCGGGAAGAGAACCAACCTTTTCGAACCATGTGTGAAAATAAGCAGCCGTCATAAGCAACATCCACAGTGACAACCCCACGACACCCACCGCAAACTTCCCACCGGCACCTAGATGTCTCTCATGCGGTTCTGCCGTGTGCTCAGCCTCGACCTTAGCGCCCTTGAACGCACCGTCGCCCATAACAATAGCGCGATCATCCCCGCTACCCACGAACTTCGCGCCCGCTCTCACGATGACCCAGCCGACCTCTTGCACAAGGAAGCAGCTCCCAAGCACAAGCAAGAACACGTGTCCGGAGATATCGTGGCCGCCGCTCCAGTTGCCCCCAGCCGTCCTACACGCGGCGGCAGTGAACAGCTCCTTGTGGTCGGCCGTGCCCGAGTCAACGGCGTCGTGCGCGACCTCGCACTTGCCGCCCGTGAACCGGAATCCGCGGTCGATGATGGGCGGGCCGAAGCACCACTGCGTGACGAGCACCCACCAGGCCGTGACGAGGGCCCAGCGCGTCGCGGCCCGCGCGGTCGTCCTGCTGCCGCGGCGGAACGTCGGGTGCGTGGCCACGAAGGCGAGGAACGCGACCGTGACCCAGAGCCACCCGCGCTTGACGAAGAGGACGTTGAAGAGGTTGTCTTTGCGCGCGAAGTACGACGGCGCGTGCGCCTGCACGTGCGACTGCCTCGCGGCGTCGTAGGGTGCCCCGCGCGTCTCGGGCGACAGCACCGAGAATAGCGTGCCGAGGAGGAGGATGGCGGGGTAGATGGCGAGGAAAATGGTTTCGAGGGGTGTGGGTAGGAAGGGCGAGTTGCGCGTTGGTGTCGCTGTCGCCGTCGTCATCATCGTGGGCGTCTTGAGTCCGGGAGAAGCAGCGCCGTTTGTATTCCTGCTGCTGCTACTGCTGTCCATCATCTGGGCACCTCGTGATCTGAGGGAGTAGTTGCCTTCAGCCATCGTATTCGGAGGGGTGCTGGGAACATGGAATACGTACAAAAATTACAGAGAAAAGGGAAAGTAAAAGGAGGCCAAAAAAGCGTTATTATGATTAAGCAGAGCAAGCTCGCTAAGCACGGTGTTGTGACATCTAGGAATTAAGAGAGGCTTGTAGGAGCAGAAAAACAAAGGCTGTCAACGAATCGCTTCGAATTCAGTCTTGGAAACCGAGGACCAACCTATGACGTTAATAAATGGAGCTGCCCAGCTTTTAATCACCATCCCTGTCTTTTAAGTGCCTAGGGCTGCATGGTGGGGGTAGACAAAGATCTTACCTAGGGCAGCTGGACCAAACAGGACGCCACATTAGATGTGGCTTAGCAATCTTCATTCAGCTCCCGTACCTAATCACGTATAAAACAACGCACAGTTTGTGACAACGCAAGCGTATCTATTTGACTATCTCTGAAAATGCTCGTAGTAGTGAGCCTATTATTCAAGGCCCTCTTTTGGTGAAGTACAGTGTAGCCCGCGGTTGTTCGGGGAAGGCAGAGCTCAATCTAACCCTGACTAACTCCTTCACGCCAAGTCCCTATGCCGTCCTCGAACAAAAAGGTTGGATGTACCCAATGCCCTCAGGGCCACAGAAGAAGTGAAGTGCTAATGTACGAAGGAGACCAAGAGGCCTGCCTACTCAAGCGGACATGTATATAAAACAAAGGTACTAGGTCGAGACCAGAGCCCTGCATTACGAACAAGACAACACCACCGGAGTTGTGGTTGGTAGCATAGTCAAAGGTGTGGAGCCTTCGACTAAAGTTGTAATGGTTGCTACCGTCGTGTTGAGCATGCAGGGCGTGACAGTGGTGAATACTGTTACAACACTAGATGATCGTACCTTCGTACCTATAAAGGTTGTGCTGGATATCCCTTCCTAGGGTGTTTGGCAGGAGCCCGGAGCAGTCACTGTCTCGGTTACCGTGACCGTCATGGGAGAGTCGTCACCGTCATCGCCAGAGCCACCTGAGCTCGGAGTTGGAGATGGGGTTGAAACTACATCGCTGTGAGTGTTGACGGGCGGCTGAGAGTTGCCACTGTCCGAAGTCTGAGGCAGTGAGGGGACGTTGGCGGTCGTTGCGGAAGGCAGGGAACCTGAAGTGGTAGGGATCGAATCTCCCCCACCGTAGCCGCCTGTCGGAGTTGCGGTCTGCGCAGTGGACATCTGGCTCGGGTAGCCACTGGCACCACCACTGCTCGAGGATGGCGAGGCTGAGCTCGTGCCAGCAGTCCCCGTAGGCAAATGCGTTGAGATGGCGGATGAAGCGGTAGGGACTGGCAAGGAGCTGCTCGAGGCAGAGCCTGATCCAGATCCCGCCCCAGAACCGGAGCCAGCCTCGTACTTGGCAATAGCGGCGCAGAACGTATTGCGATTGTCTTTGTCCAATGCGATGGCTTTGGAATTCACCGTGAGCATGTTCACGGACGCCTTAGTGCTGATACCGTACATGCTGACATGTGAGTTCTCAACGCTGACCATATTATCCTGGCAATTCTGGCCAGCAACACACTCCTGGGCGTAGTTATTGAAAAAGCTGTACATGCCTGCACCGAGAACGTATACGTCTGAGGAATTGGTGATTCGCATGCCCCAAGTGCGAGCACATTTGTCAGATGAGCCATCGCATGTTGCTTTAAACTCAGGGTCGAAATAGCCTTCGAGCACACTTACACCCTGGGTGGCGTCCGGGTTTCCTTGCATATACGCAGTCTCGGTCTGAGCAAGGCCAACGAAAACATTCTGGGCGTTGGAAATCTGGTAGTTGTACATGACGCTATGCTCGGATGCAGTTCCCCACAGCCAAACTGGGTTCTGGGATTCTATCAGAACACCACGACCATTGTAGATGTTGATTTGGTTGTGATCTGCGCGATCGAGTTCGTGGTCGGCGACCCAAAACCAGCAGTTCTCGACGTAGGCTGAGGCAGTCTTGGTGAGGTGGAGCATTAAGAAGGCGCCCTTGCATTTGTCGTCAACCGTAGTAGTCGCATTAGGATCTTTGCTGCAATGATCAGACTGGAGTTCAGTTCCTGCTGTGCCGCCAACGCGGAAGTGAACGTCCCACATGCCTGCAGCGCCATTCTCTGAGCCGGCGAGGTTCCACTCCATGAGAACAGCGCCAGGGAGGGGGCCTTTAGTCTCTATGATCAAATCGGACATCTCGACGTTGCCAACATCACCAGGCTTACCGACTTCAAAGACCGTAGCGGGTTTGCTGGGATCCATGAACTTTTGGCCAGTAGCCATAAGGAGGGGCCACATTTCTCCGGTAATCTTGATGTTCTTGGGGATATGGACGGTGTCAGAGATGATGTATGCACCATGATCGAAGTAGACAATGTCACCATCTTTGGCGCTGTCGAAGACCTTCTGAATTGCGGCTGTATCATCTGTCTTGCCATCACCTACAGCACCAGCTGACTTGACACTTTTGAAGTTGCTGGCAGCGACGGTTTCGTATTGAGGCTTGGTGCGGGTGAAAACCTTTCCGTCGCCGGCCAGGAGTACATCGGGTATATTGATCTTGTCTTGAGTGGCCTGAACCGCTTGGCCTTTCCCGCTGCTGTAATCTCTACCCTGAACCCAACCGTCTATGACTTTGTTGCCCTCGAGTAAAGCACTTCCGTCTCTTGCATAGCTGACAGCAGTCGGAACGCCTTCGCTCATGTCCACGTTGCTTAAAATTAGGGTGTTGTTGGTGTACTCATCGTTGGGCTTGTAGAGCGTGTTGATGCCGACGGGAACGTTGGAGAATTTACTATCAAGGAGCAGCAAAGAACCGACCATGACAGTATCAAGGCTGGTACCAGTCATGTTGATACCTACTTGACCACCGTTGATGGTGATACCCTGCATCAGCCAGAGCCAATCCCAGATCAGGTGAATAGCGGTGTTGCAGTTGTTGAATGTCAGGTTGCGAGTGGTGTACTGCTGGCTCCCCATCTCAGCGCCGATGCCTCCGCCGTTGAATGTCAAGTCGGCCATGAATCCACCAGATCCATTCTCGAGGTAGAGACCTTTCTGGTAATTGTCTGAGGTGGCAGGATTCATGTTGAAGACGATATTCTGCAGGCTCGTGGCCTGGGCCACCTGCCAATGGATTCCAGAACGCGCTTTCACACTATCAATTGGCATTTCTGTCATATCAATGATGAAGTTGCGAATTTGACGGAAAAAGTTGTTCTGGTTGATATACCAATTGGGAGGGGGGTCTGAGTGTATGCTGTAATCGTACGGGTTCGCGTCAATTACACCCATGCCGACGAAATCAGCTGAGCCTTTGATGGTTGGGACATTGAGAGCATCACCAATGAATTGAGTATAGTACGTTTGGATGATGGGCGTGCTGACCAGATAGGTTCCAGAAGGGAAAAACACTATAGCGGGATGAGTGGTACGGGAGTCGCACTTGTCGATGCATCGACCAGGGCCGTCGGTGATGGCCTTGTTGATAGCAGCCGTGTCGTCCGTTACACCGTCGCCTTTGGCGCCATAGTCTTTGACGTTGCGGAATACCTTGTAGTTGGGCTCGGTCGCAAACGCGGCAACTCCTTGGCGCTTGATTGTCGAGACCCAATACTGGGAAGCAGCTACATCTTCTCGTCGCTGCAGGGCAGCACCCGGAGCGCCAGCAGCTCCTAGGGTAGCAAGCTGCAGCACCGCTGCAGACACTGCGAGGATCTTGAAGAGACCCATCCTCACGCTAGAACCAGCTAACGAATGAATTGGTACGAAATGAAGGTAGCTACTTTGTGAACTGAAAGCTGATTGATAATTATTAGTATTTTTGTTTTTCCAATCAAGAGTCGTGCAAAAGTCTAAAGCTCATAATATAGGAAAGGAAAGAGGAGAGAATATAGATTTGACATTACATATTCAACAAGAAATGCTTGCGAAGGGAAGAGAACATGTAAACATATAGGTCGAAAGAAGACAGCAAGGCTTTCAAGAAAGAGAGAGTTGTATCAGAGATAAATGAAAGTGTTTCTTTCTTTGTAGTAGAGGTGAGAGTTTGGTCGATGCTAATTTTGGACCATGAAGGGACATGCGCCACCCGGTGAGGATTGTGCGCGCACACATAACAGGATCGTGACAAAGGATTATCCCGCGGTGTGTGCGCGGTGTGTGCGCCATGTGCTCCCTTTATTGGAGGAGGGTTTAAAGCACAGAGGACAAGATAGAATGTCGGAAAAAAGCGGAGAACACTTACTCTTGAAAGGTTGACAGTATACACCTGTGAACCGAGATCGAGCGTTTGTGCTTGGTCGTCTTTTCCAGGGAGAAAAATGAAATGAACAAGGAACGAATGTTGGTACAGATGTAGGTAAGGGTCTGTCCGGCTTGTAGGTGACAAGATGAGATGGACCAAAAGGAGGGAATGAGAAGGAGAAGAGAATGTGTACGTCTGGTCAACAGGGTAATGGGAACAAGAATAGGTCTGTACTAGAGATAGTGGTGGTGGTGATTTTGTTTGTTGTCTTATGTTTTACGCGGAGACAGGGCCAACAACAGTAGGCGTGTCGTCATGGACAACTGCAAAACAACAGGAATGGTCTAAAAGAGGAAACAGCAGTGAATGTTGGTGCAATTGCATTCAATCCATTTATATATACCAGAACTCAATGGCCTGCCTGCTTGAGCCTTTTCGGTCCCTACCTCCTCTGGGAATACAAGGTGGGAGTACAAGGGAGAGCACAGGTACCTCTCATATTCCGAGTGGCAGGTCCGTAGGCACAAAGTAGACCAATCACTGGAATCAGCGGCCTAACAATTACACCATGTTTGCGCCTCACAAAATATATTTGCCTCCGTGTGCAATGCTAGCCATCCATTTATGCCAAGAGACCACAATCTTCAGTGAGTGGGAAAGCCTAAATCACTGCTGGTAGCTCAGGCGCTTCCCTGTCGCTAACACCCCTGCGCCGCCACGAGATTTAGAGATCGGCCTATGACGTGTTGGGAAATTTCCCAATGTGGAATTTGGTTGGCTGTCAACGCACCGCGGGCGCGGCTGGCTCCTGGATAGTGCAGTGTCCCTGCATTACCAACAAGGTACATACCTACCTTTGTTTTACTTCTATTCCTTAATAAATTTTTTTCCCTCTTGGAATCATTGTGTTTTTTGTATGATACAGGCTAACTCAGCAAGAATCACAGCTGAAGAAGTCATATCAAGCGTCTGCTGTTCTTCCAGTACAAAAGTTCTAGGGGAACCATGGCTAATGTAATAGACCATTATCAGCAACGTTGACTGTGAAACACCTGCCACTCAGAGGAATGCTCAGGCCGATATCTCCAGCTGCCACACCTATACATAGGTACCGAGGTACAAGTAAACATGTGTTTCCCTAAGCAGGTATACCTACTGTTTCCATGCGATCCAGTAAATGAACAAGTGTGCACCCAGTTACGATGTATACCTAGGTACTTATGTGTAGATACATGTAGGTGTGTCTTGGTATTCCCTCTTCCGACCTCCCTTCGTCTGAATTTCTTTCACTTCCCTTTGTCATAAATTTCCTCGTAAATTTCCTCGTATGGCCTCTGGTCTGTATCAAGTGCGACAACACTATTCATTTACCTATGACTATGCCAAGATAGCCAGCCAGGGACACGCGCTCTCAAAGCTGGGAAGACCTTGGCAGTTCGTAGCGATCGCAATACTCGAGCATGATATCGCGTTCCTGCGCATGCTGTGTATCAGTGTACCCTCTGTGAGTATTTCCCGCCCAATGAGAGCCACCTTCTTTTCGCACAGCAGCGGAGTGGCTATCAAAGGTCAAGGGACACGGTTGTGATTGGGCTATAGGCATTGCTAGTGCAAGATGCATCGTGTTGGTATCCCCAGTCGAGTTTGAGTGTTTCAAAGTGTTTTGTGGGATTTTTATTTGTTGGGTCTAAGGTTCGGAGGAACTTAAGTACCTGCCTTGGTACATATGTGCTGCTGGAACACAGTGACATTTGTATGATCATAATACCTACTAGTGCGCCGTATACTGCCCACCATGCATGCAGTTTAGTTGTTTTGAGCCGGTCTGCCACTGGGTGGTTGTAACGGCCGAGAAGGGGCATAATGCGAGGCCAGCTGCACATGAGATAGAGGCATGCTCAACCGAGGACTACCAATGGTGCGGTTTGCTCTACACCGCCCTGTACACCTGCAATCTCTCAGTGCTAGGTAGTCTCTGTTGCATCAAACTGGGATTGATACGACGTTCACGCCCGGATTCTAATTTCCTGGATATTGGACAGTCATACTGCATCCTCCGATGCCTACGTTACTGCCGTCAACATGGCGCGATTCAGATGATGAAGAGGCACTCTTCCAACATTGCACGACGGCCCTCCTGTTGCATGAGAGAGTTCCTCGGCCTAATTATACTGCTCGCTTAGAACTCATCGCTCACACGGGATTGATAAAGCAGAGTAGTGCTGGCGGGCCACATATTCCTAGTTGCATGGCGATGCAAGTCATCCGGCCCCGTGCCGGAGCGTGGTGGACCTATCTGATTCGGGTCGGCTACTGAGGGGGTGAGGTAGGTAGCCGCTCGATACGCCACTAGAACGTGAGTCGAACCGCCTCGCAAGTACCGACAGGTAGAGAACTGTGAAATTCTCGGCAACTTGGTACTAGTAACACCTGTTGTATTGCAAGGTGGGATAGCGATGTTTGTTGTAAAGGTAATGGACGGATTATGCGGGGTATATGGCTACCATGTATGTACCTAGGTACATGAACATAGTGACCTGCAGCTGGTGGCAGCTGCTCAGCCTAATTGAATGACAATTGAGTTTACAGAAAGGGGCAGGTGCCTTGGTGCTTGGCGGAACAGGTGACGGAAGCTAGAACTTGGCACGATCAGTCCCTGCCCGTTGCATCTAGTATCGCAAGGTCAATCCAACTATTAACTTGTCGGGATTGGATCGCAATAGAAGATAAAAATGCCACCCGTCGCTGCTCCTTCAAATCTCCCCACGTTAGTAAAAGACGCCTTTGCGAAAGCGCACGCCAATGGCGATCTGATCTACTACCCGACACAGGTTGCAGTCTTGACGGTGGCATCACTCGCAGTAAGTAGTAGAAGGGCAGAGTGCTCACACAGGACGGCATCCCAGCCACAGGCACGCGGGAAGGCGTTTATCTGTCCATCCATCTGTCTCTCTGTCCAGCTAACTAACAACTGTTTAGTTCCAGCTCCGCTACTCACCTGCGCTCGCTCAGAAGCCGAAGCCCCCCAAACCCGTCGAGCCCAATGCAAGACCATTCAATCCCTTCGAGAACCCCTCTCCCGCCTTGCTCGTCGCACAGCTCCCACCGTCGCATCGGTTAATCTTGAACAAGTTTGCCGTCGTGCCGGAGCATTCCATACTGGCGACCAGAGAGTTCAAGCCCCAGACTCATCTTCTCGAGACGGGTGATGTTGATGCCGCATATGCTTGTGTACGAGCCTACCGCAATGCTGGTCGCGAGCTGTTTGTCTTCTTCAACTCTGGGGAACACTCTGGCGCGAGCCAACCACACCGACACCTTCAGCTACTACCCGTCGACCGAATGAAGCTTGGTTTAGAAGACGATGAGAATGGAAGTGAATGGGCTATCCTCGCGGAGAAGGTGCACAGAAAGGAGAACGCCTTGCCCTTTGCCGTCTTCACATCTTCCATCAATGAGGAAACGAGTGCCGAGGACAGGCACCGTTCTTATCTGTCACTGTATAAGCGCGCAGTTCGTGCCGCCGTAGCCAACGTAGAGGCGGTCGAGGAAGGCGAGGCGCAAATAAGTTACAATTTTGCCATGACGAGCACTTGTATGGCTCTATGCCCGCGAACCGCCGAGAGCGTGAGTATCAAGGACGCCAATGGCAATGAGATTGGCAACATAGCTCTTAACGGCACTGTCCTGGCTGGCACGGCCCTTGTCAAAAATCAAGGTGAGTGGGATGCCTTGAGGTTGACTGCCTCAATGCTGCCTGGTGTGCTAGGAGGCATCGGAGTCCCATCTACTAACCTACCTTGACTCGACCCACTCTCAAAACACTCGAGGCATCACTTGCTAGATCCGAGGCTGTAGTCTGCTGTCTCTTCACCAAACAATGGGAACCAAATACACTACTTTTATTTGCCTTGTAAGTACACACTACCTCTAGCCAGGTTTCCTATTACAAAATATGGCCCTGGTCCCAGAGTGGCTTTATCCTTCTATCTTACACGTTCGTCACTCGTATCGTCTCTAATTCGTGTCTTTGTCATTCAAACTCACAGAAACAAGGCTTTGGTCGTTTAAAGCTCCTCAGCCCCTTGCTCAACCAGCTCATCCCATTTCTTCCGACATGTTGCGTTACCGAAGTGATAAGAACCCTCATTCTCGTAGATGTAGGAAGCGACCTGCTTCCATGGCACTTTGGCCGACGCTCTGTCGCCTTGGGAAAGCTCTCGGACAGCCTTCTTAAGCAAGCGGATCTGTTTGTGGTCAAAGCCATATTAGTCACAAGATACTGCTCTGAGATTACCACAGCCTGAGGAAGTGCAGCCTTTATTGTTGTCGTGTTTGAGGGGTAACTTACATCCTTGTCCTGCCATTCTGGCTTCCTCACACGTTGCTCTTTGTTTTTAGTCAAGGTTCGAAAGCGTCCGCGGAGAGTTGACTCGGCCTCAGTGAATCCGCCTTTTTTGCGGATCTCGCTGTACGTCATTCCTGCAAGTTTGGCCTCTACCAAGAACCGATTCTTTGCATCACGTTCGGCATCAATTGGGTTAGGAGATAATGTCTTCTCTCGCTGCTCAACCTTTACCGTCCGGTGGGCTCTGCGGATTACTCTCGCTGGAGCTGGCTCTGTTAGGCGCTGTAAGGGCGACTGTTGTACATCCACCTTAGCCGCGCTCTTCAAACTTGAAGACGCCGCTAGTCGGGGCTTGATAGGCTGCGTAGGCAGTTGCTTGCGGGCCTTAGGAGTTGAGCGCTTTGTAGGAAGAGCATGAGGCTCCTCCTGCTGGTTCCATGGAGATGACCCGAGGTCTGGGTCACCGCTTTGAGAGGTTATGCTCGCCTGGGTATACTCGGACGAAGACGTCGGCGTGGGCGACGGGTTTATTCGCAGCATTTTGGGGGATATAGTAGCAGGGCAGTTCCCTACACAATTCCCTCCCTGGAATCCAGGAGGGGATGCAGGATAATTACCCTGGAAGTACATCGCCGGCGTGCGATCTTGGGGAATAGGCTCGAGAGTCATCAGCGCCATCTTCTCGGATGCTATCGACGAGCCGCCTGAAGATATTAAGTTGCTGCTGAGTTGGGATGGGCTGAGGTGAGTATAGTGGAATGGCTCTGCAAATACTGGCATATTGGAATATACTTGGCTGGATGTTGGCAGTCCTTGTCGAAACTCTGTATCGAGATTCGGATTATAATGGCCTTCCTGACTGTAGGAAGGGTACTGGAACTGCTGCTGGTTGTAACTACCAGACAAGTCCTGCACATAGGCGTTTGCAGCGGGGTCGTCATGGAAAAGCATCTGCTCATTTCCCGGGACCGTTTTGTTACTGTATTGGGGATGACTCGAACCAACAGCCCTCCCGCAATTTGTAAGTGAGACAGACTGGGAAGCCGTTTGACTGCTGACGTCGTGCATGCCTGGACCAAGCGTGGAAAGGCCATCAGAGAAATGATCATGAAGCTGTGTCAAGACGAGTATTAGAACATGCCCTGTTGTTATATACACCGA
Organism: Xylaria sp. FL0933; assembly: GCA_022578765.1. NCBI lineage: Eukaryota > Fungi > Ascomycota > Sordariomycetes > Xylariales > Xylariaceae > Xylaria > Xylaria sp. FL0933. Next base: position 600,414 of record MU389724.1, on the reverse strand, counting down.
CAAAATGAGGGCATAGAAAGGGGCTCATACCGAACAAGTTTCGTCGCCGCTATCGATACCATGTTGATACAGGCTCTGGTTATCCATAATCTGTTCCAAGCCTCTCTGAGACAGTGGTCTATGGCAAGTTTGATCAATGCAGTAACCAGTTGTATCTATCGGGCCGCTCTGGAAAAATGGAAACGAGGCTCTTTCTCGATATCTGGGAAGGTGAGACTTGGCCGACAGACGTTCGCCATAGAGCGGCCAGACTGGTTGGAAAGGAGGGGGCTGAGTTGCCCTGATATCAAACATCTTTGATGTCTGTCTCAACCTTCTCAATGTCGCCTTTCACGTTCGAAGTTCACCGCCGCTTCTACCGGCCTACTGCGCAGCTATGCAACCAGCGAATGTTGTCGAAAACCCCGCTTCAATGCCTTGCTAGTTGGAGTGTTGGGTATACTTGCAGAGGAGACTTAGCGGTCAGGAATCCAGGTTCTTAGTGATGCAGCGTCGTGCGACTTCCCGTGGATGACTCAAGAGCCGTAGCGGAAACTGCTCTCCTGTCAAGAACACAGGAACTAGTTCGTTGAACGATCAATGTTGATGACGAAGTCAGATGGCTAGCACTCTGCTTGCTGCTAATATTTTATGCTGATTGTAGAGGTCGCTCCGTTTGAGAGAACTTTATGGACAATATGGGTACTTGCTCTGGTTTAATTTGAGGTAAGGTATAGTCCTTGCTGGTATGAGGTTGCAGAGACTACTTCCTAACTGTGTGGTTTCTAACAACTCTGAGAGCTAAGAAAGCTGGATGATGACCAGAAACCAAAAAACCAGCAGGACTAGATATACATAAGCAGATCCGATCACCTCGAGACGAGAGTTCGGTGAGCAATATCGCCTGTGGCGCATTTGCTCACCTCCATTACTCCCCTCATAGCTCATAGCGACCTCGCCAACATTGAGGTAGACAAAGTACAATGCTCTGGACATCTCGGCAGTGTCGAATTGTGTGGAGCGTAATGAATGAAAGTGGAGGTTCGGGAAGGCAAGTGACCTAAAAGGATCACCAGCACATCGAGGCCCTTCTGTCCGCTTGCTACTCCCAAATACAGGAGCAGATGTTCAGCGGCATGGGGAAGAGAGGTTGAAGAACTACGGGGGCGTTCCCTGTACGCAAGCTCGGTGCGGCTCTCTTGTCACACGCATGCTGCAGCAGGACATTTACAGACTTAAAACCTGTCAATGATGGGCAAACCCAACACGCGTTAAATCCGGCAAGGAAACTTTGACAGATAACGAGGGCCGATTAGTCGTGGACGGCTTCTGCTATGCAACGAGAAAAGATTATTTCATGTTCTATCATTCAGAAACACCATGATGGCAAAGGTCACCTACCATCACTCTCTCCATGCAGACTACTAGTCAAAACCTGCAAGCTCATCCATCTACTTTTCATTCTGGCCACCATAATCCCATCTCTACCTATTTATCCAGGCGTTTATCTAAGCTCGATATGCAAAACGCCAGGTTGTAACGGCCATGCGTGACTACTGCAAGCGACAGAGCGGCTGCCTGCATATTATACCAGCCTCAGTCTTCCCCCCACGACCCAACGGTCTGCCGTCGAGGAATAAACCCAACTCGGTACCCTAATCCCTGTCAAGATCTCTACCACTCCAATGATTTGATAGATAACCGGAGTAGTATTCCCAGATCGCTCGATATGTGGTACGGCGGGGCCCAGCAAAGGGGTAGCTCAATCAAGCCAATTTCCACTCCCTCCCGTGAACGTAGCCCTCGATTTTTATTTTGTGGCCTCTCCTTCTAACTCAAACAAGGCTACTTACAATCGGATTCTGCCCTCCTTGTCGAACGCATAAAAATTAGCATGCTGAACTTCTTACTACGATATCCTCGGCCAAGCGAAATCAATTTTATCATCCGAGTGCCACACGACATGTCAGCCGGTCATGTGTGATTTATTTTTACACCGGGCGCCCAGAACTTTTACCCTGTGAAGTTAACCGTTTCCAGACATCGTTGCATGTACATCACGGGGCCTACGAATTTGCCTGTTTGGCCCACAGGAAACACACCTGTTACCACTTCCGGCTGATTACTTGCAGGATCTCAAGTCCCTATGTATGTGTGGGGATTCATCATAGGTAAGGACCAGCTATCCAGCAAAGCCAGGCATCAGTGGCGTCTTGAGACATAACTAACCCCTGTTACGTATTGATTGCGGATATCCTGGCCCAGCCAGAACGCTCTCTACCAAGTAGTGGTCCATATACCTAGTCCTTACTAGTATTTGAATGCTTCGGACTCTTCCGAGATTGTTCTTCGGCTTCAGGGACCGTCACGTAAGCGGTAGGTGAAAGTTGCGCTATCAGGCCTCGGCAAATCCTAACACTTCCCTTGAGCAGCAGAATTTGATATGACCTACGGACGTCCACTGGCTGGCTCACTCCCATGAACCGGGCTGGTGGTACGCCTTCGGGGACATCAGAACCTACGACGCAATGTAACGTTTCTGACATGCATATAAACACGTAAAAATGACATCTGTCAACCGCTAAGTCGCTGGAACCCCCCCCTATCTGACATGACGCACGATGCTCGTCGATACACCGCAAACTACATGGTGAAGAGCTACTATTGCAATATAAGCGAAGCGGAACATGTATAACCGACAGAATCGATATCTTCCAACTCTTGCTCGGTCACGAGCTTCGATTCTCATCGCCTGTTTGTTAGATATCGGAGCAAGTCAAGCCAGACGTCAAGTGGCGCGTGTAACCCTTTTGCGTCTGCGCTCGCCACCGTTGAAGAGACTTCGTTTTGCCAATGAAGGACCCATGTGGCCACACTAAGAACAAAGCCGAAAGCTTTTTTATCACTTTCATAATTTTCTTTTGTCTTCCGGCGATCCCCTTATTCTCGAGCCACAACAACATGCACCATGCTCAAATAGTGTTCAGCAGAATAACTCCAACCTTCACGATTTACCTGCGGCCAAAGCGCTTCAATCAGATCCCGGGGTCACTCCATGCGACTTTACGCCGAAGGGGAGAACAAATACTCAGCAAACACGTATTCTACACTCTTATGGCAAGCAAAAAAGGAAAGAAATAGTAGGACTGGGTTCCCAGGACCATGCCGATCCCGCAACTTGGCTCAAGGGGAAGTATGTTCATGTATGCATGGTCATCCCCCTCGGAAGCAGCAACGGCCAGCCGTTTCCGGCATATCATTGCGGTGTACACCTCGACGGGCTGAATGTGTCTCGTCCGCCTCGGGATATCAACACTGTTCGGCAATACGGATACTTTTCGTTCCAACCATTGCAACTGGGAGCAAACGACCCAACTTCTTACATGTTCTGGCAAACCGGGAAGGTTTAATTATAAATTCCAAGTGAAGAAGAGACCAGGCGTAAACGAAGGACTCTTTTGCGTGAGGTGCCCTAGATACAGCAGTTTTCTGACTGCGACATTATCCTCGGCGGGTCAATCTTCGGGTTGTTTTAGCCTCAAGTTGCCTTTCTTCATATTAAGACCCTGGTGGTGTCACAGTGACCCTGGGCCCCTTGATGGAGCCTTGGTCGACTTGGACAATCTTACGTCAACGGTTGAATTGGTGTACATATAAGTAATGGGGTAGTGTTTAGGTACTCTCTCACTCCGATGTCTAGGATCACGGCAACGCTTCCGCCGGCCGCGGATTCAGATTTTTGTTTTTAGTGTAGGTAGCGTAGGCAGTACCTACTACGTAGTACCTGAAGTAGGTATTCAAGAGGTAGCAATTTACAACTCCCGTACTGTAGACTACTATAGGTACATTGGAACAGGCAGCGGACGCTAAAGCCTAGCCGCCCCTAGCTTCTAGCTTGTGCTGATACTGATTGGTCGATCTTCCGAGTCGCTAGCGTCCGCCCACACCCGCCCGCCCAACGTGCCTTCCTGACGTCGCAAGCTAGGCTGCCAGCTGCAACTCTGGGCTGCAGCCGTCAGGAGCCCTGTCGCCAGCTCGCGCGCCCAACTCGTACGACCACACGCGCGCCGACTTCCCTACCGTTCCTCTCAAGTTTCAGCGTGAGACAACCCAAAGAAGTAGACGCCTAAGGTTATCTTTTGGGCCTTCAACACCACGGCTTTGGACCTAAGCACTGTCTTCAACAGACAGTGCCAGCCAGCCACTAGAGCGTCAGTCACCAGTCGCCAGTCGCTAATACGGACCTAATCACTGGGAAACGCTGATGCTCATGGCGTTATGGCGTGTCACTTCACCTACCCACCATCCTCTGACTATGAATACGCTACCCTCGCCGGCAGTGTGCACACCGTCTCTCCGTGCCCGCTCAACACTCCCCATGTATTGCCGGTGACGTCGCCAGAGCCAGATCGAGGTGCGGGAGGTGGCACTTCGAGCTTGCTCGCGGAGAGCGTTGCGCAGTGCCGAGACCTGGCCTCCAAGGTGAAGCCCGTATCACCAGAGACCGCCGGGCCCCTTCGCATCGCCATCCTGCTGAACTCGTATCGCTCGCGCTTACTGCCGGCCATCCGGGGGTCATACCAGCGTACCATTGGCGCTGTGGCACCAGACGCACAGCTCGCGTTCTACGAGCCCGCCAACCGCCCCGGCGAGTTTCCCAATCCGGACTATTTCGACTTGATCGTGCTCGGCGGCAGCAACGTCGATCCCCGCAAGCGACACCCGTGGATTCTTGAGGTCCACGAGTTCGTGCGCCGGATGGTGCGTGATTACCCGCACAAGAAACTCTTGGGCATCTGCTGGGGCCATCAGACTATTAGTAGCGTATTCGGGGGGAAACTGGTGGACGCGGCAGTCCCTGAGGTAAGCAGAGTATTCTTCTGTTTATATCTCGTGTTTTCGTACTAGCATACCCCGAAGAAGTGGGGACACGAAATCTTGGCATCTGTTGGGGTTCGCGCATGAATGCTACGGAAGGGGATTTTGGGGACGTCAATAAGAGCACAACCCAGACTAACATGTTTACAGATGGGAGTGGCATCTGTGGAATTGACAATCAAGGGGCGGCATTTCTTCCACGAAGCAGCGGCCTTAGGATCATTCAAGCTACAGCAACACCATCGCCGTGAGGTCGCCGTGGCGCCGTATGGTTTCACGCCGCTGGCGCTTGGCAATCAGTGTTTCCTGAGCGAGTCCAACGCAATCCTCACGTTCCAAGGCCACCCGGAAAAGGATGCTGAGACTGCGCGGCTGAGGCTACACGACTCGGCCCGATGGTTTGGGTTTGACGCCATTAGTGACGAGAAGGCATGGGCGCGTCTCGTGATGCTAATGGAGACCCCCCACGATGGAGAGATGGTCTGGAGACGGGTCTTTGAATGGGTTCGGGAGCCCTGCTCAGAGACAGGTACCGCCCAGCAGAAGGCTGCCCTGGCATTAGCAGAAAAGGCTAGTAAGATGTGAATGAATGAGGAGAGGGCGGCTTTGTACAGCTCTGTGTGTCTTCCTGCATGCGCTACTACGATACCCTTTACTGGTCAACTTTGGGATATAAGCGGAGTTTTTCATTGTTCGTCAGTACATATTCGAAAGCTTGGCGAGCCCAAATTGTTGTATAACTGTATCTAATCTGTATATACTTGTACTGTATGAAAAACTCTAAACAGCTAGGTGCGTACTCAGTCAGATCACTACCTAATCGGTGACCTATATTGAACTACTGGGACATATATAGACAGATTCAGCCCCCATCTCCAGCAATTTTAGGAATGATAGGGACATAACTTGGTCATCAGATAGCTGAGTCAGCACAACTGAACAATTTGGGTATTGAAGTGAACCCCACGGAGCAGATGCTATCCCGTCTGCCCTATAGTCTCCCCTGAACGCTCAGTCAAGCCACCTTTAGGTGACTCAGCACATTGTTGTGGCTTACACACCACACTTCAGTATTTATCTCATCAAGCAAGCATAGAGTACATTGTCCTCCGGGTGCGCTCCCGCTGGGCTCACTTGAGTAATTACAGAATGAAGCGGGCGATAGCTTGTTATTGATATCGGCAACTTTCGACAGTGATATTCGCTCTTTCAACTCGGGAACCATGATGCTAAGTAGAAAAGGGGATACTTAACATTGCACTAATGAGGCACTCGACTAGGCTGGGAATCAGACGAGCTCGTAGGCCTTTTCATTTCCCCCCGCTTAAACCTCTACTATGCTTACATGCCCCTATCACGGATAGCCCTATCCTTTGTCAAAAGGAGTGGAACGCGTACTTGCCCAGGAGAATTAATGGTGTATTTTACGATAATTAGAAGGGAAGAATCTATCCGCTGGAGACGGGCGAAGAGTAATATATATAGGTATGAGAGTGGAGTGTACCCGGTTCTCTTACATCAACGTGCTTCACTTGGTGGTACCTCCTTATTTATGTACGAGGCTACTATACATCTCAGCTGAGCGATCAATTAAGAGATGACTAGACACATAAGGAACATCGTAAACGCTTTCGCATTCTTAGTTTCTCGTCTTCGACTACTATTCTAGCTGATAGATTTGATGTACTGGGTGTGTAATCTAAGTCACTGGGTCATGTTGTTGAGAATTGCCCGTTCACCTAGTTGGCACGTATTATCAAATCTATCAAGCCGCTTTAATGATCTCTGACGCATTCTCGGCAACGGCATACACTGATGATAGAATGTTACCCCGCGGGATCAGTGGGAAAATGCTAGCATCAACGACTCGAAGATTGCTAGTCCCATAAACAACAAGTTTAGGATCCACTACGCCCCCTTTCTCCTTGGGCAACATGGCTGTCGTACCACAGCTATGGTACGCGCTGGTAGCGGTGTCGAGCACGTACTTCTTGGCCCCAGCCAAGTCACCTATCTTGAAAGCATCTGGATGATTACGCTTCCCGTCGGGCTTGAGGAACTTGGATAGATGTTCCGAAGGGCGAAGTACGGTGTCAAGAGACTGTAGATGACGTGCAAGAATTTCCAGATCTGCCGGGTGGGATAAGTAGCCTGGGTCGATTTCAGGTTCCGCAGCGATGTCTGCTGAAGAGATATGGGTTGAACCTCGAGAGAATGGATGCGCCTGAATGCAACCTAGACTGATATAGTTCTCAGGGAGAAGTTGCGAGCCCACGAAGCTCTTGCCGCCCTCGTGCAAGTTTGTTTGCGCCAAGAACATCAACCATGCACCAGAGCTTCCCTGGGGGTCGGTGAGTATAGATCGGATCAAGTCGGATCGCTCAGAGTCCGACGACTCCTCAATTTGCAGATTATCTAGCAATGCAGATACATCCGAAGTTGGCATGAAGGCATGAGATTGCATGCCACCAATAGTGAAAGGCCCGACCTTGTTCTCGACATAGAGCTTCTGGGCCTGCGCGATTGCGTCGGGCTCCTGACGCATGAGCGGGTCGCCTGTAGGGACGCCATCTACCACCTCGTAGCTAAGCCCAGTCATCAGATGATCCTGGAGATTCTCGCCAACCCCAGGTAGATCCAAAATAGCTGTAATATTATACTTTTCCAGGAGCTGTTTTGCTCCAATACCTGAGAGTTCGAGAATTTTAGGGGTGTTGAAAACTCCGGCCGCAAGGATGACATCCTTTTTGCAGGCGAATGTTTCTATCTGGCCATTTATTATGACCTGTACACTAGTGGCCTTCACGCACCCGGTACCCAGTGTCTTTTCGTCGAACAGAATCTTCTGAACTTGGGCCTGAGTGATGATACGCACGTTAGGTCTCTGGCTAGCAGGAATACCATATGCCGTACCAGCGTAGCTCCGAGTCTTGTCCTCAGGATCTACGGTTGCTGTGTTACTATAACCGCCGATAGAGGTGCCTGAGAAGGGATCTAGTGATAAAGGAGGTCACGTTAGTGGGTGCGTACACCAGTATCATCTCCCTATCAAAGAGCCTTCCTTCTTTGCCAATCTCTCATTAACTTTAGCATTTCTAGGGCTTACCAGAGCTTGTGAGCTTGTGCATGTCTCTAAAGGTGTCAATCCAGGCCTTGCACAGAGGGTTCTGGATTACGCCCGGAAACGAGACTTTGATCGGGCCCAAAGAGCCACAATAGTCGTCATCGATCCAATCGATTCCCAAGTGTTGGAGAGTTGCCTGGTCCGATGGAGGTATAAGAGTGTAGGACCTCTTGTACGAAGGCACCAAGCTGGCCCAATCCCAACCGTGGTTTCCAAGCTTAGCCCAGGCATCGAGCTCGGGCTTCCCAGGGGCAATGAAGGCTTGACCGTTGATTGCAGAAGAGCCGCCGAGAGTTTTTCCTTGCGGAAGTTGAATAGACCGCCCCTCCAAGTTCCCTTGGGGCGAGGTCTTGTACTGCCAGTCAGCTTCGGATCCCAGGAGAGATGTCCAGAGTGCTGGAATGTTGACCCGGGGATCAGCGGTGAGGTCTCGGCCTGCCTCCAAAACTAGAACTTGGGTACCAGAATCCTCAGAGAGCCGGTTAGCGACGACTAGGCCGGATGTGCCGCCGCCAATAATGATATAGTCGATGCTCTGCTGAGACGCCATGACGAATAAGAAATCTCTTTAGAATTGAGATTCTTAGGAATTCAATTGGAGGACTGTTCAAGTTAGCAAGAGAGGGAGAAAGGGACATGAGTTGAAATCGACTCAGACGGAGGATGATAAAAGATATCCTGGAATATCGCCGCGATATAAGGCTCTGCTCAATTCATTATTAAATCTCCATGCACCTCCAGCTGCTGAGCCGGGAAAACACATGATGCAGATGGTACATATGCAGTTGGTGCACACAATGGGGCACGTACATGTAAACAGTCTGTCCCGGACCACTGGAGAGTATCCTTTTGAGTCCTGAAGCAACACCAACTTGCATACGGCGACCCAATTTTCCCCTACACTATTAGTCTAACAGAGTGGTAGGTATTTGTCGCAAGTCAAGCCCTGGTGGGTTATGGGGATCGGTGTAACGCTATGTAGCTGTTGTTAGTGCAGTAACCTCTATTTTTTTCAGTGATTTGATTGGCTGAGTTATTCTTGCCGATGCATCTGCCAGATGTCGTTGGTTCAGGATGGAAAGTGACACACAACTTAGCTAGGCTGCCTTGGCTGCTACCGAATTGTGATAGCCGGTGCCGCAACAACGTTGAATGTAGGTAATGTCGCCTGTAAATGTGTATAAGAAACTACAATACACACCAAACGCGTTCGGCGTCACTATCTGTACTTACCCACGTCACGCTCTGCTCTGAGACGTAATATTAATAGAAACAAGATCATAACGGAGCAGGGGGCGGACGGCCAGCCAATGACATACATACAGCAGAATAGCATCTTCCTGGATTCCATGAGTTCAGTCGGCCGTTCCGCAATTTTAGTGGTTAATGGCCGGTGTGGCGCGGAAAACCGAGCTTGTATTAGCCGGAGAGACGCCCGCGTCGCTGCTGGTCGCTTTGCTTTATCAAGCCTATTCAATCGTCCCAGCTGACATCCACCTTCCCATCTTATAAACACCGAGTACAGCATGCCCTTACGCGACCGAGAAGTAGGCTGTGCCAGTTTCCTGTATGTGCTATTGGCTGATGAGTGCCAGGCAGCCACAAACCCCGCTCACTGAAGCCCAGTGAGAGCTGAGACCGTTTTCTTACGTTTACTTACGTCGGGTCTCCTATTCCTACCGCTTTCTCATTCATCGAATTACCTCTACCATTTTGTACGGAAGATGCGGTTACTGAACGTACAGACCTTTCGCTTGGAAGAATTCTTCGGATCGAACACACCGCGTTACGCAATTCTGTCCCATACCTGGGGCACTGAAGAAGTCTTATGTCGGGATGTGACAAACGACGATTCTGTAGCTGAACATGGAACCAACGCTGGCAGACAGCCGAGATGGAGGCACAAGAAGAGTGCCGCAAAGATCTTAGACAGCGCCGCACTTGCTGCCAGGAAGGGCTACGGTTACATCTGGATCGATACCTGCTGCATCGACAAAACTAGCAGCGCCGAACTCTCGGAAGCCATCAATTCCATGTTTGAGTGGTATGCGAGGGCAGCCATCGGCTTCGTTTATCTAGTCGACTTCACCTGCCCTGAACCGGTTACTTCTCACAATAGAGAATACCGCTTGGGAGACCTGCACAAAAGCCGATGGTTTCGCAGAGGCTGGACACTTCAAGAACTAATAGCGCCCGAAGAAGTCCATTTTTACGACAAGGACTGGAATTTCATCGGAGACCGGGATGGGCTTTCCCAGGAACTCCACCAAATCACTTCAATTGCCATGGCAGTTCTGGATAGCAGAATAATCAGAGAACGCAGCCGGAGAACAAGCAATGAACATCCCGATTTGCTCAACGCCTCCGCTTCTCTCTTACCTTATAGTGTAAGTGAGAAAATGCAATGGGCGGCGGGCCGAGAGACAGCAAGGGAAGAAGACCTCGCATATTGTCTGCTGGGGATATTTGACATCAAGATGCCTTTGCTCTATGGGGAAGGCAAGAGGGCGTTCACTAGGTTGCAGAGGAAAATCCTGAAGCAAACAAACGACCAGTCTATTTTTATTTTTGATCGACACAAAGCCCTTAATAGCGGATCTTTCTTCGCCAGTTCTGCTCTTGATTTCAAGACCAGCCTTAGAGTCCAGTCGTTCCGGGGCATTGGCAGACACGTTGCGGTACACCAGAATGAGCTGATTATTGAACTCTTGCTCTGTCCACTGTCTACAGAATCAAGACGGCACCTTGGTATTCTTCACTGTTGTGTGCATGATGAATGCGCGGGGGTCACGCGGCCGGCTTTAGTCTTAACCGAGAGCAATGGGAAGTTCTCTTTCGATCCTGCATATAACGTCTATCTTGTACGGCCTAATGAAAGATTACATGCCATCGGTTTTCCGGGTTTCGAATGTTGGACAAATAGACGTAAGCTTTAAGCCTCCCAAAGAGACCAATGACACATTTACTCACGTGTTTCAATAGTAGCTATCGATCTGGAGGCAGTACATCAGGATGTTATTACCATTCATCCCTTCACACAGATAGCATCACACAGGGGCGCTGCATGGGAAATACCATTGCAGCTCAATCCAATTGGAGGCATTTCATCGGCGCGTTACCAGTTTGGTCCTACTTATCCAGAACATACAGGAACTATGGTTAGACCGGTACACTTGAAATTCGGAGCATCAAGCTCCGTTCTTTGGTATATTGTATGTGTGGAACGCCTACAAAATCGGGCCATCTCTTACCCTTTGGTAATCATATGTGTCCAGCATTCAAATCATGAGAATGTTGTCGCTGAGCTGTTTTCAGACCCACCGCTCATCCCTTTTCGACATCGAGAAAATCGATTAACAGACCAAGAAGTTCACAAGCTGTTAGAGAAGGTTGTCGATACGCCGCCGAGCAGCCCTTCTCCTCGGAAATCAAACGTTATTCATCAGAACTCTGCTTCTCTGAAGAACGGGGACAAGGCCGATGTTCAGATCTGTAAAAATGACTTTTTAGGTGTCCCTTTTTACGACTTGAATATCGTCATCACAAAATCATCCGAGGCAGAACACAGCTATTATAGCTATCAAAGTAGTCTGCGTTCGCAAGGTTCTGACCAGGATCTTTAAATCCCATTGTTACACGATCATTCTGACCGGAGTACTCTGAGATTTCTCCGTCATTCATCTCCTCGCTCCTCTCTTGAAGCGGCATAGTGTCCTTGGAGGCGAACTAGCCATCGGCATGCCAGGAATTTCAGACGAGGGTGAGCGGCGTACGCCAACTATATAGTGTCGAAATAATCTGCATCAGTACCGTGTCCACTTCACCGGCATAGGCACCGCCGTGAGAGCAATTCAGCAGATGGGCAGCGAAATTTGGGCCGCAAGGGCCGTGTCTATGTAACCGGAGCCTTCGAATCCAGCTAACAAAGAGTAATAGTGCCATGGGAGCGAAAGCAAGTATAAAATGATCCCAAAGGTACTTATATAACATTGACCCTACTCTAACCAGACATACGGACTACAGCTTACACAGAAGACTATCCCACTTGCCTACTGCCCGTTCGCTCAAACTTCTTCCTTGGTGTCGCGGAAGATGTAGGGCAAGAACTTCTCAGGGGCAATAGCACCAGCAAGCTTGTTCTTGTCCGAAAACTCACGAATCTCCGCTTCCTCCTCATCGGACAACTTCACCTCCAGGGCACCCCAGTTTTCCTCCAGATATTTCATCTTCTTAGTACCAGGAGTGGGGATGATATCGTCGCCTTGCTTCAGGAGCCAGGCAATGGCAAGCTGCGAAACGCTGCAATTCTTCTTCTCGGCCAGTGCTCTGAATTGCGCGGCAACGCTGACGTTCTGGGCCCTGTTTGCCTCTTGGAAGCGTGGCTGGACCGCAGGGCGTACGTCTTGAGGATCAAACTTGACTTCTCCTTTACTGAAGGAGTCAGTGAGTAGCCCATGTCCTGCGAAATCGTTAGTATCTGCGCTTAGCACGATAGCTTTGGCACGTTTTAAAGCTTTGACGCACCGAGAGGCCCTGCGACAGTAATGCCGACCCCAAGTTCACGGGCAGTGGCCAGCAAGTTGGTCCCAGATGGACCCTCGATGTCGCGAGTTGTCACTGAGTACTCAGTCTGAATGGCGGTAACCGGGGCGATCTTGACTGCACGACGGAGCGTGGTGGAGGAGATAGCCGACAGTCCAATGTACTTAATCTTGCCCTCTCTAACACTTCTTTAGTACGTATATTCCGGGTGTAGTTCTCATGTGCTCGACTTACTCTTGAAGTTCCTTCAGAGCTCTCATGGTTTCTTCGATCGGCGTGTCAGGATTAGCATTGTGCATATAGTCTTTCCGTCAAACACGTTAGTAAATATGGGAGATCAAGGCGTAGTTTCCAGAAGACAGCCGATAACTTACACAAATCAATGCAGTCAATGCCTAGGATTCTGAGGCTCTCGGCGCAGGCCTTTTTCGTGTACGCATACGAGGTGTCTACGGCATGAGTCCGATCGCCTTTCACGAAGCCAAATTTTGTTGCAAGGAAGATGTCATTGCGCTTCCCCGTTCGTCGGAACCACTTTCCAAGAAGCTCCTCACTATCGCCGTAGAGACTGGACATAGAATGCTTAGTCAGGCCCTAGTACAATGCCATACAGACTGCAGGGTTGCAAAACATGTGAATGCCATAGGAGAAAAATTGAACATACTCAGCGCTGTCCCAAAACCGAAGTCCCAGCTCGTGCGCACGATCAAGGATGGCAAAACGCTCTTCGTCGCTAGCGAGCTCTCCGTATATATTGTGCGAGAGGCCCATGAGACCAAATCCGAGGGCGGGCACCATGGGCCCATTCTTGCCTAGTTGGCGGAGAGGAGTAGACTTGGAAGCCATCTTGTTGGTGGTGGTAGGGGCTTAGATTGAGTTCCTAATGGAATGGTGGTTTTCTTCGAAATCGGCGACGCAGCAGCCTCGATCAACTATGTTGCTAATATCAACTCAATCCGAGATGATCAAACCTATATAGAGACTCTAAATCGTCCGCCGCGGACATAGCGGGAACACCAACGGGCTCTCAAGACCCGTTAAGTCCTTTATTTCAACTAATGTGACCCCCCTTCTCATCTGGAGCTCATCTACAGGAACCTAGGATGGTGTCAAGGTGGCATCGCAGTTACAGGAGCAGTTTCATAGTGCGATAAAAAGGGACATCTTACTATGGTGGCTCCCCCATCTAAGAATTTTAGCACCACCTAGTAACCCGGATTCGAATCGGGTTGTGGTAGTCGTCCGTTCCCGATGCATGTTGACGGCATAAACAGAGGCTGGCGTCGAGCAACGCGTGCAAGTGGCCAAGAGCGGTACTGTCTAATAGGCTCTCTGATTTGACTCACCCACCTACCTCAGCTAGTGAGATCTAGGGTCTGATCTAGAACTATCACCCGCAGATGAAGTGATCCCCAAAGCAGGGTAAAAATCGTAATTACCCTTCATAGTGGTCAGTATCACCATAATGGCAGCCTCAAAACCGTGTATCTCACTATAAAGCATAGACTTATCATATCTTTTTGAACGCAACTGTAACTGTTATGATAATCTTATAGAAGGGCAAAGAGCCCTGAAATCCTGACACTATCCAGGGAGCTACACGTACTCCGTGACAGGGGTTTCAAAGATCTGTCGATATCAGATCTCTTAGTCGTGTTCCAGCTGATTAGTGTGGCAAATCGGAGACGGTACCAAAGATGGATAACAGCATGGGTACCCAGTTCACATCTTGTTGTTAGCCAATCATGCTCACTCGAATCCGAGGCCCCCCTGCTGAGTGCCTGAGTAGTCTGGGGTTGGTAGAGCGGGCCTAAGGCTGGCATGTAAGTGTAGAGTTACATTTGACATTGAACGTCGTGGTTATGGAGACGAGAGTCAAATTTTACGAGGTCAATGAGATAATGAAGGTCCGAAGCTAGTGTTGCAACGGTCGAGAAGTACCAGCTGGGCCCCGCGGGCCCCGAGGAACTAAGTACCACGCGGCATGACTTTCCACATCTGCACAGCAAAGATCCCAGTAAAAATTAAATGTACGGCACGACCATGCGGCTCGCACTCATTGTTATTTCAGAAGTAGACTTCTCGACTCTGTTTTCTGCATAGGATGAAGACATACGAGGTCCTATACCCACTAATACGTTCAACATTGACGTACTCTACCGTGGCATGGACAAATCCTTCAGTCAGGCTAAGCCAAGAGAAAGTCCCCGAGAACGTGGACCTCGCATATGTCAACTCCTCTTTTGATTCTCTGAGTAAAGGGGAGTACGAGGGCTCGAGTTGACGTGGTAGCTCCCGAGGGGTGTGGGAGAGCGTAGGACTAACTTCAAACCCATAAAATGTTCAGGGAACGGTAGGGAAAAGAGTTGGCTCTGACTTTCAGCCAAAACCTGAGCAGCGTGTCTAGCGAAGTTCAGCAGCATCGAGCAAGCCACGTGAAAGGCAGTCATGTATTTACCCACCAATGTCCCTCTCACCATTTAATACTTAGGTAGCTGTCCTAGGCAATGGCCTTGACGTGATCAACCACCAATTTTTCTTGAAAAGTAGACTCTCTCCCGGCAAACCTCACCCGTCAACTTCATTTGCGAGAAAAAAATCCGAGCAGTTGGAAAACCCCAGCTCCATTAGCAATCTTGCAATCATGCGATCGGGGAGCGACCGCGCTAGAAGCCAACGATGGCTTTTGAAGAGTATGGGATAAGCCACCGCCGGAGGCTTAATGTTTGATTAATATATAGATAATGTTACAATACTACCTGTTGTTATGAAAATGTGAGAATCCAAGCAGCCATGCCTACCTCCATATAATGCAGAGCAGTAGCAGATTCAACAATCACTGCCTCGTTCAGGGGTCCCGCCTCCGCCAACGTACGAAAGCCATCCAACTACTGTATCTATAACTAAGATCGTTCACCTGGATCGATTCAGTATCTCTTCGATCCGAGACCACATTCCCTTCCTCAGGATACCGGATAGCCAGTAGTTCCCAGCGTTATCCTTTCCGATTACGGGGAACGCATTCCGAAAAGGGAAGGTGCCGTCGTTGTATCCGGCAGTCTGGATATATGACGGACGTCCGACTTTGTAAGAGCCTTCCGACGATCCCTCCGGATTGCCCCGCTTCACCACGGCGGCCGAGAAGTCGGGCTCGAAGAACCGGCCCTTAGACCAGTTGGAGATGATAATCATCCTCATCCGCCTGTCTCCGAAGAGGCCGTATTGTTCCGTTTTTGCGAGTGAAGCCCTATCAATCGCCCGTCTCGCTTCGGCCTGACCACGCTCGCCCTGCTCTACAATTGAGCGCCGGATCTCCGTGGCTACGAAACTAAGCGGCTTGATGAGAACATCCTTGGCGGGCACCAGCGCCCAGACGCCGCTCACAGCATTTGCGACGTATGCGGAATCACTAGGCAGGAGGTCGTTGGCAAGAACCGACCGCAGTCCGAAGGCGTTCATGATCTGGATCGGCCGCGTCGAGTTCGTCGGCTCCAGCTGCTGGACCACCAAGCGAGAGATCCAACCCGACACGAGGTCACCATCGCTGACAAAGGGCTTCTTGCCATCACCCTTGTGCTGCGCCTCCAGGTCCGCCGTTGCGTCGGCGCGGAGCTTCTGCATATGCGCCGCGGGCAAGCACACGATGCGCGTTTCTCCTTTGGGATACCACACCGTCTCAAAGAGAAAGCGCAAGGTAAAGATGGCCTTATTCCAGCCCGTCAACGCCTGGTGGGCGAGCATGTACGGCTGCTGGGGCCCGAGTCCGAAGTCCTTGAGCGGGTCGTCGTACACGCCCAATAACGGCTTGACGTCGCCGTCGCGGCCTTCGAGGACGGCAATCCAGGCCTGAAAGAGCTCGCGTCTACCCATGGCATCGAGGAAAGTGTGCGGCCAACTGAGGGTGACGAGTGTAGCATCTTCGAAGGACACAATATGCATGCCCAGCTGAGGCTCGTCGCGATAGATGTAGTCCTCGAGGCACTCCGGGCCGTCCTCCCTGCGCATCAATGGTCTGAAGTCTTCCGGATCGCCCAACACGGCTGGTTTCGAGGACGCCCTTGGTAAGCGGGAGGCCAACGGGTGTTTTCCGATCTCGACGTCGTATTTAACGTGGGAGAAGCTGAACGCCCGGCGATTCTCGTCGAACTTTTCCGGAATATGACAGTCGAGTTTGCCTTTTTCCTATGATAAAGTCAGTCCCGTCCCTCGTGAACAACTAAATAGTGCCCTGGTGCACCTGGGGTTGAGCCTTATCCTCGCACCGAGCTTCCGCCAGTCATCGCGACTGAACAGCTTTTCCAGGGTGTCCTTCAATCTTCCGGGGTCCAATACATCGTCAAAACGCATCATGAACATGACTACCATGGACCGATTGATAGCAGTATCGTCCATGTGATGCATTGGGATGATGGTGTCCGAAGCTACCACAGGCGGTGCCTGCGGCTTTGACTTTGACAGTAGATTGCCCATGGTCACTGTCGTTCAAGGAGACTCTGCTCTCTCGGCGCCCATCTTGCAGTTGTTATATGGTAGCCAAGAAACAGAGTAAGACTTTGATTGGCCCATACTTTTCTTGTTGGTTCTCGTCGCTTACATCTTACCACCCTCATTTGCGTCGGCCCCTTCAAGGTAGTGGCCAGGGATGCTCTATTTTCGGATGCCAGAACTTCCGTTGCCAAGGCTTCAATACCATCACTTCAAGTATGTATACAAAGAACACAACATGTTATGATGGCTCCTAGAACATAAGGCATGGCGTCGCGCTGTAGTGGGAGACACCCTGGCGAAATCTCACCGGCTAATGGCCGGGGAAAGAAGCTGTCCAGTTTCAGCAATCCAATACTACCTATGGCCCAGGAACAAGCTCTTGCTCTAGACCGCTCCGATGCAAGCTATCCGGGCGCGAATAAGCCGCTGTAAGGCTGGCCACGTTGAACGATGATAGGATAAATCGTGTTCGAGTAGACTTCCTATTCCTGTTCTTAGCGGATGTCCGGTGATCATGCCGGCTCTTGGGATCTGTGGGATGGTAGTATTGGCATACGGCGACAACTGCTAATAGCAGTTTGGGGAGCATTATGTTTTGCCTAAGAAGGAAGGCGAGCTTGTTCCTGCTGCACTATTAGCATGATTCTACGTGTAGGGATCCAAAATGCCAAGCTCGGATTCTTGGCGATCGTGAAAGTGCCCTGACGATGCAGAGAGACTATGGCCCATAAGAGGGAGGTCGCTGCTGAATATATAAATCAACGGCCCTGGACTGACCCGTCTGCCACGGCGGAGAAGTACCATCGTTAGGCTTTCTCAGGATAGCGGTCAAATCTGTCTTTCAGGAACGATGCCTTCCCACCTGAGCTTCGTGGCCACCGGCCTGGCCCTTTTCATGGCCACCACTGTAGACGCATTGCCATTTAAGCTCGTAGCTAGAGATCCTCCTCGGGCTCTGCCTGAGAAAGCTACTGCAAACGATCTAAAGTGAGCGACGAAATGGTTATCTGCTTCGATGACAATTCCCGCTGACATGATTTAGGTTTCAACCGGCAATGGACTTCGACACCGACGGCTGCTACAACACCCCTGCTATCGGTCCAGATGGCACCATCAATCCAGGTCTTGACAACAAGAACACAGGTCTTGCCTCGGACTGCCACGATCCGTCTGACCTGCAGAATAATAATGTTTACTCTCGAGCTCGCTGCAATAATGGCTGGTGTGCCTATGTTTACGACTATTTTTTCGAGAAAGAGTACGTACTCATCGTCCCTCTAGGCTCAACGTGAATGACTTACTGACCCTTTGATAGTGTTGTTGTACCGAATTTCATCTTCGACGTGGGCCATCGTAATGACTGGGAACACATTGTCGTCTGGGTGCAAAACGGCGAGGCTAAGTATGTAGCTGCATCACAGCACGGGGAATACGAGATCAAAGCTGCGAGCGATGTGCGCTGGGACGGAACTCACCCGAAGATGGTCTACAATAAGGATGGCATCGGGTCTCATGACTTCCGGTTCGGCAACGAAGACGACGAAAATATCGAGAATGCTACCGGACAGTGGTTCTTCGGAGACCTCGTATCCTGGAACGGCTTTCCGAGCACGGCTCTCAGGGATAAATTGTCGGCCTACGACTTTGGTTCCGCCAACTTTGCACTCAAAGACGCAAGCTTTGCTGGCAATCTTGACTCTTCCCGTGGCGACTTCATTCCTGAATTTGATATCAACTTGGACGATGGTTCACCTGGGAACCCGTAAGCGTAAAGGCAGAAGGGCATTGGCAAAAGTAGTCGTTGCATGGGGCATGTTGAGCCAGGTTTAGCCATTGTAAGGAGTTATGAGCCGATACACATGTTCGGATACACTATTGCAAGCGTGCAACTATCAACTTCGATACATGTCTCGAGAGCTTCCATGTTCACGGGCATGGTTGTACTAAGTATGTCTGTCCTCAGATAGTCCCGCTGTCGCACTGGAATCTACGATAGCAGGGTGGATCGGACGGGCTGTCTAGGCCCTTGTTCATTCTTCCACTACGAACGATATCAAAAATTCTTTGACTCCCTGCGCATCGAAGAGTCGCAGGAAGGTGTGATATTGTGGATGGGCTTGAAACTGAAGCGGCCGATTGGTGAAATTGCGACCGGCAAGAATAGGGTGCACTGACACTAAGCGAAGAGAACATACTTCTTGCTTTTCTTACCTGCATTTCGGCTATGCTATGAATCACTGCAAGATAGTTGCACATGGAAGCTCGCCGTTGATCTGACGGTGAAGGGAAAATGTGTGTTGAGTGAGGAAACAGGAAGAGAAAGAGTAGAGACCAGCCAGCCCACCCACTCAAGTAAAAGCAAATTTCCTTGGGTGATTAGAACGGGTCTCGTCACGTGACCCCGCCCGGGCGAAATATCTTCAAGACACGCCGAAGTTCGTGCTACTCTTCTTTCCCTTTCTTTTTTCTTCACACTTTTCAAAAAATCGCACGATTAATCAACCGATCTTGATTCGCCCACTTACTATCGGTCATATTTGCGTGCTAGAGTAATCCGTGAATGCTGCCCCCTGACAAATTTATTTGTGTGATAAGCACTTTTGCTTCTAAGCAGATTTTACGTTGGCGGTGGCAGTCATACATATAAGAAGAACCTGGATGCCTAGGTGATACATTAATTGACTCATGCTGGTTCCCGGATCGCATCGTCGCAATGTACTGCAGCGACGCGGTGGATCGCCTATATGCACATAAGGCACGTCTGTAGCGTGCTTCTGCTGTTATTGAGTATTGTAACCGGCCGCATGATACCTGATATCCGAGCTGGCCACTTTAGCGTCTAGATAGCCGAGCTACCTACCTACCTACTTACTTAGCCTATCGTCGGGACACTCATGGTGAGCCGGCTCGGAATTATTCACGCGGGCTCGTACCAATCCCGTTAACGCAGGGTGTCGTGTACATATCGATATATGTAAAGCCGACTTTTTTTATCTTGTATTTGAGGGACAACCACCGCCGAAACAGGCCGGACTCCGGAGTGATGGGAACTGATTATCTAGGTTGGTGACCGCATAGGAGTAAAAATCGCCTTTTGGCGTACGCTTTAGTTATCAATTAGATACCGAACGCCCGACACCCCCGGTTTAGTGATTTATCAAAGCAACCCTCTAGCTAGCGCGAAGACGGGCCGTGGATTCTTGCAATCACACAGTCGCTCTGCACTCACCCCTTCTTCCGTAGATAGAAGCAATTGACCCGGGAGACTGCATCGGAATGGGGATCTTGAGGAAAGCAGCGTTGACCGGCCTCTGGGGCCTGGGCGGCGGCGTGGCCAGCGCCAGCGTCGGCATGGCCTATCTCCTGGCCAACACGAGCGTCGTGCCCTTGACCAAGGACGATCAGATGTTCAAGACCAAGATCTGGCGCCGGTTTAACCCCAGAGAGAACCCTGCACTGAAAGATGATTGTATCAGGGTCTTGCCGCTCGACAAGATCCGACCGGAGCTGCGCAACGACGAGAAGGCGCTCACGCTCGAGTTCTGTCGAGGCGTCTGGAGTCGGTGGCGTAGGTTTTTGCTCAACCCTTATCGCTCGCTCACTCACTCACTCACTCACACTCTCCACGTTGCTAACACGCTTCACAGCTTTCTATGTGCACAGCATACTGCAACAGCGCTACGACAGGCCGTCCGGTACGGACGACAACCTCTGGCACACGTCGGAGCTGGCCGTGTCCAAGTTCAACAAGGGCTTGCGGTTCTCGAACCACTTCGAGGTCGTCGAGAACACGGGCAACGAGATCGTGATCCGCTGCGGCGCGTCCCCAACGCTGGAGCCCGGCCTGCGCAAGGCGGACGGCCTCATCTTCCTCAGCGCCAAGATCGACCCGGAGTCGCAGCTTGCCATCTTCCACTTCAAGTCGTCCCTGTTCAGCAGCGGAGCGCCCAAGGGCGAGAGCACGACGCACGGGCTCCCGCCTAAGATCATCCCTTTACACGAGTGGTATGTGCGGATGCTGATAAATAGCGCCATGAAGAATGTCAAAGCATGATGATGATGATGCAGGGTCTGCCAGGCGAGTACGGCTTCGGGTCGGGTGATAGATAGCATAAATGTGTTTTGATATCTAACTGAAGTGTTGCCATTCTATCCATACCTCCGAGTCTTGACTGTTCGAACTACCTAGGTAGCTGACGTGAGGACCTCCACACTCGATCAGGTAACACAACTACGCATGTGTAAGGGAAACTATTCGTGTGCAAAGCGACTACGCGGGTGTTTGCGAATTTAATACGGCCGAGATGAACTCCGCTCATCTCCGTCACAAAGCCGAAAGTTGAGTCATACTATGGCTGTGTGGAGGTATGGTAAGCCGTCACGACTTTTAACTTGATGATCTCATCGAGTAATTGCGACCTCATGATGCTACCGTACATGAACCAAGAGTGTTCACAGCCAATTGGTAGTATTCGAAGGCGCTACGCTATGCGTACCAACATTGCGCACTATAGGAGGCTGATACGCATACTTTCGCGATGGTCTCTCATGGTCGTCTAATTGATGGTTAGGGAAAATATTCCAACCTGGCGCCGCAGAAGTCCGTCCCCCTTCATAAAATAGCAGAATAACAAATCTTAGGTGGTACACCGTCAGGTGATGAACAAAATACCAATAACATCTTATTCACTGCCTCGTTTGTCTACAAATCAATCGTAAATGTCTCAGCGACTGACAAAAAGATACTTACATGTTCAATTGGATAGCAATTCGGCGGCCGTTCCGAGCAAGTTTGTCTCTTTCACAGGAACCCGAATACGATTTTGCTGCTAAGAACTGCCCCAGGGAACCAATCAGCCGCTCGGGAGCTAAGCCCCTCAAAGCGAAAATTCCAAATGGCATGATACCCATTGACAATTCAGTTTGCGCTGGCGATGATCCTCGGAACGACATGCAACCGAGTTATGAACACAGTAAGTACAGTAGGTACTAGTAGGTACAACACATTCAGTTTGCTGTGCCTCTATTTACTCATTCTGCGTTGAGAATACCGTAAGTAAACTTGATGTTGAAAGTTAGATTTGAAATGGGATAGGAACGCGATGGGAATTCGAATACGACCTCTGGAACACCGGTGCTACCACCACAACAAGGTAACTCGCTAACGACCCCTACCGGTGCTTCACTGATCCGGGCGCCGCAGGGTACACAGGGCACCTCGGCAAGGTAACATGCAGCTCTTAGCGCCCACCCAGACCCCACAAATCGCCGTTGCGCATCGTAACGGGCTGCCGAAAATGTGCATAACGTTATGGATACCCTCTTAGGACAATCTGAAATACCTATAGTCAGTACGGAGTACTATAGCAACGAAAATGTTATATATTCCTACCACCCTGTACGGCCGGGAGATGGTTGAATGCCGTCTGAGGTGGTGTATCTCTTCTCCACAACCTTTACTGCTCCATACCTAGAGTCAACGTCCATCATATTCTATGCTTCATCGGGCTATAACCTATATATACTATCTCTCTCTCTCTCTCTCTCTTCAGTCGCGTGCATTCGAGAAATCCAGACGTCCTTTGTATATAGCGATATACTGGTAACCACTTTGGCACCAAAAGACAGGCGACCACCACGACGGTCCACGAATCCTCTCCACAGCCGAACGATACCGGAGCACACGAGGTGCTAATCGCGATCAAAGAGAAATAAGGGAGAAATTACATTGAGCAATACGCGAACCCCGCGCCGGCAACTCTGCTACAGAATCAAAAAGGGTACAAAGCATACAACAAGACGACAAACCCCCTAATCCAGACCAGACCAAGCGGAAAGAAGAGGGCTCGAAATCCGCAAAAATGGCAACCACGCGCTCCGCCACCAAAGCGTCCGCTTCGCCGACGACGTACGCGCACGCGCCGAGCGCCTTCACGCTCTTCTGGCTCGCCGTGTCCCTGCCCCTCGTCATCTGGGACTGCGGGTACGTGCTTCTGCGGCCGCGGACGATGGCGGGCGGCGACCTGCACTGGCCGCTCTACATCCCCTACGCGCTGTACGGCGAGATCGACCACGTGTACGGCTGGAAGGCCTTCAATGCGGGCACCGGCTTCACGGGCGCCCAGGGCTTCCTCAACGTCGTCGAGACCGTCATGTACGGCTACTACGCCCTCGTGTACCTCCGGGACGCCGTCCCCATTGCCGGCGGCACGAAGAAGGTCGTCGGGCGCAAGGCTGCTATCGCTGTCCTTGTTGCCTTCAGCGCTGCTGTTATGACGCTTAGCAAGACCATACTATATTGTGAGTCTCCCTTCATTTTTCGATTCCTATGAAACAACGGGTTTGGGGGGTAATAGGGAGCGTGTGAGCGGGCAGAGAGGAGAATGGTCTGGCTAACGATCTGAATTCACAGGGCTTTGCGAGTATTTCGGGAACTACGCCAACATCGGCCACAACAGCCTGCCGGACTTGATTCTACTCTGGATTATCCCCAAGTAAGTTGTACTTCCTCCAGTTCTTGTTAAGCGCGGGGAACTGTGCTTGGAAGGGAAAGCCCTATGAGCAGTGCTAACATTCCTCTCCCCTCAGTGGCGCTTGGCTCATTGGGCCGACGATAATGATTTACGAGTTGGGTAGTGATCTAGTGAACAACCTTGCCGGAGAAGGTGTCAAGCGGGACTGAGCTGAAACACTGGAATGATGATACTCGACGATAATCGAAAATTGGGTGAGCGAAATCAATAAGCGTCTTGGCGATTTATTGAATTGCCCTTCTTGTCTATGAATGTTTGGGTGAGGCGAGTTTCTGAACGTCCTTTGTCACGAGCACGGACTGGATTGAAGATCGAGCTGGGCTTTGGGCTTTATCAATTGGATCAGTTAATGCAGGTGACAAAATCGTTGATGAAGGATAAAAGGTCCGTAAAAGAGCGGGATCGTTACGGATCAATGATGGAAATAATGACCTATTAATCATGAGGGTGTTGCCGCTATTTTTTCTTCCTAGGCCGTCTAAGAATGGCGTGAAACAGAGAAGCCATGCCGCTTCTGCAAGGATGAGGGGTGTGGCCGAGCGTGAGTACTCAGGAAATCTCTCCAAAAATCTATAAAAAAAACATGCGGAAAAGATCGAAGTAGGTACAAGATTTCCCCATGCGAAAAACGGCTTGCCCCTTAAAATGTCATCGAAGCGCGGCTGCATTTCGGGCCAGTCGATGCTGTAGGTGCTTCAGACGTGACCTCGATGAAGTCTCTAAGGTGGCTGAACTGGTCCCATCCCGCCTGCACCTGGACTTCGTAATTGCTAGCCTGTACCTCCATGACCGCCTGAATGTACTCCCAAGCCGTGGGCGCTTGGGGCGCGGGCATCTGGATATTGAGGGGCTTTTTCTTCGGCTTGCCGACCTCTCGTGCTCTTGACTCCAAAGTACCACAAGGGCGATGCTCTTGGGCGCTCATGGGCCTTTCTATTGAAAGTGCGGATGGGCTGTGTCTGCTGGCTGGCCGACAGTCCTCGGTACGCGATGGTCTAGTCCACCTTGGTGAAGCGCCGACGGTATCGCGGTCAACGTCATGAAGACCACAGTTTATGCAGACAATAGCACGCTCACTCTCCAGTTTTTCGATAGGTGAGTGGGTTGGGCTGTCAGTCACGGATGTGCCGGGAGTATCTGAAGTCTTCGCTTCGGAGCTGCTATGGTGGCAAGACGAGTCAGAAATCACCGATGCAGAGGACTTGATCAGCTCGTGACTCAAAGACTGCGCAGTGTCGCTTTCCTCCGCTAGCCCCTTATCGTCACCCATAAAATCTATTGTGTTGATATATCCCAGTTCTAAGTCCTCGTTATAAGGTGTCTTCAGGATTGCAGAGAGCGGCCGTTCTGTGCCTTGCCTTATAAGGAAACTTAGTGAACGTCGTCGTGCCGCTGATAGGCGTCGAGAAATGGAGCTTCCAAAGCTACCGTCAGGGCTTGGGGTTTTCAGCAGACTACTTCCAGACATTTCTTTCGCGTTACGTAAGGTTGGGTTAACAACAGACAAGTAGTCACTGTCAGATTTAGCCTCCGGGACACGCAATGAGAGCCGAGTTGGTGGTGGCGACGTGCGACCCAGCTGGGTATGCACAAGGGTGTGAGATGACCGTTCTTCCCTCCAAGGAGGCAAGTCAGTTGTTGAGATACACAGATGATATGGGGCTCTTGTAGCATCTCTGATCTCCGATGGCACCTCTGTTGCGCGAAGTAATGTCTGATAAGTTGCGTAGATTAGGATCCATCGGAGTTTGCGGCCATCAACGAGCATCTGCTGTTCTGACTTGTCTACTTTGGCCAGCAAGGTGATTTGGTCTTCTTCCATTTTCCGATATGCAGCGACCAAGTCGTTCTCTACCACATCCGCTCGATCCAAATTCGATGCGCCAGATAACGCTGCTAAGGAATGGGCTCGCAGCAACTGGCTTTTCTTAGTTGGTGTATTTAACCATGACATTCTCCAAAACGATGATTTTCTCTGTGCGATGTCTGGGACTAACGGAAGGGGCTTGGAGAGAGGCTTGTGGTTATACCGCAAGTCAAATGAGTCAATACTCTGCAAAATACATATGCGACTTTCTGTCGAAACCTCACTACTTTGAAAGGTGTCGAATTTTCTGTCTAGTAGAAACTCATAAAGGGCTTCAAAGTCGTTTCTCATGGTACGAAAGACATCAGCATCGAAAACTGTAGTCTGCGTATCCACAGACGGGGGCGGGTAGTAGCCAAACTGCGATGAATAAAACTCCTGTAGCAAATTTCGGAACCGTCCAAGATGTTCGCGGGCCATTGGGTATAAATCAATATTTATTGCGCTCATCTCGTTGCAGAGGAAGGTTTTCAAGGTATTGCTGGCTTGTCCCAATCTGAATTGCATCTCGCGGCGCGCGCGCCGGATCAATGTACGAGTCACCTGAGATAGAAGCTACTCCCCCCTTAGCGAGTTATCTGGTGAATTATCAATGCAGTTTACTAACCTGGTACTCAGGAGCAAGAAATAACCGAGCGCTCATACCGCAGCAGTGCGCAAATGCATTGATGTACAAGTCTCGGAGCTGGAATACTTCCGCTAGATGTAGTGTTGCTAAAGCGTACGTTGGTTGGTTGTTCAAGTTCAAATACCCTTCTTCATCCATATAAGTCATTAGATCTTGGACATTGTCGACATTCGAAGTGCGAAATCGATATAGACTGCGCATGAGGGTGATGAGGGTAGTCCCAAGACATTCTCCAACCATTGACCTCCCGAAGATGAAGGCGAAAAGGTTCCTGGTAGCGAGGTGATAGTTGTAAGAATGACGCTTGTCTACTATAGGGGGTGATGGAATAAAGAGTTCGATTTGACCCTTCACTGTATGGTCGGGATATCTCGCTATGTCGGTACGGGTTCGGGATAAAAATCTGTGAATTAATGGTTGGAAATTCGCTTTTACCAACGTCGAGTATTGAACCTTGAATGAAGCTCCTCGGCGGCTTTGTCCTTCAGCATGAAGATGAACATAACAGTCGCCATCTGGGAACCATAAGTCAGGGTCCTAAAAATTCATTTAGTAAGAAGTAGTGATGACAGTAATCTAGGAGTCTCCTACCCTCCGAAGACCGTCCCAAATCTCACTGGACCTCGAGGCACCGTCCCATTTCATCACGGTCGGGTTGATAGACCTTGACTGCGGTGCTTTCTGAGGTTTCCACGTCTTCCAGCCGCGCGATCTATTTGAAACTCCATTGTATATCGACATTGGTCGACCCTGTGGACTTTCCATTTTTGCGAGTCCACGTAGACCTGCAGGCGAATAAATTGTCACCGGGACAAGCTCAGTGAATACGTAGCTTGTGTGTCAGGAAGTGATAGGAATACGACGCGAGACTCCAACGTGTAGGGTTACCTAACCAAGTTTACCAGGTTGTTTAGACTCAAGACTGGTTAAGCTGTGCTTCGTTGTGTGCCGCATAAATCCAGGACGTCTAATCATATTGCCCTCATCCGAGGGCTACGCCGATACTAATCTCTGGGCCTGGACAAGCACAAAAATGACAGTTCAAAACCAACATAACGTACTTGGTCCACCGTCATCGAAGAGCGGAGGTTGAAAAGAGTTGTCTTCTCCCTTGAGAGCCGGCAGACCGAGGTAGCAGCCCACGCACATTGTCGCCAAGACCGCATCTGCTGCGTAGGTAGTACATGATATCTGAACGCCTAAGGTGGCTGCGTCAGGGCCAGCGCCAGTAGCTGCAGGAACAGTCCCAAGGAATTGTGTACCAGATGCCGTGAGTATGCAGAGCTTATCATGAACGCAAGCATCCCTGGGTGTCCAGACCGGACGAAGCGTCTTCCACGGCGAGTTGAAAGTCAATGGACGACGATAGGTGTAGAGCAGCCTGAATCACTGGCTAGCTACAGTTTCGGGAGGCCAACCTTCGCACAAGTCGTATGGTTATCATATAGTCTTGTCGGAAAATACTATGCCGGAGGCAGCGGACAGATCGAGAATGCAAGGACAACGTCTATTGCTGGGACTTGCGGCCTTTATGCGACCCTCGGCGCCCGACTCAGCTTCACTCCAGCCGTTGGCAATTAACTTGTCGACCTGTATAGAAAGTGGAAGAATATCGGGCGCTACCAATATTTCACAGTAGGTTGGATAAGGGCGTCCAAGATTCGAGCACGACCAGCGGTTCCGGGCTTATAGGATATTGTTATCTTGGATGATAGGTAACGTTGATAACCCGACTTGTTACTAGTACTTCTGGGCTGCAGTGACTGGACCAAAAGAAAGCCCGTTACCCGGTGGTATATGCAGCTAGAACGTCTTGGTCCCTTGGCCGTATCGTACTGCATCGCGTCGCAAACCTGTAACCCAAAACTTTCTACAAAATGGTGCTCTACTACCTTGACCAATACTGTCTTGATATCGAAAGATGTTATTCCCCGATGTCGGTATGTTTGTATCCACACCGACAGAGTATTAGGCAAATACGTCCTAGGTCTCAAAACCAACTACTAGTCCCATCTTCTTTGGGGTCATCCGGTTTGTGGCCCTATACCCGAACACCTATGCCTAGCTTGCAACTCTTTTGGAACAAGGCGACTCTCGTCAATCTGAGATCTAAATATTCGGTTTGTAATACGTTCTTGAGACGGCAATGGCTGTAAACACGGAACCTCGACAAGTTGGACAGCGAATGGTGTACTATCTTTAGTTGGCATTTGGAAATCATACCTCAATGTAAACCTATATATCGGTAGGTGGCAGAGCTCCCGACGGTATTACTAGGTAGTACCTAAGGGCAGGTAACCAGCGATGGCGATATATCGATAATTACATATCTGATCCGCGAATAACAGATCTCCGTCTGGTCCCAGACTTAGAGATCAAATTGGTGGACTTTCAATGAAACAAAAACACGTCACCTGATATTGAAATAAGACACAACTGGTTGTTATTCAAGACCGGAACACGCAGTGCTACCTGGTCGACGGTCGTCACGAATTACTGTGATCTGGTTGCTTAGAACCGGCAAGTTTTGCTCTGAGCCTTGATGTAGAATCTTTTGGCAACCTGAAGGTGTAACAAAAGACCACTTCTTGGTAGACTTAGATCTGATGAATTCGGGCCAAATGGGCCTCACTAGGTATGAATCGCTCTGGTCACATGGAATATGAAGAACGGATGGATGAATACCTGAGTAGTAGTGTTTACTTACATAGCAATGACGGGAATGGTTGGCCAGGAGTTTGCTGCCCCTCACCTCCACTGTACCCTGGAGCCTGTACCTACGCTAGGGCCCGCTCTGCCGGAACTAGACTGAGCAGGGATTAGGTAGCTGTACCTGTTGATGATATGAATCCCCGCCACGGTTTTTCGGACCTCATTTTTTGATATCCGGACCGCAGCTAATTATATTCAGCAACTGTTCTATCGATGTCTCCACATGCTCTTGTTTCCTATACAAAATAAGTAAATATAAGACGCTCAAAGGACACCAACAAAAGCGACGGTTAGAAATCTAGGTTGCCGTATATTGGTTACCTTTAAGTACAAGAGATTAAGTAAGTCTCTCACTACAATAAATATACCTCATAGTATAGTCAAGGCTTCTAAGATCAATATGCCGACGGGCTATGCAGCTGCAGAAACAGCTGCCAAAAAAGCTGCATTAGTTTGCCAGGCCGTCAAACAACTACTGTCGGCAGCTGCCGCAGCAATAGCACCTATAAATACCGTTATTCTTATTAGCTTTAAGCGTCTACCTTACCTAGCCTTACAAATACGGCTAGCTTCATAAGTCTTGTCCAAAAAAAAAAATGCCCCTGCTATCAGTAGGGCCACCATACCTATTTAAGTATAGCTGCGGTCCAGATATCAAAAAATGAGGTCCGAAAAACCGTGGCGATGAATCCCTTCTTCTACACAGTCAGCACATTATTACCATATGCACCTATATTAACCCTCGATACTTTGCCTACGTCATACTGCGGCGGAACCTATCGCGAGAGCTGAGTGCAGATTCATTCGAGGCTTAGGCGCCCCCTACTTCAGGGCTGCTAGAATGTAGTAGCTCGAGATTGTTCTAAATGGCATCTTTCACACCTTACACATACATACAATGTCCTTGCCATGACAGCACCGCGCAGGGTCGGACCGCCGACGACGCGCTGCCAACCAAATCGCGCGATGTGGACGAGGCAAACGAGGACGACGATGATGATCACGCCTTCGACCCCCGCGCATCCCGTTCCAACTTCAACCTGTATCCACTCGAATACTTGCTCTACTGCGATGTCTGTCACCAGATCCGCTGTCCGCGCTGTGTCTCGGAAGAACTGGTGACGATATACTGTCCCAGCTGTCTGTTTGAAGTCGGAACCAGTAGTGTAAAGACAGAAGGGAATCGGTACGTTGCTGTCCGCCTTTTGGGCGCGACTTTTGCGTTTACCTAGTGCTTATCTTGGGCCATATAAATAGAACGCTTACTTCGGACGCAAAGAAACATAGCTTACTTTAGCTAATCTGGCTTCTGTCACAGATGTACGCGCAGTTGCTTCCAGTGTCCCATCTGTATCGGTCCCTTGGCCGTCCAAGCAGTCGAAACGCCCCCAGACCCTGCTCTTTCGGCTGAAAATGCCACGACTCCAACGTCTACGGCTTCATGGATTCTAACCTGCTCGTACTGCCACTGGAATTCATCCGAGATAGGCGTCAAATTCGATAAACCCCAGGGCATCTTTGCGCAGCTGCAAAAGCTCCGTTATGGTGATGAGCCCTCTAAACATGTCGTTAGCGGGGACACATCGCCTATCAAACACGACTCATTACCAGAGAACAGCAAGGCGAGATTCGCAGCGTTAAAGTCTTTCTATGGCTCTCAGACTGTCAATGCTAATCCCAGTGCTGGTCTTGCCGGCCTGGGAGATTACGGCCTCAATTCACCTGGCGCTTTGACGCGCATTATGAGCATCTACTCTGGCAACAATCTGAATGGGCTCAAGCAGAAGAATAAGCCCACCATAATGCGGGAAGCGGTCTCGGCTAATGAAGGCTTCCGACTGAGTGACTTAGACGAGAGCTCGGCAATATCACAACTACGACGGGATGGATGGGACGGAACGGCTACGAGCGTCCAGAATAAGACTCAAGTAGAAGAAGGCGCTCAATTCTTGGACCAGCTGTGGCCTACTCCATACCTGCTACGGACGAAGCGGTCGAAACGGTGTCCCGTCTGTCGCCATATCATCAGTAAGCCTGAATCTAAAGTGACTAACACGCGGTGGCGGATTCGACTAGTCGCCAATAACTCGATACCGTCCATCTCTATCAAGCCTCTTAATCCACCTCCCGGCTCGGGATTACTCAAACCTCTACAACCCGCACAATTCCTCCTGACATTCAAGAATTCCCTCTTCGACGATGTTAAAGTCACGCTCGCGACGCCGGCCACTACTCCCGGCCGTTTCGAGTCGAGGGTCACCGTGCTCTGTCCCGAATTCAGCATCGACGCCAATCCTGATAATGACATGTATCTGGACGACGTGTTAAAAGACGGAGACAAGGAGCGTCAACGGCAAAGAGGAGACGAAGGCATACACCAGGCGGAGGCGGGCAAAATCTGGGACCGAGGGCGCAACTGGGTTACTATCGTCGTAGAAGTCGTGCCGGCGTCTCTTCGTATAGAGCCACCTGCTGCATTGCTCAGAAAAGAAGGTGACCCAGAGCCGGATCTCAGCCCGTTGAGGGAAGACGAAGACATATTGGAGATACCAATGTTTGTACGACTGGAATGGGAGAGCGAGGCTTCGCATGATCAGGTTGGCGCAGCGATTAGCAAGGACAAGGACGCGAAAGAGAAGAGAGAGCTGGCGTATTGGTGTGCCATTGGAATCGGACGCATCAGTCAGGAATAGACAAAATTTACGATAGATACCCCAGAGTTACGAGGTTACACTAGCACGGAAGAGATGGAGAACGGATGTGGGTTCAGAAACGAAGCTTGTCCATTGAATTTGCAAGCTACCAGTCAGAACGCCGTGCCTTTTAATAGCCCATGAGAACCCCTAAGATGATATCGTTCATCAATGCAGTACATTTCCCGTACCACGTCAAAATGGCCATGTCGTTTCCCAAACCCTTTCCCCGCTCATCCTCTACCTCTGACTAACCCTAGTACTCAGAGGAACCGGACTGAGGGAACTCGAAGACGACGGATCGGCCTGTGAGGCGACGGTAGACCTCGGAGTAGGTGTCGAGTCTGTAGTCGACACCACCACGCTCCTTCTCGTCGAGGATGACCTTAAGGAGCTTGCTGCTGTCCTCCTTGACACGGATGCGCTTGCCGACAATCTCGACGGGGTAGACGAGGTCAGTGAGGATGGCATCGTGAACAGCGGTCAGTGTTCGCGAACGAGGGCGCTTCTGCTTGAGGGTGTTGCGCGAGCGGGCGGATCGCTTGGGGCGGGGTAAAATGCGGCGCGAGGCGAGGATCAGGACATGGCGGTCGGAGAACTTCTTCTCGAGCTCACGGGTCAGGCTGTCGGTTATTTGTTAGTACAATGTCGTTGAAAAGTGTAGAGGGGGACAAATATGAGAGAATTGAACATACCGCTGCTGGACCCGGTGGAAGCCCTGTAGGGATGGGACGGGGACAAAGATGACAATTGCCTTCTTGCCGTGGCCAACTTCAATCTAATTCAGACGCAAAGTCAGCCGGCGAGCTCCAGGACACTTCTGGTAGAAGATGTGTTCCTTGGACCGCTTCCCGCCCTATTCCACTGTTGTTATCTTGTTATGCCCCTCACACAGCACCCGTCTCCGAGCGCGGTCGCAGACGGGCCATAGCAAATTCGCATAATTGACGATCGACAGGCAGAGCCCAGTGTGGAATAAGATCGAGCGCGGTCCTAGGGGGCCATCGCAGGGACTCGAGGACGTTTGGTTTATCTCACCTCTCTGGCAGAGACGAACTGGAGGGGACGGAGGGCAGCCTTCAGGTCGGCGGTATTGGTCTCGAGATCGTACAGAGCGCCAGCAATGCTGGTCTCCAGCTCGGACGGGTTGGCGCGTGAAGGGCTGTTGGGGGCGATCTTGTTGATAGACATGGTTGCGGATGTCTTCGGACTTGTCGAGGGGGATGTCAAAAGGAGCGAGAAAAGAGAGGTCGAAAAAGTACGGCTAAGATATCACAAAAGAGTTTCGCGATTGTGATTGTGGGTGGTGCACGGACCCCTAGATAGCCGAAATTTGTGGGCTCTGTTCGCAGCTGCTGAACCCGTCATCAGCTGTAGGAGCCAGCGCAGCCATGTTACCGACCCGCCCTACTGGGTACTGGGTCACGCAGTCAGTCTGCAGGTAAGGACTAACCCACCAGGTTCTCAAACCAAGCGTATATCAAGGAATATAGTTCTCTGAAAAATTGCGAAATGAAGTTCATTTGACAGTGTATTTTGGGTGAGGAGCCCGTCAACCGCTCACCAACTCCCTGCGCATAAGGCCTATCTTAGTTTACCTATTTCACCCCTCATTTAGACCAAACCACGCACCAACATGAAAGGACAACATAGTTACCCGAGGCCCCCTTTTAAGCCCCGAATTCCTTATCGTAGTCAACCATGGTAAACCTGTACTTAACATCGTTTTTATGCAGTCTTTGGACAGTGGTCGACAGGTTTTCGGCGCTAATCGGCACAGTCTCGACCCATGACTTGATACCTTTCTCGGCTGTCAGCTTCAGCATAGCCAGCATCTCTTTCCTGCTGCCCAGATGCGAAGCCCCAATCAAGCAACCATTAGACATGAAACTCTGAGGCTTGATCGTAATATCTGCGTCCTCCGGCAAGCCGACGGATATCCATTTACCGTGGACATCTAACAGGGCGAGATATCCCGCCAGGTCGAAGCCCTCACCAAAGCTGTTGGCCGTGCTGATGATCAAGTCGAAAGTCATCAGGTGCTCCTTGTTCCAGTCCTTGTCTTGAGTCGCTAAGAATCCATCCGCCCCCATTGCCTTCGCATCCTCCTCTTTACTGTGGGATCGAGAGATGACCCAGGTTTCAGCGCCAAGTGCTTTCGAGAACAGGACGCCAAAATGACCGAGGCCGCCCAAACCAACGATGGCCACTTTCTTGCCCGGGCCGGCTCCGTTGCGTACTAGCGGGCTGTAACTGGTGATGCCAGCACACATCATCGGGGCTGCGAGATGGCTCGGAATGGCGTCGGGAATTGGAAACACCCTTTTTACAACCAATCAGTGACCAGATTGCGTTGATGAACTTATCGTGAGCGCCAACCTACCAATGCTCGTGTGTTCGCACGTGTGATGAGTAGCCACCTTGGGTAACGATCCCTGTATCCGGCCAGACAGCGCCGAATGTGTCCATTTGCTTAGGGCAGTAGGTCTCGTTGTCGTTCTTGCATTGCCTACACTCCAGGCAGGACCATGACTGGGCACCAACACCGACACGCTCACCCTCTTTGATAAGTGTGACCTTTGGGCCAACACGAATTGCCTTGCCGACAATTTCATGACCGACTACTAACGGGAATTTCTGCTCGCCCCAGCCGCCACTTATGGTGTGGACATCACTAGAGCATACACCGCAGCACTCGATCTTGATTTCAACATCATGGTCACCGAAAGGCTTCACATCGAACTTGTTCTTGTGAAACGTGGTCCAGGTATCCGGCGACTGGACTTGGAAGCCCGTGTACTGATCGTACTGTGGCATCTTCTATTATTTTTCGTCAGGGGAGAGTATTGGAAATGAACAAGAAGGATGGATTGCAGCAACAGGCAAAGGAACACGAACTCTCCTCAATCATCGTAGCCGCGACAATGGAACGGAGGGGTAGTCACTATATATTTATTACGCCCCCCACCTTGGGAGCCCAACCGCGATGAGGGGCATCTCCAAGTTTTATCCGTTGCAGCAGCAGTGGGAAATGGATCACTCCAATTGCTTCAGCTTTAGATAACTGCCTTCCTCTAGTGCCAGGCGTTATGATCCACATCGACAGCAACAGTACGACTGTCGTTTTGTGTTATTCGAGGTCGCGAGATTATTCCACCAATGATATGGCGTGAACAAGCTCTAAAACCTCTGGATTCGAAGTGAGGTGGGAAAGATACGGGGTTTTGCACCGATCGGTCCCGCGATATCAATGAACCTCACAAACGAGCGCCACAATACTTGGCATAACACCTCGTCGATTTGTTACCATATCTATATGTATTGGTGAAGCCGAATACCAAAGAACGTTATGTTCATCTTGCCGGCATGTAACAGTCCGTATTTTCAGGGGAGCGCAGCAGAAACAGCCGGTATAACGCTGTCCAGCAGACTATTCCTCTTAGCGGCTGGGGAAAGACCACGAACTATCAATTTTTGAGTAGAAAAGGTTCTTTAGCGGAATAACCCCTCAACCAGCTTGTTGCGGGGTTTCGTTCCGCCCTTACTGATCACCGCATAATAACCCCCCACGCATCAACTTAGCCCAACTCCAGAGAGAAAGGCAATTCTCATAGAAGCGCCCAGGTAAACAAATGGAATATTCCCCCAGTCAATCGCGTTCCATCTCGTGAAATCCCAATAGATCGAGGCTCCGTGCCCGCTCACCGAGTGAAGATGCCCGAAATCCGCCACAAGCAGCACCAAAAGCACCACTTTCCACACCGTCATGTCGCTCGTGCACCGCAACACTAGGGCCTCGTTCAGCGCGAACAGGAGGTACAGGTTCGCGAGCTGCGACATGACGATGGAGGTCCCGAGCGGGACGGGCAGAGTTGCCGAGTCGGCGTGGGTCATGCTCAGGTATGCGTCTTGCCGGAAATGAGCGTAGAAGGCGCCCACGAGTGCTGATATCGGCTCGATGATTAAGAAGAAGACGCGGTAGGTGAGTGGGAGGGTGGTTTTGCGAGGCGCCATTTTGCCTGGTTCACGCCGCAGTTGATTGACCGATTTTTGGGTGAAACTGAGACTTTTTGTCTACTTAATTCACCGCCTGCGGAAGCTCCGTGGATTTTGTGCTAGAGGTAGCTCGTGAAATTAAAGTGGACTGCATGGTGGTGAATGGTTAATCGAGTCCGAATAGATAGACGCTCCG
This sequence comes from Xylaria sp. FL0933, assembly GCA_022578765.1. Taxonomy (NCBI): domain Eukaryota; kingdom Fungi; phylum Ascomycota; class Sordariomycetes; order Xylariales; family Xylariaceae; genus Xylaria; species Xylaria sp. FL0933. The sequence goes on along the minus strand of MU389724.1, from coordinate 564,778 downwards.
TGTTGAAACAGGGTTTGAATATATAACCAGTTAACACTTCATACTTCTACATACGACCATAGGATCTGGAGAACGCGGGGTCCCGTCCGCTCCCCCATAGCTAAGCCAGATACCGCCAGATTAGTAGTTGGGTCGGTGACGACCAGCGAATCCCTGGTGTTGTATGTTTTTTTCTTTTTTTTTCTTTTTTAATTCCTGATCTTATACCGTATGTTATTCTCTAATATTCTTAAAGAAAACCAGCATCTTAATGTGATATGTTCCGCAGATTTTTCCACGTTCTTGAGGTAAAAAAGTGCCTGGCGTATGTATTGCTAACTCTCTGAATGGTGTGCTGTAACCTATCTAGTTTTCTTCCCACTAACCCCTTCCATCAGCCTAAGTGGCTTACATCCCCTTAGCCACCCCTACTTCATGAAAGAAAAGGCGTCAGCTCCAAGAACAACGACTCATGGTCCCGGAACTCTTCCTATCTGCTTTGGTCGAGACTTTACACGCCACTTCGAGCTCAGAATCGGGTGCCTATTTTGCTTATTTAACATATGGCGCTGCTAATACTAGTTTCTATGCTAGAGCCCCCGACTCTCAGCCGAGTTTGAATTGCAGCAGTCCCGAGTTGATATTGATTAAGATGTCGACACAGGAGGAGAGCTCGGATATATCGATCTTATTCGCCAGCGACTGACGACCGCGACGCCGAAGCCACTGGGCGCCGAATAGTTAGATCGACCCGTCGATTTTAACCCTTACTATAAAGGCTATAGTTCCTAATCAACCAAGGCTTATGAAACATAGTAGTATATAAATCATTAGTTTTCTCTATTTCACAATATGGTACTTCCATATTATGTCGGCTATCGTACCTCCTTTGCCGCGAATGGTGGTGCCATCACCTACGGGATGAGTCGCAGGTCGAGGGAGTTGTAGAGTGTAGATTTGTCGACTGATCTTGGGTAGCGTTACTCAGCATCATCGACGGCCTGATTCTCTTCCAATCAATTTGCCTCAGAATTATCGTTGTCACATTAGAATCCAACATACTCTGTGTCACTCTGTTTAGGAAGCCTTGGGTCCCAATGGCAAAGCGCCACGACTTTTGTCCGGTGTGGTAATTACTATATTTTAAACCCAAGAGTGAGACTAGAATCCCATAATCCAATGATCAGGCGGCTGCTTGCATGCCGTGCAACCATAGAAGTACCAATCCTGGGAAAATAGAACTAGAGAGCGACCGGGCCCATGCTCTAAAAAGCGATGAAACCCGGGTGTCATACTATAGAGTTCATCTTTGTATTATGGACGGTATCCGTTACCATACTTCCAACGATCCCCATTAACCATGACCGAAATACTACGTTCCGAACTACCAAGTCTCAGCTTCCCCTCTGATATTGAGATTTCAGACGTTAAGCACTTGTCATCATACAACTGGATCGAAATCGAGACGCCTACCATCGTTGTGCCTGGTAGTCCACCACTATGGTCTCCGCCAAGAGGCTCCGTACGAGTGAATAAAGACTCGGGTTTGGTATATGTCAATCAAAATGAAGCCCGCAATCCTGAAAGTGCTTTGGAGCCGCTGTTTGTGGCACTGTTCACATCAATTCCATCTTTTGACATACGAACGACAGATGTATTGACTGACAGAAATAATATCCTAAAACTATTGTCCTTCGTGGAATGCGATTCCCGGGGGAAGAGTCTCGAGCCATTCGCCATCAACATAGAAATAACGGAGAATACTGCTCTATTTTCTCGAGTCGAAACGTACAATCAAAGACACATTGAACCGGGCGAATTCGAGGGGTTTGGTCATCAATTCAGAAAAGTATACACTCGGAACCGGATCAGGGAAACCAGTGGGCACCATCGTATCCTGTCATACCGTCTGGCGAGTATGAATTTCCTAGTCCGCCATGAAGGTGACGGATATACAGAGAATGATGTCAAGTCATTCGGTTCGAGTACGGAAGCCAATGCGGTCGATGAGCTTTCCAGTAGTCTGGAACCCCTGTCACTCATGTCTCACAACAACCCTCTTGATTTACTTCCATCTTCATCAAGACTTACCCTTAAAAGGGACGGTAAGAGTGTGCCACTCAGTCATACCCTTGCGATCAAAACTCGCGCCATCCAATATCCTTTGAACTTCCAGGAGGTTGCTGCACAGCTGTGGCTATCACAAACACCGAATCTCGTTCGCGCCTATCATCGAGGTGGTATATTCGACACACCGAAAGTCGAAGACGTGTCAATGGATATAAAAAGATGGGAAACCGGAAACCAGGTACAATTGAAGCGATTAGCAGCATTGATTCGCCTGATCCTTGATGCTGTGAGGAGCTGTGGTAACAGAGCAAGCGTTCGGTATGATCCTAGTGGCGACAAGTTGGTCATCTCCCACCTGGACGGGGTGAATATGCTACCAGAATACCTCTGCTCCAGATGGAAGTTGGAACCCAGTTCGTTCAGCCCACGTCAAGGAAATCCAGTCCCAGCACAGGTAAGAAAGATCGAAGCCCGCCCAATTATTGAAAACTTTTGCAAGTATTAATCATGGCGGAGGCATTGCAGCCATCTCAGCGTGAATCTGGCGACAGCATACAAGTTGGGACCAAGATATATAAGATTGACTTCGAAGTCATGCCGTATTTCAAATCGTACCTGGAGGCCCAGCAGCTCGCCCACCCAAGTCTACCACATCCAGTGAAACATGGGAATATACCATTATTTGACGAGGTATATCGTGGACTAGCCAAGGGGCCTAGAGAACTCTTTCGTCTCGTGCCAAATCGCTTGTCCGAATTTCACGTCCTTTGCGAGACGCTTGAACTCCTTGGTACCGACGTGGTGGAAGGTCGCACTCTTCGACAGCTCATGGACGATTTCAGGAGCGGAAAAGACGATTGGGATCCAGAAGAGTGCACAAAAATCTACGGGCTCAAAAGCTTGGCTCGCGATTCGGCCTTTCGACTGGTCTACATGTTACTCTCGAGCAAATTTGTATCCGAGCTTCGCGATAAGGGTATGGCATACAACGCTGCTTTTTTTGTGGTGTCACATCCGCGCATGTTCAGCTACAAGACAAGAAAGATGGTGCTCGAAGCATTCGAGGAACGCTTTGGGTTGACAGATAAGCAGCGGAAGAATGTAAACAAGTGGCCGATCGAGAAATCACCCTGGGGCGGGTCGGAAGAAGATGATAAGACGACTTCTGAGTCTGACAACGGGTACTATCGAGATTCTGATGATGATTGGTATTTATAGCTTTGAGTTGCTTAATTATGTACTGAACGTTGAAATGGAGTTTACAATGGCCGACGGCTTTCGCCTTGTCTGTTTTTCAGAGGGCGGCTCCGTTATGTGTTTAGGTTTGTTGTTGGATTACTTCCTCTTAGTATTACTTTTGTTTCTGAATGCATTCAAAATATGCGAAACCCCCTAAAGATGTGCTACGGTAGAACCTTGTCCCGGAACCAACATCGGCCTTCTTTGACTGAAGACATCACATCGGTAGGCTACTATGCAACTCATCTCATCCGTGCCCAGCGCATTGCATGAATATGATGTCGTGGTACTGTGGAAGCGTCTCGTGCGTAGGAGTCTAGACCTGCTCCCGATGTGTGCCGACACTCCTCCATCAAAAGCAATCGGATCGGTATATTAGACAGTCCTTCTCAGGCGGCCGATTTCATACAGGTGCCAATCTTATCAAGAGAATGATAATGCTACCTTGAGCAGGCAATATGAAACTGCTTAGAGGGGTTCGTCTAGTTTCTGCTACACGTCAACTATTTATGCCATTGTCCGAGGCAGTTAGGGGTACAATCAACGCAATGGACTGTCATGCTCAGAAGAAGCAGGTCTCATCAGCTTACATCAAAAATCGCGCCAAGTTTAATATGTCTTCTTGGCCACCGTCTCCATTGGCTGTCTTTTGGATAGCCACCACACCTAAACACTTTAAGTCGTAGAATATGCTCGTGGAGTAGGTCTATTCTCCTATCGTGTGTAAGTGACTAGATTAACCATGTCCGGTGCGCAGCCCTCAACCTTCACGATAGTTTATCAATCCCACACAACAGTAAACTCCTTGAACTCGGCGCTTAGAGGGGCCGTAGCCTTCTTCTCAGGCCGCGCAATAAGAGGACTAACATCAAGAACCCAACCCTCCCCGCCATCCTCGTCCTCATCAGCAAGGATCCAGCAGACCTCGCGCAGCGCAAGGCGCTCGGCCACCTCACCCGTCGACCCGTCGAGAACAAGCTGGTAGATCCAGAGCGAGCGACCGTGCTCATCCCCCTCGCGCACGATCTCGAGCGTGACGCCGCGCTCGGGATCCACGGGCCGCGTCAGCGGACCGACACTCCAGTCCGCGAAGCGGTCGCATCCTACGGTGCTGAGCTGCGGCTGGCCGTGGTAGTACTCGATGCCGGTCTTCAGCCACTTCTCCGGGGCCTCCGTCGTGGGCGGCGACGAGGAGGCTCGCCGGGGCACGAGGAGGAGGCCGGCTTGGTCATAGCGCTCTGTCCAGGGGGCCCAGAATGTCACGCGGGCTGAGCGGAACTTCTTCAGCTGGCCTGTGACGGTGCGCGATATGGGTGCTGTGTTTCCGGTCAGTTCGTCTACTTAGGGTTGGTGGTATGGTGGCAGTGGCAGTGGCTAGCAATAGTAATGCTGAGAAACATGAGTCTATGACTGGGAGAGAGAGAGCGACTTGCCATTCCATACATTGGTGGTGGGGGGCTTTCGCCAGATATCTGTGCCCGGGTTGGCCTGGAGTGTAAAGGAAGATGTATTGCTGTCCATGTTGGGATGGCTCTTGTGCAAGGGTGAAATTGAAAACAGTCAATTCAGCACGATGTCGTGATATTAAGATCTGATAGATGGAGCAACCGGATTTCTCAATCGTCTTTATTTTGAGGTTTTGGTACTTTTTATACTCTTGTCTACGGCTCAAGCCAGCGTGTCGTGGTCAGAAACTAATAGCTGAGTCTCCTACCCCAATCGTCTACTCCGCATTTTACGCTGCCTCTGCCAAGAGATCCATTTCTCATTCAGGCGATTCACAAGCGGTATGACCTATTTTGACCATTGCACTATTCACTTAAAGCTATCGTGAGGCTCTCTTGATGGGTTCGTGAAAACAACAAGTGTCCGAGAAGCCAAGCTGGCGTGTCGGAGCTACCGAAAAGGGCATGGCGTATTGACCGAATTCACAGTATTTGGCCGGAGCCCTAGCTGCAGCAAAGATATTTAATCGCACTCGATTCCCCGGGCGATGCAACAATGAATCCATGAGCCGAACGAAGCCTTCACATCTATATGTACATCGGATGGGCAGTGTTTTACTGTAAATCATCAAGACCGGCTCCGGAACAGTGTCTAGGTAGACGACGTTTTGCGGGGCACCTCCGGGACCGGTAGCTAGCGTCTTGATAAGGGCGCACCGTAAGTACAAGGACTGACTCTATTAGCGGTGGAAGGATTTAAGTAAGAGTCTGGGTAGATATAATAAAATATTTCCTGTCTCAGCTTCATACTATAAGCCTCGAGACAAAATTAACATTAGGATGTCTCAAGAACCAATTGAGCTAGGTGCCATCGGCGCGGTTGAACACGATGCGCACTCCCCAGTAGAAAACCCCGAGCAAGGGGTCGCTGATAGCTCGGGCGGCAACCCGGAATTTTCTTTACCGCCCGTCGACCGTGGTAAAGAAGCATGGCTGTTCCTCGCAGCATGCTTTATTGTCGATGCTTTGATCTGGGGTATGAAAGTCTTCTCACACAGATATCTCAATTGCTGCGCCCTGACGAGCATAGCTTCTCACCCGGGATTAGAATAGGGGTGAGTGAGATAGACGCTTTGACTAACATCAGACAGGTTATACTTTCTCATTTGGTGTCTTCCAAGACTATTACAGCCAACATGAGCCGTTTGCCTCGTCGGGCAACATTGCTGTCGTGGGAACGACCTCGACAGGTCTACTATACCTATTCTCACCTGTCGTAATCGGCATGTATCGTCTGTACCCGCACTACACGCGATATGCGATGCCCATCGGACTTCTCATCACGTCGCTATCCCTAGCTCTCGCATCCCTTGCAACTTCGACGAACACACTGATCGTCCTACAAGGAGCGCTCTACGCCATCGGTGGCGCTATAGCCTACTGTCCAACCATCCTCTACATCGAGGAGTGGTTCGTAGCGCGCAAAGGAATGGCGTACGGCATCGTCTGGAGCGGCGAGGGACTCGCTAGCGCCGTTCTACCTCTCATACTTCAGCGATTGCTCTCGGAATACGGCCACAAGACTACGCTGCGTGCTAGCGGCATCGCCATCTTCGCTGTCTGCGCGCCGCTGTCGATATATATCAAGCCACGTCTCCCGCCGAGCAACACGATAGCTATGCGGCCCTGGAACCTCAAATTCTTGTTCTCGAGTCTGTTTGCGCCGTACCAAGTTGGCAATCTCGTGCAGGGGACAGGTCACTTTAGTAAGTTATTACTTCGGCAGAGCAGGACAACTGCGAATGCGATGAGCATGGCTAATACTCATATCCGTATTCATCAGTACCCGCACTTTATCTTCCAACGTATGCACGCACAGTTCTGGGAGCATCAGGCTTTCTCTCTGCTCTGACAGTGCTTCTCATTAATCTATCAACCACTATCGGGGCTGTCATCATGGGGACGTTGACGGACCGGCTCCCAGCTACCACTTGTATTCTGATCTCGTCGGTGGGTGCAACTACGGGTATCTTCGTCGCATGGGGACTATCGTCATCACTCGCTGTGCTATACGTCTTCTGCATCCTATATGGCCTGTTCGCAGGTTCCTTCACATCGACTTGGCCCGGCATCATGCGTGCATTGGGCCAGAACCGCGAGGCGGAAGAAACTACGGCAATCGACCCGACTATGATATTCGGCTGGCTATGCGCTGGGCGAGGTGTGAGTAGTCTGGTCTCTGGGCCCCTTAGCGAGGCCCTTATAAAAGAAATGCCGTGGAAAGGTCGTGCAGGGGCCGGGTACGGAAGCGGCTATGGTACGTTGATTGTGTACACGGGAGTCACCGCACTCTTGAGTTGTTCGAGTTTCATATGGAAGACGCTGGGTACTGCAAGAACCAGACTACGGCAGTGAATTTATGCCAAAAGTTCTCTTAGCACTACAAAACCCATAATAGAAAATGAACAGGTGCTTATTGGTTACTACTACTTGTTAGATCACTTACATATGTTGACGTCCATGTTGATGTAGCCCAGCAGCACCTGTGTCTAGGTTGGTCACGGTCAAAATTGACAATAGCGGCTTACTTGGAAGGGACGAGGGGAGAGAAATCGCTCTATTTGGGAATGCTCATTAAGTCTCTGTGCACCCCTAACGGGAGAATTTAGCGAATTAAGAAAGTACCAACTCTATGCTATGTAAGTGTTAGATCTAAGATATCTGACTAAGTATGTGTCGTTCGCGAATGAGATACTAACATGCCGGTCTGCCCTGGCAGCCTGAGCTTTAGCCATCGAGTCATAAGAGAGTTCCCTCGAGCCAAGAGACCCGGACACCGTCACGCACACCGTACCAATGGGGGGGGGCGCCTATGGCCGAGTTAATCCTGCTCGAGTTTCTAATTTCACCAAAGACACTCTCACCCTGCGCGGGGTCATGATTGGATATCTCGGAAACAGCTGGCTCTCGCTCCGTAGCACATGCGCACGCACCCTACGTTATTAGGAAATGCCAAGTCGAACTGGCTAAATGTATGAACTAGGTCTGCCGTACCTCGGAGGTATTACTGAGTATGTAGATTGACCATGAGGTCTGGCAGTCTACAAAGTCTGATACCGCCCGGCCAAGACCGTCCACTGTTTTGAGGCCAAGATGTAGAGCAGCCAAGGGGGTATTTGTGTCAATCTGCATCAATTGTTTGCTCTCTTCCCCAGCCTTGGTAAACCTCTATGCAATGACGCAGGAATAGCTTGGCTGAGTATACCTGTCTAACAGTTCACTGCAGAATGTCTAAACGGAGTCGCAAGTATCGGAATACCAGCATCCTAGTAGCTGGGGCCCTTCTCACATGGTTGACGTTGACGCGCTTCTTCTGGGGTCTTCCTGGGGGGCTACCCCGCCAAACGCAGATCGCCAGCAAGAGCAGTTTTAATTGGAGTCAGGTCCCGTACCACTTCCACCCTGGTCCTCTCGTGCCATTACCCACAGGCAATACGAAGTCGTTTCCTCATGTCCAAGCTCGACTAAAAGCTGGTAACGCAGAGCACGAAAAGCGCCGGGAATCTAGGCGGCGCCAAGTCAAGGAGGCATTTATTACGGACTGGGAAGCGTACAGAAAGTATGCATGGATGAAAGATGCGCTTACGCCGATTTCAGGCGGGTATCGTGATCAATTCAGCGGCTGGGCCGCGACCCTGGTGGATTCACTGGACACGCTATGGATACTAGGCCTTCGAGACGAATTTGACGAAGCCGTCGACGCTGTCGCGGAAATCGACTTCGGCCAGTCAACTTCGTCCAGAGTAAACACATTCGAGACCAACATCAGGTACTTGGGCGGTTTGATCGCTGCCTATGACCTCAGCCAACGCGATGCGTTACTTGCCAAAGCTATAGAGCTCGGGGACTTCATTTACGGGGCTTTCAATACAGAGAACCGGATGCCAGTAGACTTCATCGACTTCGATGCGGCCAAAACAGGGCAAGGCCTGATAGTGGAAGGTTCAGTGGTCTCTGCTTCGCCGGGCACACTGTCTCTCGAACTCACTCGGCTGTCGCAGATCACCGGCGATCCGAAATACTACGATGCCATTTCTCGTGTTATGGACGTTTTCTACAATAGCCAGCAGAAGACCAGACTCCCCGGCTTATGGCCAACGTTCGTCTCCATGAGCAACCAGAATGTGGTTGATGGCAATCAGTTCACCCTCGCGGGTTGCGCCGATAGTCTATATGAGTACCTACCGAAGATGCATGCGCTTCTGGGAGGGCTGGAGCCGAAATATGAGGAAATGAGCACAAGGTTCTTGGAAGGAGCTAAGCTGCTGCTCTTCAGGCCAATGATTCCAGGAAACGAGCCGATCCTGATCCCGAGCAGTGGGAAGGTCACTGATGACAGTAACGTCGTGTTAGACCAAGAGGCGGAACATTTGGGTTGCTATCTTGGTGGTGTCTATGCACTCGCGGGCCGCCTACTCGACAAGCAGGGATACGTGAACATTGGCTCGAGACTCACCCTTGGGTGTGTATACGGGTACAGATCATTTCCCACGGGCGTCATGCCTGAGCGCTTGAACATGGTAGCTTGCGAATCTTTCGAGAAGTGCGAGTGGGATGAAGATATATTTGCCAAGGAGAGCGCTAAACAGCGTCAATGTGAGTAGTCTTTGCTCAACAAATGTTCTCAGAGGAACAACCTAAATGTTGCTTCACAGGGAAGGAAAACCTACCTCTTGGCTTTACCACCGCGAAAGATCCACGCTACTTACTCAGGCCCGAGGCCATCGAGAGTGTTTTCATCATGTACCGAGTGACAGGCAATCCGATATGGCAAGATCTGGGATGGGACATGTTCAATGCCATCGTCAACAGCACCCGGACTGACTCGGGTACGCACGCGTCAGTCAAAGACGTAACCTTAGACAGCCCAACGGTACCTCAAGAGGATTACATGGAGGTACGTAGTATGTTCACTTCAATGGACTAACTGACGTTTCGTCTAGAGTTTTTGGCTCGCAGAGACCCTCAAGTACTTCTATCTGTTATTTTCGCCGCCAGACATCATCGACCTAGATGATTTTGTTTTGAATACTGAAGCACACCCTTTCTTGAGACTTAAGCGGCCTAATAGTTAGCTCGAGGTGTAATAATATGAAATGTTTCGCTGTACAATACATTATCATCTATACCTATCTATAATATTCATTGAAGGGTATTGAACCGTCCCTCGCCCCTGTTTCGCTTTAAGTAGCAACACTCTTAATCCGCCTAGGGCTGTAGGATTTCTTTGATTTTCTCTTTTCCAGGTCCCTTTTCTATTGCGTTGAACACAGTGGCGAAGTAATTACCCGATACCGGATCACGCAATTATGGTTGAACATTGCGGGGTCAAGATGATTGACTCCTAAAACAACGGCAGTCAATGTTGGGAGACATCATCGATCAAGAAACAACAACGCATGTTAGACAAAGAATACGACATTATATACACAATGTCTACAGTAACTGTCACTTCCACTGTTTTGGAAGCTCCTGCGCCGCCGCGTCAGCCAGATATTTCATACCATCCAAGCTATGAGAAATGGCAGGCCCGCGCCACCCGCCGGCAGCAAGAAGGCAACTTACAGAAATCACTGCCAAAGGGGTTTCCTCAGAAGTTAACTGGAGACCTTGTCTGGGAGGGAGAAACGGTAGCGAACAAGTATAACTGGACGTATGTCCTCAATCCCGAGCATCTGGCCGAGATTGACCAGGCCGTAGCTCACTTCAAAGGTATGCGAAGGCACTAAATGTTTCCGACTTTACAAACAGAGATTATTAAATATGGCAAACAGAGCTCAATAAACCCCTCGGCGCTGTCAGCCAAGAGACTTTTCCACTGCCAACTCTACACGCAGAGCTCCGCCGGTTGTCAGCAGAGCTGCACAGTGGTCACGGCTTCTTTGTCTTGCGCGGGCTACCAGTAGATAAGTATACCCGCGAGGAGAACGTCATCATATATGCTGGAGTGTCGGCGCACGTGGCACCGGTGCGAGGGCGGCAAGACCACAAGTTCAACGGCAAGGAAGCGGATGTCACTTTGACGCACATCAAGGATTTGACGTGGTCACACCAAAGCGATGCGATTGGCAGTCCGGCATACACCACAGACAAGCAAGTCTTCCACACTGATAGCGGCGATATCGTGTCTCTTTTCGCGCTTGAGACATCGGCTACGGGAGGTGCGAGTAAACTCGCAAGTACGTGGCGAGTATACAACGAGATAGCAGCCACTCGGCCCGATCTCATTCACACTCTATCGGAGAATTGGCCAGTAGACACGTAAGTCGACGTATAAGTGTGTGAAATAGAACATGAGCCCTGCTGACAGATACGCAAATTATTAGGTTTGGGAAAGCCGACCAGCTGTACATAGAGAGACCACTCCTGAACCACTTTCCGGCGACGGAGTCCAACCCCGAGAGGATCGCGCTGCAGTATGCTCGTCGCACCTTCGTCGGTTTCGGGGCCCTGCCTCGCAACCCAGCCATCCCACCGATAACCGAGGCGCAGGCGGAGGCTCTCGACACGCTGCATTACCTCGGCGAGAGGTTCTGTGTGAACACCGACTTTCAAAAGGGAGATATGCAGTATATAAACAACTTGGCGATTTTCCATGCGCGAGACGGCTTCACGGACACGCCTGAGAAACAGTATGTATTCCAAGTCGTAGTCCCTTTCGTTATCACGAGTACTAATAATATCTGGCTCGTAGTCGACATCTGCTGCGTCTCTGGTTACGCGACCCTGAAAACGCGTGGGAGACACCACATGCTCACCGGCAGAGATGGGATGAGCTCTACAAGGGCATAACGGAGGAGAGCCAGGTACTTCCACTTGAACCGTACATTCGCAGCGCAAGCAATAAGGCACGCTGATGGCGCCTTCCACTCTGAAAATGTATTTGCAATGCTTTTTACCCACTTCAGAGAAATCTGGCATAAAGGAGAAGTATATTCTAATTGAATTGAGATGTGTCTACTTTATCGCGATGTGTATGGTATATCTACATGGAGTATCTATCATGAAGCCCTTGAGTATATATGCGAAAAGAAAGTCTTCCAGTAAGGGTTCTTCTTGTAGCCAGACGCCATTGGGTCGCCGCGCTGTATTCAGTCTAGCAGAATCTCGTAGTTATCCTTCGCGACACGAACGGGCTCATCGTGAGCACCGTATTTCCGTCGGACCAGCTCGAAGATGATAAGACCGGCACTAGTGCTTGGTACTTGCCGGATGGTATTCCACCAGAAGCCTCGATATAGCCAGCGTATTATTCCTTTGCGTTCTGAGGCAGCTTCTGAAGTACACTGACTCCAGGTCTCTTGATATGCGTGGTAATATGCCCTCAGCATCCTCCATCTTCGCCTTGGTTTATCAGGAGCGGTCGTTTTAACCTTCTGAGCTTTGGCATCAAGATCCTCCAGATGGTCCCAGTGCTTGACCTGGACATATGTTAATGGATGTAGTAGAACCTGCTGGGCGAACGATGCTCCGACACCGGCAAGCAACAGGAATAGAGGCTCGATGGCGTAGTGAGGTCGGATAACGACTGGCTTGTTTTCATGTTGGGAGGTGGGGCGTTTTCGCAGGAGGATGTCAACCATATCTTGATTCAGACCGCTATAGTACCATGTGATGAACTTGTAGTAGCCTTGAGCTTTGACATATTCAAAGGTACTGAAGAAGATGGCGCTGCCGAAGCTATCTTTCAGGAACGACAGGCCCCAGCCAGCAAATACGCCTCGCACCCCGATTTCGCGTAACTTGTCAGCAGAAAATGACCACATGCTCCTAGGTTTACCATCGGTCCCCTGGACAAGGTCCCGGTGGTCGTACCTAGCCTGTATCGCATCAAGCGGGGCAGCTACCACACTTTGGATACTTCCGGCTATGAAGCCCGCCGTGAAAGTATGTATAGGGTCCGGTGGTGGAAATACACGCCGAGCTGACCTTGAACTCTCCTCATGCAGCTGTCCAAGAATTTGCAAATAACTGGTGTAAAGAAGAGCACCGACACCGACATTGGCCACAAGCGGCGGCAAGATCTGCTGTGGCACAACACTCCAGCCCTGCTGCCGAATCACCGTCGTCAACAAGCCCGGCGTCGTGCCACGAGCCCATTGCCAAGCCTGTCTGAGCGCGAGACCAAGTCTGGACGATGTGTGATCTTTAGCGATGGCCTGAGCAAGCAGTTCAGTCTGCGCTTGATGGACATTTCTAGCATAGGCAAGATAGTCGACCCGCGTCCGAAAGAAGGCCTTTACAGGAGCGCGAAAATAAAAGGCGATAGCTTGAGCGCTCAGTGCACGAACACCAGCGGCCGACGCGGCGGTCGCGGCATTCTGTCTAGGCTTCTCGAGGGCGTTGTCAGGTGGTACCACTGGTAGAATGCCTCTGTATATATAATCTTGTTGGTCTAAGCGGGCTCCGTCATCACGGCCCGACGGCATTGTTTTTCCAGATCATTTCGAGATCTTGATACCCGTTTTGGTGAATAGGTGATACCTCGTTGATGAGATTGACAGCTTGAGGCTTGCGTAAGGATCTACCAGGATCTTAGGCACGAGGCATTTTGTGCACAGCCACATGACCTCATTGAGCTCACTTAGCTCATATACCCATGTAACAGAGTAACTACCCCGCTACCTTACTCAACCCGCTGATAAATATCTCGCTATAAGGCATATTGATCAAATGAGTATGGACTCCCATGAAGGAGAAACGAACTTGCTGAGGGCAAGCGTGACTTCACGGTGCACCTCAATGGCTTCGTCAACGTCGATGCAGATTCGACAGTCTGGTCATACTGTTCATGCTTTCAAAACCATCAACCATCTCATCTGGTCCATGCGGCACTGCCGGAAGAATTCGGATCCCTGCGATACCTATGTCTATCAAAACGATGAGGCGACTCACGTCCGACAAGCAGTCTTTATATAAAAGACTAGCTGTGTTTGCCCCTGAGAGTGAGGAGATGACGAAGGTCATGGCTATTTCATCTCAATATGGTGTCCGAGGTATAATTCTAACCCGCATTCCGACTTGGCCTTCTGGAATATCTACCGGAAGATTGACCTACATACAAGGTACCCAGATTTACGCGCATGTTGTTTACAGTTAGTCGCGTAGCGGAATCCAGACTGCCAAGCGGCATGCAATATGCTCAGTATACGCAACAAAAAATCCTAGACACATACAATGGTACCATTCTTGATTAGCTTAATGACGAAAGCTTCGAAACCCTTCCAAAGGCCTCGAAGTTGGAAGAGCTAGGGTAGCTAAGACCGGCGTGCTATAGATACTCTTTACACTTGCTTAGCGATGAATACTAGCATTGAGAGCGCTTCTACCAGCTCGGTGAGCCGATCTGGCTGGGCTTCAGAGACCAGGTAAAATCATGTACGATAGCGTACTACAACCGCTATCTCAACACCTGGCCGAGGGATCGCAGTGGTGATAGCTCAGCCATGCAGCTCCCGATCAAGCTGTAAGGCAGTGTGTGACTCTGCCCTGATCTTCCGAAAGGTCACCAGCATACCATGTGGGCTAGAGGGCAGCATTAATTACGTCTAGCATTTGAGACAACCCGCTATTTGCTCGTGCACATCAGAATAACACTTGCGCGCGTGATTGCCAAATGGATCTCTGGGCTGTAGACGCGTCTATACTCTTGGAATTTGACTACTTTCACTAACACTACCTAGATTCTAAGTGCCGGTGTTGATGGTGAAAACGCGAACTCCGACGGGTCTTATGTTGCATGTCTCACCAGTTGCAGGGGCCACGGGTTTCATTAAAGTGCGGAAGCCATACAGAATAAGCGCCAATATGAGAGCCATTTCTCGACTGTTCCCCTGAGTCTGCCCTGAGCTTCAAAACATTAATCCATATTGATCGTCTGCGACAATGCTTGGCGTTTTTACAGTGGGATCGTGAAGAGGTTTCAGGGCGATTGCCACCAGGGACCTCTCTATCTCGCTTCAGTTCATCTAGGCGCGCTTAGTTTCGCTGTCTTAGGATCTACATTTAGGGAATGAAGGATTAAGAGAGTGACATGCTTGTGTTGAATGCTTGAGAATAAGAAAAGTGAAAGTCATTTGGGAGTGTATAGCCCCGTTTCGAAAGGCATTAGAGTGACGTCCAGCCACTGGCGACTAACAATTACGCCGATCCATACCAGTATGGTGTTGATATTGGTCTTATATCCCTCGGTCTGTGAGTGCATCGACGACATATTCCGTTATGTAGCTTCGGTGGCGCAGGGGTTGCTGCATTCCAAGGGCCGATTGATCGGCTTCTAAAAGGGTGGCCTCAACGCAGCGTTATTGAGACTAGTCCTAAGACATGACTTACCACATCATAAGTCAATCCAATCTTCGTCAGTGAGTTAAGGGAATATTGTCTTTTGGGAAGGGACGATCACGAATGTGCGTTGTATACAAATAGTTGCGGATTACTCCCATGTTTTCCTTCCCTCAGTCATTCAGTTTTCGTACCTACAGCTTCTGTGCCATACGCCCAATTCGATTTAGGTCTACCAACATCAAAAAGGTCAACTTCTCAGATCATCATGCAGCAGTCAATTATCGTTTCTCTCATCGCCATCCTGGCTGCTTCCATTATCGCCTGTAAGTGGCTTTCAAATAATCATTCTCTCCGCTCCTGTTACTTCCCCAAGTGAGCGGCTTGATTCCAATCACTTCTGCTCTGTTTTAGCTGAGGCTAGCTGACTGACTTTGAATATTGCGACAGTGCCCCTCTCGATGATTTCGTCGAGACAGCTTGGCGGCGTAGGCGGACTCGCAGGTCCTGTCACCGGCATTCTCGGGCAAGTTACACAACACATTCCTGGTCAAAAGCCAAAAACCCAGGGGCCGAACGGTACGACAGTCAGCAAATCCAAAGGTCCGCTCGATTCGCTCCCACTCGTCGGAAGCCTTGGTGTCTAGTAGGTGTCACTGATACCCTAATAAGTTGGTTGTCATGATGTTAACGTGGCGTAGAATCATGTCGGGTGCCTTGCTTCGCAAAAACATGTGTTCGTCGCCAACTCCTGGATGGAGATACAATGGAAACGTTTGGTGGGGTTAGTTGATTGAGAGGATCAGTTGCTATGATGCCTGGACGTTCTCTCTTATTAGACCGAGTCAATGTTGTGATTAATGGAGATTCACTGATACTATATTAATGTCTATGATTTATGCTATGATTTTGGCAAGCCATCCCGAGAAATATCTGCGATCATTTTCTTGAATTGTGACCCAAGCGCTTCGATGACCACAAGCACGTCAGGTTTTGGGGGATCAGTACTCTCACTTCGGCCTAGAACAGCTATGTTCGTGTCCGATGGATCGGCGGCACTTTGATTGTCAAGTTTCCTCGCAGCTCGAACGCCTATGACATCCTTTCCCGAACGTAACGGTCCATGAGGCCGCGCTGGGGTTATCAATGTCTCGTCGAGGAGAGCCTGCCATCTCGAGGCGAATATGCCAGGCCCCGACATATCCCCTGTATTAGCGCGCTTTTTTCTGTGTACGGCATCGATAGTCTTTTGCATCTTGGCCCTTGACAGCTCTCTAAGATTCCTGAGATACTGAGAATGGGCATCGACACTTTCGAGAACAACTTTCCGCTGGGACTTAGAGAGCTCACTGAAGGCGTGCTGAAGTCTTGGTCCTATATCATCTATGTTGGACTTCTCATTTCCTTCAGCCCTGGACTGCGACCTGAAGAGTTTGATAGCACTAGCCAAATCAGAAGTCAGTATCTACAATGAAGTACAAGGGCCTTGGGTTGCGTACTCATTCATCCACCCCCGCCACGTATCCCTTAAGTCGGGACAGCCAGTACAGAAGTCGTGAAGATAAGCCCATAGCAGGTGCCGGTTCCGATGCAACAGCCTCATGAAATCCTCAACGTGGAGTAAATGTAGCCCTGAGGAGTTATCCTGAGTTTTGGGCTTCGTGGTTTTAATAAAATCAGTCAAAAAACTCTCCATGGCGTTGAGGTGCTTTCGAAGATCGACATGCTGATGAACCACTCGAATCATTGGATCGAGCGCGCTCAAACCCTCCAAAACGATAGCAGTCGTCAGGTCGGGAGTCGAGTTGCATATGACGTCTGTTATATGCTCTCTATCCCTGATCGCAAGTTTAGCTGCATAGTATTCTAGGCATGATGTGTGTTGGCGGTCTGTTAAGGATCCCACAAGCTGCTGATTTTCAGATTCGAATATAGCAACTATTATAGACTTCTGTTCTTGTATGCTCTTCTTTCTTATTGACTCACGATGAGTTCGTTCTGCTGCTAAATGCCTATCGATCGCTGCTATGTGTTCATTAGAAATATCACCTCTATTAGGCTTGATCTTCTCGGCAACTTTGCGGAAATCTGAAGTGTCCCATTCAAGAACGAGCGAGATGATCCTAAGATTTGTCAGAGTACAACTTTACGCAATTGTCATGTTTGCTTTACCTCTGCACTGAGACGTGGCGTGTCAGTGATTGTTACAGCCAGAAACTCGATCGAATATAACTCACTAAGATTCATCCCGTCGGCGGCGTTCGAGGTCAAGCCGATCCAATTAGAGATGGCTCCCATGCTAACTTTGGAGAGAAACAACCTGCTCATTGCATTTATCATGCTCGCTGCATTGCCGACTCGGAGTGTCTGGCCAATTACACTGTATGGTACTAGCCTATGTATGTTCTCGATGAGTTTCAGTAAGTAGGGGCCTTCAGCAGAAAGGACAAAGACTTGGTGGAGAAATGTAGCAATGTGAAGCTCTGCATATTCTACGGCCCCCTTGAGCGCAGGAGAATGCGCCTCGAGGTCCTCGGTATGCGCAAGCTGATCAAATATTTCATCGATCAAATTCCCATGGACTAGGCCACAGATGCAATCGTGCCATGCTTTCGTGAGATCATCAGACTTTGTTCTATCGTACTGGCCGTGTAGATCAGGTAGATGGTCATAAGACACGCCTGAGAGAAGGCCTTGGGTGACCGCCTCGTGGACCGTCGATGCCGCAGTGGCTAGCCGTTTCCTCGTCCCCAAGCTGCCCTTTTCGTAGCTGTCGGAGAGGTCGGCATCTCCAAGCTGCTTCATGATGCCCTTGAACTTGACCGGCCAAAACTCGCTCGACAGGTCTCTTACAGCCGGTGCTCCCAGAACTAGCCTAGTGAGAAGGAGCTGGAGCAAGGGCGACGATGAAGGATCATGAGGCCGGGCCGGGCCACCTTTGCTGTTGCGGTCAACGAAGGGCCACCCATAACCCTCGATGGCTTCAGGAGTCTGGAAGCTTTGGACCTCAGCATATGTCTCATGGTGGACTAAGATGTCTAGCAGGGCTCGAAGTTGCGGGGCAGTCAAGCCCTCCGGGTCGGTCATGTTGGGGTTTTATAGCAGGAATGTTCCGGTCCGATTGTGATGGTGTTTTCTTGTAGCTTTCTTAACTGAAGAAATGAAAATGGAAACTCCCACCAGCTTGCAATTCCAAAAGTAAAGATTCTTGATTGGTGTTTTGCGATCATGGCAAACAATTGACGTCAGCGTCTTATGTTACTCGGGTTAGATAAGTAACTAGCCTGTTACCTAGTACGTCCGGTTTCACTATCAAATTGTTACGGGGTAACAGGTTACCTGCCATACTCTTTTAAGGTTGCACTAGCAACCATCCGTATAGTGTAGTGTACGTACGGACGTTGGGTGTAGACAATCTTACCTTAACAACAATGTGTGCTGCAATGACAAGACAGCGTATTTATACGTATGTTCTACTGACTTATATGGTATTCTGGTCTAAAAGTACCGCTAAGCTACCTAGGTAGGGCAAAGTGCCTACTTGTATGATTCCAGATTGGACCATCAGCGTTCTCACCTAACCCACTGGACTAGTATGTCGGGTGATAATCATGATAAAGGGGCAGCGCTCTGCATACCGTATCTAGGATCACTCAAGGCATGCGATTGTAATCCCAAAGGCGCGAAACAGCTTGCCTGGGTTGTCTAGATGCCATCAAGTGCGTTGTGTCTATATCCTCGCCAATTTTCCGTAACACAATACATGATATGTATATATATACCTAGGTAGACAGACAACTCAACGACGACCCACGACGTGCTGTTCTTCGATGATGAACTCCGTAGTGAGCTTCCTAATCCGCCTCGAACCTCCTGCGCGCCTGTTAACGTTGAAAGCGGTGGTCTTCACTGACCAGACTTAGATTATGTTGCATAGGATTATCCTGGTTATTAGTGACACATAACATCTTCACATGTGCACGCCACAGTAGATATCTAGATGCTTGTAGAGACTCCATCAGACGACCGGAAGGTAAACAAACGATTCACGGACATAATGGGGGATTACTAAGTAGGGTCTCCGAACTCCTGCCTACTCAGTACATAGGTAGCTTGCCAAATGATACCTGCAAAGTTGGCACTCAATCAGACGGACTCAAAACGGCCGCGTACGCCTGGTTAACGACCTACCTATCGTGATGGTTGGACCGGCTTGGCAATGTCGTAGTTTCTAATGTATACTAGATTAGGTAAATGGACCAGTCCTTATGCTGACATCCAGTGAGATACGATATTCGACCTTGTCATCCTACCGGACTTAGGTACCTGTCCCACATCCCGCCATTTCATACATGTCCAAATCCACCGTCTAGTGTACACTAAACATGCTGATCCGGTCGACCTCCCGGCTGGACGGCTCTAAGCTCAAGTAGGCAAACGAGTGGAAAGCTATGATATGTGTCGTGTGGGCATAGCAGCTTAGTACGGCTGATCGTGTTCGCGTTCAAAGGTATATTTATAACAATCAATACTTACCTCGTAGTCCAGAGTCTGCATTAATCAATAGGTGGAAGATTTCATTTCATCTGCCTATCTCTGACAAGAACAACAGTGGCCGGAGCATCCGCCTAACCGGGGTGCTGAGGAAGTGCCTCAATAGAGGTCGTGTCGCATCCATTCCAACGTGGTCTGCAGACCTGCTTGCAAGGTACGAACAATATCTGCCGACCTCGGCAGATTGGGACCCAGATCTATCTCTCTTGGCACAATAACGAAGAGTGGGTAGCAGCGTCAGGCTTATTGCAACAGCCAGGGTAGCACTCTAATAGATAAACATTTTACCAGATTCGGAACTAACATCCTCTTTTACTTCAACTTCGCCTGTAGCATCGCGACGAAGCAGAGCTTCACTCATCATTTTCTGCTTCAATCATCCTCGAAGCCATAGCCAAGGTTCCAAGACATCTCAAAGAAAGCTTGACCGCGTCAAGCTTCGCCAAGCACCGGGTGGCGCTGCAACGACATGAGAAGAAACCTGCCTGATGTGGAATAGTTGGCGTTGCCGATCTAACAATGCGACTTGCTATGTCAGGCATGGACCGCATAGTGGCAATCCATGTGTTTGGCAGCCTTCTGGATTCCTGCTCCAAGATTGGCTGCACAAACAACATGAGTTGAAGTCTCCTTCCTTATTGCATCGTCGGAGGCGCCCGTTGGCGCTCGCTGTATTTGATAGGCCTACTCTAGATTAGAGATGCGCCAAGATATGTCGAGATAGAGGCATGCTGTGAATGGACGGGCCATTTATCCTTCCACTGTGGTACTGCTGGCTCAATATGGAAGACTGAGAAGTACTTAAGGGGTCCTGAGACCCGTCCTGTTTTCTTCCGTTCCAGCGGTCCATCTCTTTTGACAACCACCGAAAAAGTTCACGGACACACCAGGTTCAGTATGATCTCGAACATCCTCCCTGTCGCCGCTCTGGCTGGCGCGGCCATTGCCGCTTGCCCCCTCTCGGTTGAGATCACTGGCGCCACTGGTCACGTTGCCCAAGTCGCCGTTACCAACACTGCTAAGGAGGCTATCACCGTCTTCAAGGGCAATACCGTTCTCCTTGACCATGCCACCAAGGATGTCGTCGTAACCGACGCCTCTGGCAAGGCTCTTCCGTTCGAGGGTAGCTACGTCAAGTACAGACGGGTCAACATGGCCCCGGAGATGTTCCAGACCATCCAACCTGGTGAGACCGTCACCAGCTCAGTCAACGCGGCCACAACCTACAAACTCGCTGGTGTTGAGTCAGCCCAGGTCGCTGCTCTGCAGGGCTTCCACTACGTGACTGGCACCGCTGCTCCCAAGTCATTGAAGGAGACCGAGTTCTGCGAGGTCACCTCCAACTCCATGACCATTATTCCCGACCAGAGCAAGGTCGCCGAGTAAGCACTAGCACCCCAAAAAGTACATAGCAAACAAGAAAGTGTGATTTCTAACGTAACAATAGGGAGCACCTGTCCGCTCGTGCCGAGCCCGTCTTCAACTCGCGCATCCAGAAGCGCAGCGTCAAGTACAGCTCTTGCACGTCTTCGCAGACCTCAACCCTACAGACGGCCGTCAGCGACGCCATCTCCATGTCTAGCAAGGCCGCCACGGCAGCTTCGACGGCCGCTTACTACTTCACCACCTGGTTCAAGTCGACTTCGCAGGAGTCCAAGGTGCGAAGCATCTACACCGACGTCACCGGCGTGCAGACAACTTCGCCCACCATTTCGTGCACTGACACATACCGTGGCTGCACTGATGGCAGCGCCCTTCTCTACACCGTCCCTTCGGCCAACGTTGTTGTGCCCTGCCCCAACAACGGCTTCTATGGTTTCCCCGAATTGGCAGACAACTGCCAGGACGATGACTATGACAAGGGCGGCTCGATCCTTCACGAATTTACTCACCTTTACGGCACTGACGACTACGCCTACGGCCAGTCTGCGGCCCTTCAGCTTTCCGCCGCCCAGGCGGCTGCTAACGCCGACACTTACGAAATCTATGCCGGCAGCGTGCGACTTGGCGGTTGCAGCAGCTAGGCGAATTCGTTAAGATATATAAGTTGTATATAGTGCTCGTCAATTGAAACTATTGATGATGTAGAAGTGCACTTCGAAGAACTTATAGTCTTTCGTGAAAACGTGATCTTACGAATATCAACCATCCAGTCGGTCTTCGACTACTTAACACACGAGAACTCAATTAAGTTATACTACACGGGTTAGCGGGGTTTGGGAGTTTATGACTCGTGAAAATGCTGCTTGTCGTCTCGCTGTAGTCGATTGTTGTCATTATGATGTTGTCGAATGTCAATCCGCTACTCCGCAGGTGATCGGTTCTTAATGGGTTCAAACCATCAAGACTTATTCGAGCGTTGTATGGCTAGCGGACTTGCGAACGAATGGTTCTTAGATCTCGATGTTACCTGTTAGCCGGATATCTCGGCTACTTGCACCCAACCAGACGGTGTAGTTTCCTGCCTGGACAGTCCACGCCTGCGCAACCACGTCC
The DNA here is from genome assembly GCA_022578765.1 of Xylaria sp. FL0933. NCBI lineage: Eukaryota > Fungi > Ascomycota > Sordariomycetes > Xylariales > Xylariaceae > Xylaria > Xylaria sp. FL0933. Next base: position 542,654 of record MU389724.1, on the reverse strand, counting down.
CACACGCTAAAGTCGCGTCGCATTAATTCAAAGTGTATAGTTGAGGACTTCTCTGGGGATAGTGACGATGTCTTGTAGAAGCCGCGCAGTTGCTTCGGAGGGCTATTTGGTATACCAAGGTATAGTTGTGCGACCTCAGCCCCTGCTACGCGCCCCGTGTTAATGATCTCTGCTTCGATCTCTACCACCACCTTCCATAGTTCGTCATCCCTCGACGACGAATACCTATCTCCTGCGCCATCGGATAATTCTGGAAGAGGCTTGATAAGAAGCGACGAATATTCAAACGTTGTATAACTTAGTCCGAACCCAAACTCGAAACGTGGCGTGATATTCTTGGCATCGAAGTTCCGATAATCAACATACACGCCCTCGGTGTAATCGCATTGAGGATCCTTATCGTTCGGTGAGACGAGGCCACAAGGCTTGTATACCGAATAGTCGCTTTCGTTGCGGGCTAATGTGTACGGAAGCTTTCCTGAAAACCCTGCCTCGCCATATAGGAGTTTAACTAACGCCTCGCCGCTATCTTGCCCTGGGAGATGCGCAATGACAGTTGCGGTAACATTGGGGTGCTCAATCCATCGGTCCACAAGTCTTATGCCTGCTGCATGGATGACCACGATCGTATTAGAACACTTAGCCGCGACATTTAGGACGAGCCCATCGCTGAAATCGTCGTGCAGTCCTTCGCGGTCCCACCCCTCCGTAGCAATGGCGTTTATGAAAACTAGACAGGCGTCCGAAGCAGCGTTCACATCCGGGTCGAAGGAGGTAAGATCCCAGTTGACCCAGGTACCATCAACACGGGCGTGGTGTTGGATGGAACTCAGTGGCTATATTCTTATCAGCAAGTTTGCGAGGAAGAACAGGCACGCGTGCTAACTTACATCAGTGATATATGAAGGGCCGTTCGCACCAGCCCTCCCACCAGTGACGATGGTACCCCCTCTAGCAGCCTGGTCGAAGTGTTCCTCTGTGCCTAGTACGGCCTGGCCCATCTCAGCTGACGAGGTGTAGCCGAGTTGGAACAGAATATCGGTATTCTTGGTCGCAGGGACTGTCGCATCGTAGCCAAAAACAGAGAGCATTACAGGATTCTTCTTGAACGGCAGCGCATTTTCGTTCTTTACCAGAACATGCCCGGCTATGGCCCCTTCCATCACGACGTCTCTGGAGTCCGGAATACGTGCATCGATTTGATCATGAGGTTCTGTAAGATTCTTCATTCCTATTCCCGGATCCGGGAATTCGTTCCTATCTTGTCCGACAAGATACCATGCAGCGACGATCCTGTTACTATATTAGAGAACATGACATGAATGGTTGTAAGAGGATTCACCTAGTCGCCATATCCGTGACCCTTGATGCGTCAACAGTCCCGTTATTCACGGCGTCTGTGAGGTTGGCACCAAAAGATCCCCCAGCCGGCATGACCATGTCCAAGCCAGCATTAGCGCTGTAGACGTCATGTTGCGCATTCCAATCGAGCATCACGAACCCTTCAAATTCTAGTTCGGTCTTTAGAACTCCATTCATAAGCTTGCTGTTCATACATCCGTACGTATTATTTATCCTGTTATATGAACACATGACCGACGCAGTTCCGGCTTTCACACCATCCATGAACGGCCAAAGGTAGAACTCGTGCAGAGTTTTGTCGTCGATATTGGAAGAGGCAGCCTCTACTCCAAAATATGGGCGCCTGTACGTCTCTTGCTCATTCCCGATCAGATGCTTAACCGAGACAAAATTAGCCAGGGAAAGATACACAACAGGATGAATAAGGTACCTTCAAAGTTGCGATGACTCCAGCGTCCTGATGACCTATAATACTCTCGGCAACGAGTTGGCCAGAAAGGTAGGGGTCAACAGAGAATCCTTCCCAGTTCCGACCACCGAGGGGTGTTCGTCCAAGAGGTCCAGCGTTAGGTCCCAGCAAGACGTTGACTGTATAGTATGTTAACACGCAACAGACCTAGACGAGAAATTCACAAACCCACCTCCTTTCGCCTTGAACTCCTTGCCCATGAACAGCCCTCTTTGGTACGTCAAGTTTCTATCCCAAGCAGCACCAACATGAAGGGCCGACGGGAAAGAGGTAACCAGATCTGTCGCCCGCACTCCGTTCCCAGCATCGTGAAGGCAAAGACCAGGCCAACCGAGTCTCGGTACACTCCCAGTGTTTCCAGCGCAAGTATTGTCAGAAACAGCGAAACCACGAGTAATGTTGGCTCTCTCCTCCAATGTCATTTGATCGACGAAATCTCTGGCATGAGCATATGCGTCTGTCCATGCGCCAGCCCCTTTCCCAGCAGCTTTGAGCGCAGCATTAGCATGCTTGCATCCCACAAGGATGCAATATTACTGGACTCACGCGACGGATAAACCGGAGGCGATTTTGCATGTTCGGATGTGACTGCGCTGCTACCCAGCAGTACCTGTAGTGATAAGAACGATAGGGGTCGCATCACGACAGGAAATGAACAATAATCGGTCTTGAGGCCGTTCTGTAGCGAGCTTTATTTCAGCTACGGGATCCCAATTCTAGGGTTACATTACGGGTTTTCCAGGCTACCTATTTAAGTAACAACTCATGGAGCTTGGTCAAGGCCGTTTGCTAGGCGGAGATGGACTTGGCAGAAGATCTCATGACGCTGCTTGTGAAAGTCGGTGAAGTGGCACTCGGTAGAGCCGGGCCGCCGCGGCGTCGATCCCGGTACCACCAGGTCGGAGATCACCGCTTATAGTGAGTGAGAGCCAACCCAAAAGAAGAGAGCAAAAAAGATACAGAATAAAAAGTGCTGTTTGGATCAAAGCGAGAAGGCTGGAAGCTCGCAAGCAATTGAGTACCGTGTGGCAGTCGAGGCAGTAACACGGTACCGAGAGACTACCTATCTAAAACTATTTAACTACATATAGCCTAGCAGAGCGCTGTAACGCACGTGACCTGTAAAGCAGATACCCAACGAAATAGGCCAGACTAGAAGCTCAATCAAGTCGAACATTGATATATGTGCCGTATGTCAGGTGAAACCACAAACATGCATTATCTCTGTATGACAACTCGCTGCAGATGCCGTCATTCTCAACCCCAATAGGCCTCGCATTATTAGCCCACCCGGATCGTTATCGCCAAGCCCGAGTCAAGTCTCACCCAATTCTGAGATTCGTCTTGCCTACCTCAAATTGTTTGAGAAATGGAAGCGAGACGGGGAAACCAGATGCTTAGACATATGTTGCTGTGGTAGTTCCTCCTCGTCTCTGACTAAGCAGCATAACGATAATAGACGCCACACCAAAGACGAATGCTATATATCCAAACACATAGTCTGCTTGCACTTCTTGGCAGCGGCCCGACGTGTACGAGTCGCTATTATCTCCGGCGCCCGAGCCAGCGTTAGGGCAGTACAGACCGTCTTTCGTGTGCTTGCAGCCGCCATTGAGGAGCTTGTTGACGTATCGCTGATCCCTCGCAAGAGTAGAAGACGAGGTGCAGCTAGACACAGGCTTGAGTGCTATTGTCAATGCCTAAAAGAAACACCGTTAAGTAGGGCTTTCAATGGGGGAAAGTCGAGCTCGTTCGATACGTACGATGGCTCCCGCGAGATAAAATAATGACGATAGTGCGTCAACGGCAATAACACCGACGCGCGGTATCTTCTCGATGAGGATAGCTAGGATGGCAATGGCTGAGGCTATGAGCCCAAACGCGCCGGCAAAGCTGAAGAATGACGTTTCGGCCGGAGGACTCCCAATCACCTGCTGTTTGGCCAGCGTCACCGAAAGACCTAAGACGATTGCCCCGAAGATGACCTTAGATTGTTCTCGTTAACGACTATTGCCTATCTCTGTAAGTGAGAAGTCTACCGCACTCACGAGGAAAGCTCTCAGCGCGATGGCTACGATCTTCAACATGATGAACCGCTGCCTCAATGTCCGACTGTATTATGGCAGATAAGTAGTTGGTTGAGCCGAATAGGGATGTCGGGTAGATACCCAAGTACTGGTGGGTATCAAAGACGGAGTATCAGCCAGGACTTGGTGAGAATATTTGTGAAACTAGAACGAAGGTAAGATAAACACAGAGCTAGGTGAGAGGGGAGGGCGCCTTATATTAGTTCGTGCTCGTCTCGGGGACTGTAGGTGCCGGGGGTGTTACAGGAGAGGATCCCAACTTGGGGGCCATGGTTCCTTGTTGGCTGCATGCTGGTAGTGTACGACGTTCTATTGGATTTCGATCTGGTGTGATATAATCATCCTCTGGGGCTGGACCCTTATTACACTCTAATAATACCACCTACGGTTTATTATACCTTAACGTCACTTTTTATTGAGTTTGAAACGCACCCGAGCTCACAGAGTAGAGGCTAGCTAGCTGAGGGCAAACAACTAAATCAAGACAGTTTCATATCGTGTCTATACAAAAATGAAACAAATTCCCACAACCCAACACGATGAACCGACGGGTCACTGAAGTGGCTGACGGTCAACTTGCTACACAAACCGCTTGTTACCGTTACTAGCTAATACCCGCCGCTGTGGCTAACCAGACAGCATCGTACTATATAGGCAACCAGCCGCCATGTTTGCCTAGCCGTAGAGTCATATTAAGCCAATGAAAGTGGTCCATGCAACAGCCCATCATGTGCCGATGCGGCAACTAGCATCTAGGCCAGCATCCCGTTGGCAGGGCCGTAAATATTGACCGGTCAGCACTGCCTGGTTGCTACCCGACCCAGATTATGGTCTGATCCGATAATTCACGCGCAGGCATAAATATTCTTATGTAATTAATCACGGACATGACCCATGAACAACGAAGAAAAGGCGAGCAATCTTAATTTATTATTATTTTTTCTATCCTTTTGCACCATCCCAGTCCCTCGTTGGCTCTGAACGACGTAGAAGCTCAAATACCTAGCTATGTATTGAGATAACCTCGAAGTTTCCGAGGTTCGCTAACCAAGTCGCGTGGCTGTGACTAACCTATCATAGTAGCTCCGGCTCACTGCAGATACTGGTGGAATACGGCACAGGGTAGGATTTGAGCGGGGTGGCTGGGACAGCCACCAGTGAGATGCAGCACAGCCTACCCTGTTTGAAGATGTTGTCCATGGTGCGCGTGCTATTATTATCACGACAGTTGGTCAGCCCTATTAGCCCATGCAGGTTTGCTGTACGGCACTACTCGCTTAACGGCAACACTTGCCCAAAGCTTTAAGAGAGCCGCATATTGACCTTTTATACAGTCGTTGAATGGGGAACGTAGATAGGCAACACAGGAGCTGAAAGGTTAAGCGAGGTGATGGGATATAATGCCTAGGTATTTAAGATTACCTTAATAATCAGAGGCCTGGTATTATTAATTAACCCATTGGACACTGCCTAACAAGGCAACCTTGAGACATCACAGGTCATTAATGCTACACACGGTACTGTTGTAAAATGAATATTCTTGTAAACGCCCCTAGATGCGAGGCGTACGTCGGCAAATAATAGCATTCATTGGTTGTTTGTTTCCACGGTCCCTAGGAAGAGTTCATGATAAGAACAAGGACAGTTTCACCTATGATGCATGCAAATTTGACTCCAGGCAATCCTATTCTTTCCAGCCGTCGCCAGCACAATACATCCAGTTAACCCCAACAAGCCGCAAACCATGCCTCTCGGCAAACTCCGCAGGCTTGAACGACCGCCTCTGTACAAATTCCTCGCCTCCTACATCCTCCTTCGATAGGCTTAGGCCCTCAGGCTCGCGGTATAGTAAGAATAAATACCTGTGGGGTTTGGAACTATTCATTCATCACTCGTTAGAGGCGCAATGTCACACCTTCAAAACGAGAAAGGAGAGAATAGGTCACATACTCATCTTTTGGCCCGGGTCCAAGGTATGCCGTCAAATCCGACGACGAGGCAGCGACATGCACGCCACCACGCAAGCCCGAGACGACCCAGTGTCGCCAGAAGGCGAATTTGGGGTCATCCGGCGTAGGCGCATCGGGGTCTGTCAGGATGAAGCAATAAGAGGCATTTTCATTAGCGTCGGGCTCGGCCGCGAATGAAAGTGTCGGCGCTTGCTTGCATTCTCCGGCGCGGAGGAAAGTGCCCAGCTCCACGGCCTTGTCGCCGAAACTGACGTTAAGCTTCGTCGTCGGGCGAAAGCCGTCCGGGATGAGACCCGCTGCCGATCCCGGTACTAGATTCGCCTCTGCGAGCGATGCTGTGAGGGCTGCTTGGTGGTCGTCGAGGGACATCTTGGGGAATTAGGTAAGTACTGAATATCAGGAAACGGTATAAGATTTCTCACATCAAGAGGAAAGAAGTTTAACATATGAGATGATAGTCTAGCTTTATGGACTTGCGTTCGCGATGTTCAAGAACAGGACGACCCTTCAGGAACGGTATTACTGGTGGAAAATCCTACCGACGGTGGATCGTGCCTCGACATTGGCCTTCTTGGCGAAACTATGAAAAGCGCTCACTATCTAGGCTATATACTCACCTAAGTAAGATGCAATTCATGAGGACAGATGGCCGCTCAAGATCTGCTACTTAGTACGATGATAACTTCATCCCGAGAAGTATTTGGCCAATATATCACAATACAGATCTCCGCCCGCCCTCAGCGTCGCAAGCGCCGCCTGAATAGAAGCTGCTAGACTGAAAATTTAGGGGGTTTCTGGCTCAAGGAGCATCTCGGCATCACTGATCTCCTGTCCCACGTTAATTTGGTCCTGCTGACCGAGCCAACCCCTCGCTTTCTCAACGATGAGTTCCCAAGAGTCAACTTCATGAGCCATGCGCTTTTCAAGGAACGCAATAGCTAGGGCCGTAGCAACGACTGCATTTTGAATTTCCGGATTTTGACGGATCCCCAATATTTTCAAAAGACATTGATTCCATTCCCAAGATCCATCAGACTTCTGTAGCCGAATGACTTCGTGCATCTTGTCGCCATGGCTTCGAACACCGGGACTCAGCGTCGACCCTGAAGCCCCGTTGGACCTCACAGAGCCAAATGAAGCCATGCTCGAGCTTTCTGAGCCAAACAACGAGACACCAGGTGCAGATTCTGCATAAATCGATGCGCCAAATAGCGAGGCACTAGATGGAGAAGCTGTATTATGACTGGAGTCCGGTGAACCGAACAACGTAGCAGCAGATGTAGACCCAAAGTTGTCACTGGAGCTCGCCGAGCCAAAACATGACGAATTGTTACTGGAGTTCACGTGACTAAACGCACTGGGCGTAGGCCTCGCATTTCTAGACATCCGGAGTCCATCTTCATATCGTCTGAGAGATTGAAGCCTTGAATTCGAAATGCTTGGTATTGGCTGCGTGTCCCTTCCAATGCGGCCAATTGATGGAAAGGTGAAGGTGACCGCGACTGGCTGTTTCTCATTGTCTTAGCAATTGCTGCCTAAATACTTGCCTATTGATATCGTACAGGCAGGCTTCACAGTCTTCAGTTCGACACATCTCTGAGTCACCGGCCCCTACGTTCCTACGTTCGAAATAGGGCAAAAAGGAACAGCTTTTCATCCTCGTGCGGCCGGACGACGCTGCACTTGCATGTTGAGGACGAGTTTGAGGGTCGTAAACAAGTATTCAGGGGTTAGCTACTAAGTACTAGAGACGTGGTTGTATATTAGCACTACTTGCTGAGGCACAGCTCTTAGTGAGAGCCTATGCTTGTTACCATTATTCTGCTACACATCGGATTTTCAGCCATAAGGGTGAATACTTAAGTTAGGTAGGTTAGGTGAGATTGGTGAGAGAAGGCAGCCTCTGTAGGCCGTGATGCTATTGGCCACAATTTAGCGCTACTAGGCTATTACAGGTATACTCATGCCTGGTCAGCGCCTGCTCAGAACTGCCCGCTTGGTTCTTCGTCTACCCTTAGTATGAGTGCCTCCAAAAGCTGTTAACATGGTTGTCTACCTGGACCAAACTACAATACAATTGACAAAAGTCGGCAGCCTGGGGGAAGAAATTCAAAGGAGGATGAAACAGAACACAGATGCGGTCATGGGAACCGTGTATCACAGCTGTTTTTGGTCCTCGCAGCCCAGAACTGTCCCGCTTATTTGTCGGTAGCAGTGCGGCGAATTCATGACATCACCATCGCGCAAACAAACATATCGACTGGTATTGGTATTTTCTCGAGATATATCACCATAACTCGTTGCTAGTTTTAGATGCCTACCTACCTTTTGTCTATATGAATCAATTAGTTGCGCCCAACATCGCCCATCCTCACAGTAATTAAACATGGCCGCAAGAACAAAGCCAGACAATGTACCAGGCGATGTAGTTCCGGCAGAAGACATGGCTCTTGAGACGGGTGCCTCTCTCATCCAGGTAATGCTTCGTTTTACAATAACGTCTGCTTCATACGGGACATTGCATTCTGACGCTAGCGCAGAACTTCGAACCGACAAAGCAGCTCTGCGCCCATCTGAACGCCTTCCACACATATGCAGACGAGCCTGGTCGCTATGTCGAGGCGAACCACTATTGTGCTCATCTCACAGAGGGTATATTCTCCCACTTTTCTTATAACCCAGTCAAAAGGGGCCTTCAGCTCTCAATACATGGCAATGATGTGCTCAGCGGGTGAGAAAGCGCCTTCACTAACACCGTATAGACGTCCGACAGTGCATCCTGTACGACAGTCCGGGCCCCAACGCACGCTTAATCGGGATTGAGTACATGATCACTCCCAAACTCTTCGAGACACTGCCGGCCGAGGAGCGGAAGCTCTGGCACTCGCACGTCTACGAGGTGAAGTCTGGCATGCTGATCATGCCGGGGCCGACGGCGCCCGGGCTGCAGCAGGCGTGGGAGGCCGCCGAGACGCAGGAGATGAAGCACGTCGTTGGGCTCTACGGTAAAGTGTACCATCTCTGGCAAACGGACCGCGGCGACAAGCTGCCGCTCGGAGAGCCCAAGCTCATGACGAGTTTCACGGCGGACAACCAGTTCGACTTTAAGAAGGCCGTGGGGGAGCGTGATCGCAGATTCGGCACCGACTACCGCAGGAAGAGGGAGTTAAGGGAGCACATCGAGGTCCCCAAGATTCACGAAGATGCCGATTTTGCCTGGAAGCAGAGGAGAAATTCAATGTAATAACGGCTTTGTATTATGCTGCTAAATCCTCCTGTGGAATGAGTTGTTGCGACCGAGGATATTAGCGTGTGTACGGTTCCTTTTAATCAACTCCAGAATGACAATATGTACGTTCATGATATGTTCCAGTTGCTTATATGTAATGGTGTATACGGCTGCAAACCTCCATGTCAAAGCCTTCTCACCATTCCTTCATCCTTTGACATACCCAAGAATAGACGGACATGCGAGATGTCTTCAGTGACGCGGGGTTGGGGGCATACCCCGCAGACGGTATATCGCCTTGAGGATCTGGGCAATTCATATTTGCCGAAATTGAATCTGAGACTCAGTGCATAGTGCGTCATCAGCTCCTCGAAATAGGGGTACGGTGGTATGTTGATGGGGGTAGGGGGTAGGGGGTAGGGGGTCGGTAGATATATACAGTGACCCCAAGCGAGGGGTCAGCGTCGAAATGAAGCTGCCGTCGTGAAGTTCTCATATTCAAAGCATTGACTATCCCTAGAATAACGACAATGGAAGCAGATATTGCTGAGCTGAAAAAGGAGGTCTCGCTCCTTCGCAAGGAGTTATCTCGAGTGTCAGACGAGGCGGAAGTGCGTAAAGTTCACTTCAAGTATGGCTATTATCTCGATAAATGCTTATACAATGAAGTAAGAAGCTTTCCTTATGCCATTATGCCTCACCGGTGAGCCGCTAATAGTTATTTATTAGGTAGTAGATATGTATGCGGACCATCCGGACACCTATGTCGAGTTTCTAGGATCTCGATACCGCGGTAAAGCAGGTGTCAAGAGACTATACAACGGACGTTTCCAGAGCACATTCGTCAATGGCCGAAATGGACCAGTGCGTGGTTTCCTACTGGATCATATCATGATGCAAGACATCGTGGACGTCGACCCAAGCGGCACGCACGCCTGGTGTCGGATGCGTGCATTGATGCAAGCGGGCACGCACAAGTCGGTGCGCGACACGCACCCGCGCGGCCACGTACAATGGTGGGAAGGCGGTCTCTACGAGAACGAGTATCTTAAGGAAAACGGCGTCTGGAAGCTATTCCGGTACCGCTACTTCCCCTTCTGGCACGCCGAGTTCGAGACGGGCTGGTCACTGACGAAGGAGAACTACGTCCCTTGGCCCACGAAGACGTACCCCGAGGACCCGTGGGGACCCGACGAGATCATCGAGCAGAAGATGCTGTGGCCCGATACTCGTGTCGTGCCCTTCCACTACCCGCATCCCGTTACTGGTAAGCGCGTCGCCGACGACGACCTGCGCGCACCAAACTACGGCCAGGATTCTGCTGAGGCCGAGCCGCCGCTGACTCTGGCTCTGCCGGAGGGGCAGGAGAGGAAGGGCGAGGGGAAGGCGTGGAGCAGCGAGGGTTCGGTCAGGGTTCTGCCTGAATTGGTGGAGAATCCTTGAGTATAGCGGTCATGAGCACATAGCCTAAAGCGGGTGGCATTGGGGGAAGAGGAGGGGGCTGAACGCGTAGGGTGATAGAAACGGTAGTTGGAGAATTGGGTAGTATCGCTGCTAGAAATGCCATGATTCCTCGGCCATCGAGACGTGCATTCGATAACCTATAGGTGCGGTAGCTGTAGTTCGTACATATTCGTAACTTGTTGTCAGGCTCCTGGCATGCCTTTTCCCCACGGAATAGCTTGACAAAAGCTATTACAACTGCCGAATTCTCGTAGCGGGACATCGAAATTCCTGCAAGGCAGATATCTATAGCTCCTAACTAGTCGTGAAACAATCTTAGAAAGAGGCACCTTGGTCTCACTCGTTTATCGAATGAAACTAGAAACATCGATTACGAACTATAACAAAGGGAGGAATATTCTTTGCCGCGCAAATCAGAGAATTCACTAGTTCGAAACGTGCAACATGGCGCACTTAGAGGCCCTGGCGCCGGAGATTTCCCTGTACCCTTATAGCAACGGAAAGAGGGTGGGTGACCGCGTTAAATTCCCCGACACAGCGGCATTCTCGTCTATGAATAAGACATCACGATTCGAGGGAGACATATTCAACCTAGAAGTTACCGGCGAGATTCCACGAGACATCAATGGGACTTTTTACCGGGTACAGCCCGTAAGGATACCGAGAAGACTCCCAACAAGGTTTCATTTTGCTGAAATTGGAGGTCAAAGGATCATAGGTTTCCGCCCCTATTCGAAGATGATATACATTTCGTAAGTTAATGTCTCATATGGTCCGCGCTCTTTCATGACTGATCGCGAGCTCTGTAGAACGGAGATGGTGCGTAACCTGTGGTTGGAGAAGAATATGGTCATTTCTAAAGAAATGTGTTTCCAGGCAGCGTGACGGCCATTCGTATTGCCGATGGCCACGCCGACTTCAAGCAGCGTTATGTGCGGACGGACAAATTCCTCGCGGAAGAAAAAGCACGAAAGGCGCTATTCGGGCGATACAGAAACCCGTACACGGACAATGAGAGTGTGAAAGGCGTGATCCGAACTGTATCAAATACCAACATCACCTTCTGGAGAGGGATGCTACTCGCAAGTAAAGAAGACGGGCCGCCTTTTGCGATGGACCCCGTGACGCTAGAGACCATCGGACGCTACGATTTTGAAGGCCAGATCAAGACACCTACGTTTACGGCGCACCCTAAATTTGACCCCGACACTGGCGAGATGCTGTGTTTTGCGTATGAGGCAGGTAGCGACGGCTCAGACTGCGGTGTTGACGTGGTGACATGGACTATCAATGCCGATGGAATCAAGACTGAGGAGCTATCTTTCAAGGCCCCGTTTGCCGGAATGATCCATGACTGTGGCGTTTCGAAGAATTACATGGTCCTTCCTCTGACTCCTATCAAGATGTCGCTTGATCGATTGAAGCAAGGTGGTAATAAGTTTGCGTGGGATCCTAACGAGGATCAGGTATATGGCCTAGTTCCACGGCGGGGCGGTAAGCCTGAGGACGTAATTTGGTTTCGGGCAGACAATGGTGAGTTGCGAATCCAGAGGAAGGGGGGAGTTTCCGCCCCGTAGTCTTATTATTGGTAAACTTAAACACTGACGTTTCGTACTTCAGGATTCCACGGTCACGTAGCTGGATGCTACGAGAATGAAGATGGGCACGTCATTTTCGACTTGACTGTCGCCGATGGGAATGTCTTTTTTTGGTTCCCACCAGAAGGAGAGTCGCCAGATTTCAATCAGCGAGCCCGTCTCAGCAGTCCGACATGTCGGTGGATATTCGATCCGAAAGCGAAGTCTGGCACAAGGGTCAAGCCATCTTTGCAATGGACCACAAACGGTGAATTCTCACGAATTGACGACAGGGTAGTGACGAAAAAGTACAAGCACTTCTGGCAGCTGAAGGTTGACCCAACTCGACCTTACGACTTTGCTAAATGCGGTCCACCGGCCGGTGGGCTATTCAATTGCATGGCCCATTATACGTGGGACTCAGAAGATGAGGGGAAGACGGGAGATGAAGACGTCGTGAGTAACCCAAAGTGTTATTTTCTTTTCGGCAGCGAATATTCATCTCTGGGAGACAAGTGTTCTAGGTTTGTGCTTTCCACTTGCAAGAAGATCGCTGACTCTTGATTCTAAGTGGTTCGCGGGGCCGACTGCCACATACCAGGAGCCAGTATTCATCCCGAAGGATGGTGGCACTGAAGGAGAAGGTTACCTCGCAGCACTCAAAAACAACCTCGACGAGCTAAGGAATGATGTGGTAATATGGGACGCGCAGAAGCTCTCAAGAGGCCCTCTTGCCACATTGCATCTGCCATTCAAGCTTCGCCTCGGGTTCCATGGTAATTTTGTGGATCATAGAGATATCGAAGCGTGGCAACAGCGTAGGGCTAGGGAGTTGGGGCCGGTAAGGCCTGCCGACAGCCCACTTCCATGGCAGTTGGCTATGTCTAATGGTGTCGGTCACGAGTCAAATGGGAAGTCGAACGGGCATGACGAGAAGTTGTAATGTGCGAATTAGAAATACGTAGGGGTAGCCGAGAACGAAATTCAGAGACCTGGTTTTAGTTAATAACGAGCGACAGCCGAGTGTTTTCGGTAACCTCTGTGACGCTCTCTTCTTCACAGCTTCGAAATTCCTTCATTCAGTGGCATAGATATCCCTAGAGGTGCTTCTTCTCCTTTGAAAGCTCAAATGAGATTTCATTAACTTCAATATTGCTCGATACTTTGAACCCACCGACTCTACACTCCCTCAACCAATTATCACCTGACGGAGATCTACGCCTTCCAATATTGTGATATTCAGCTGTAATGATGACACCTGTGGTCATGGTGTAGCTCTATTCTCTTGTGTCTCAAGGTCATACACACGCTCCGAGGTGAATAGCACTAATGGAAGCTATGAGAAGCGCATGGCGGTTAAATACACGATTCAGAAGCAAAACATACCCATTAATGCGGCATTATGAGACAGATAGATCTTCTTTGAGAAGGTGCTCGCCGAAATATTCGAAGCCTAATTTATCGTGATAATACATATCTGCCTCCTCCTAAGGAGATCCCCTCCCCAGTAGTAGCGCTAATGATGATGATGCGAAATGTCTCGTCGATAGCCGGAAAGTGATAGAATATTATTATATGGAAGCCGAAGGGAACTATACCGTAGACCTGTTCAACATAATGGCAGCAGCATTATATCATTCGAATGTCGATGCGTGTATTATTGTAACAGTACAGTATGGAGAGGCGTATCTGGAATGGCGAACGAGGCCTTATGACGGTCGCTTCTCGAAACATCGCTAAGTACGCGAGGAGGTTGCTGCGATTAATCTCAGATAGTCCGAGGTCAGATATTCGATTTATGTAGCCTTCATCACTGTGGATAGTTAAAGTAGCCTGTTTTAGTGTTAGGGTCGAAGAGACGGGTTATCGAAGCTTCAAGAGCGCAAATCAGCGCTGATGCTCGTGGTGTTCAGTAGATATTTGTATGCTGAATAGACAGGAGTAAATACCTTGGTTATACCTTCCTTAAAAGAAAGCTGCGAATCAAACCAAGCCGAAAGCTCATTGATGCACCAATCCCCCTCATCCAAGACTGGTGTGTACTCGACATACGTGACAGGAAAACAGCCAGTCTCTGTATTTCCCGATCATCCTTTCCCTCCTCCACGACACGGTTGAGCTTCCCGTCATCAAAGGCAATGCCATGCCACAAGAGTACACCGAGGATTTGTGCTTTCTTCACAAGAGCAGCGAATCTCGCGTCGCGAGCCAGCTCTGGAATCAGCAGTATGAGCTGGTTCCAGAACAAGTCCCTGAGACGTGTAGCCTCGGGATAGTAAACGAACCGGCCGTTTTGGTTATCCTCGCCTAGAAGTTCTTCAAGCCCATACATTCCAACTCCAAAAGGTAACCACTCTGCCTCTGCCCAATCCAACAAGCCCGTCAGCTTCCCAGAATATGGATTTACCAGGATATTCGTCGCTAGAAAATCACCATGTGTAAACACCCATGGCAAGGCTTCGATCTCAGATATATCGCTTAGGACAGAAGAGGCGATACGCCGGAAGCGTATAGGAAGTGAGGCACTCATTGACTCCAAACGTGACCTAAGGCTCGAGCCCACTGTACGCTTTTGGCCGAGTAGACTTTCAATAGGCCTTGCATTTCGCCATGCTAACGCCTGGATCTGAGCAAAGTCTCGTATTAATTGTTCCCTCGCCGACCGCTTAGTTGGCCTTTCTCGATAATCTGCAAGGGATATACCTGGGAGCTTTCTCATAGAAAATGCGTGTAAATCAGTCCCTGCCAGTTGTCCGAGATACTCGGTCTCTGGGGCTAAGTTTCTGAAGATGTTGGAGGCAGTACTTGTTAAGCCAATGTCTAGTTTGTGAGCGGATGGTCGAAACTGCACGGCAGTCTCCTCACCAACGAACAGTGTGTACGAGCAGTAGCCTTGGAAAGGAGCCGGTTGGACAATGTCTGAATATCGCGACTTGGCGAAAGCATCGCAGTCATCTTTCACAGTGGTAGGTAAGTTGCAGCGATCAAAAAACGGCTTGTAGATGACGCCCGAGTCACTGGATGAACTCGCCATTCTGCTTGCGGCTCCAATATCTGATCATTTGCTGTGATAGAATAATGGAAGATAGGATACAACAGAAACCTACTTAAGTACCCTGGAACCTGGGATGCAGCTTTGCGGCTTATTTTATACTTCGCATCCTGAGTTTAAGCCGCCTATCCCATAGAGTTTAGGGCTGCCATGAAGGCGTAGGCCATGTGACGGGACGAGTGGATGAGGGGTAGAGTCTGGGATGATAAGCTCACCTTGTTGCGCGTTCCCGAAGGATGGACCATCAGATGCTGGCGTAGAAAATGGAAGGAAAAAAAGGATGTTGTTGTATTGGTTGTGGAGGTAGCCTAGCCGTTCAGAATGCTAGTTATATACTGTATACACCTTTACACCTTCCATGCTACTTTTAAGGACTGGCAAGAGCCCACCTGGCGTAACCGATTCCAGGCTGGAGAATCCCTGCTTGCCTGCTTGCCTGCTTGCCTGCACGCCGTCGGTGTTGGGTCTCGTACGCTACTGGACAGAGCGTACTGGTCGAGCCCGGTATACTGTTTCTGCCGCATGAACCGCCGCTTGAACCATCGCACCCCCGGTCACTGCGCGGCTTCAATGGTGGGTACATTACAGGGAGTTAGTTTTGGAATACTCTCAGGCCATCTGGTGTGAAGCGTGGGGGTGGCAGTAGACAACAGCAGCCACTGCATGATAGCTGTTCAACCTGAGCATCAAACGTATTAATATCATTAGAAATACTTTTTGCCGTCTGGTTACCTATCAGGAGATCTATCAGGAGTGATCTCGGGTGAGAGCTCCACGCCCGCCTTATCGTCGACTACCAAGTCGCTGACCAAAGATAGTACTACCCAGACCAATAGGCATCTCAAACCATTGATCTCGCGGTGCGATGATTCACGATTCACGGGAATAGGCGCGTGAGCTGCAAGCTGAAGCACCCGGCCGCGAGAGCAAGGACTATTACTCACCTAAGGTTAGCTGACCGCCCTAAAACCCAATACCTATCCCCAGGTAGGTTAGGTACATATGTCGCCTGTGAGCCGCTACCAAGTCACCTAGGTGCCTCGGGTGCGGTCCGAGAGACTCCACTAGACTGCCTGACCAGCTCCCTTGTAGATACTGTAGCTACCTAACTTAGTAGGTACCTAGGTATACTCTCTACCAGGACAGGGGAATATCGCCAGCTTAAGAAAGCACGGCACGCTTAGGTAGTGTAATCAACTTCCGCTTCATTCGTGCTACCAGGTAGCTCTTACTTCCGATACAAAGCATGCCGTTTTGTTAGGTTATACCGCTGGTTTCCAAATCTCTGTGGACAGCCGCGCAGCGAGAAAGTGCCCTGGCCATAAACCTATCATTGGCTCTGCTAACTTGCAGGCTCGGTAGGTATATAATGTTCGAGATTGCCCTGCATCCGATAAAGCGACAGGCCGCTCCTTACCTCAACTGGCTGGATCTATTCGTCACGAAAGTAGCGACCCTTCTCGTCCTCAGAGAACTGTGTAAAAGAAAAGGTTACTACCGCTGGTGTTAATTACTGGTGATTGTAGACTTCGGGTAAGGTAGGTAGTTTGGTGTGGCCATATTCTCCCTCCTATTTTCGGCCAGCTGGCCACCTTGATCGGGATTGACTCTGTCTTATCCAATCGACAACAGCTTCTGTTCTTTTTACCTATCTCACCTATTGAGTATCTTGTATCTGTAATACATCCAAGCGCGTCTTGCTTGCGCCTAACGCGTTCGAGAAATCATTATTACCGTCGCAATAGTTTTACAAATATGTTTCCATCGCCGTCCAGAAAGCGCATTATCGTGTGTTGCGATGGAACATGGCAGAACTCGTAAGCATCAATGGATAATGGACTACGCGAATGCTCACGACCTCTAACCTAGAGACAACGGACATGCCAAAAACAATGGAAAGTCAGGATCTCGCCTACAGGTGCCTTCGAACGTCACCCGTATCTCAAGGTGCTTCAAGAGAACCTGTTCGGATGGAACGGTATGCATTCTCCAATCTTTAAACACCCTCATATTCGTCACCCATATGAAGAGAGTAAAGTACCTGAAAAAGCAAGTGCTATTTTGACACAGAGATTCTTACAGTTCCAAATTATATACTATCAATCCGGAGTAGGCTCGAGGTCGGGGATCGTAGACAGGCTGTTTGGCGGAGCCTTCGGTACCGGTATAAGTGAGGTCAGCTACAACCCGAATTCTTGATTTGAAAATAGCACTCACGAGTCGTAGAACATCCGCGAAGCTTATGCCTTCATTTGCGCCAACTATGTGGACGGAGACGAGATTGTCCTGCTCGGGTTCAGCCGAGGCGCCTTCACTGCAAGATCGCTCGGTGGCATGATTTCGGATCTTGGACTACTTACTCGAGAAGGCCACGAGTACTTTTATGCAATCTTCAAAGATATGCAAAACTGGACTAACGAGAACTACGACGACCCTTTCCCGACAGTGCCCTTTACGAACAAACCCAAAGGCGAGGATGCAGCTGCTATCTACCGCGAACGCCTCGTAGAGGTGAGTGAAACAAGAATTGAAGAAGCAAATATTCTAATCTTGGCTTGAACAATAGAAAGGGTATTCACGGATCAAAGGGAACGACGGGCAAGGCAACCTTATCAGAGTATTAGCGATCGGTAGGGTTAATGAGATGTCTTCTGTCCGGACAATGCTCACATTTGAGTAGGTGTATAGGACACAGTAGGATCACTTGGTATCCCTGATATGAAGATCTTATCACGGCTAGGCATAAAAAAATGCACACATGAATAGGTCTACCTTGATCTCGATTTATTAAATTTCAGGCTGACGTTACCCACGTACCAGTTCTACAACACTCATCTTTCAAACAAGATACAGCACGGCTTTCATGCTCTCGCCCTGGACGAGGTGAGAGGTCCGTTCGCACCAACTCTCTGGGAGCGACGCCCGCAGGAACAGGATACATCGGATCTTCGCCAGGTATGGTTTCCGGGAAATCATGCCAACATTGGAGGTGGATGGCCAGACCAGGGTGTGGCTAATACCACACTTGCTTGTGCGTCTTGTCAATGCTGCTGCTCTTTCATCGTTTCTATGTCTTTCTTCCAAGGATGGAAAATAAACTAACACATTAGAAGGGATGATGGATCAACTTTCTTCAGTTGGCTGTGAGTTTCGAATCCATGCGCTGGAGAGAGCCTTCGAGAGTACAGTGAGGTACTATACAAACCAAGAGCCCGAGAGCAATTCTAAGCATCGAAAACACGCGCCGCCAAGTTGGGCTGAGAAGTCCATCTACGAATCGAACAAACCGATACGCCCGTGGTCGCTACATTCCATTCAATCCGCAACCGGTCCTCTATACAATCTAGTAGGAAGTGTTTGTCGAGCCCCAGGCATGTACAAGAAGATTGATCCGAAAAACGGCCGTCCCTTGCCAGATTACTTGGAAGACACGAACGAGAGAATTCACCCAAGCGTAAGGGTGCGCCTTGCCTGTGAAGGTTTGGGTCTCAACGATTCGGAAGTCTGGCACTGCCCGTCTCTTCTGAAAGTTAGTCAATGCCTTCTTGATTGAGTAATTTTAAAGATTGTTAGATTTCCTATTCTATTCACGAAACGGACCGCAAATCATTCCTATCATAGTGATAGCTGACTCTCGGGTCTGTAGTACTGGCGACCTCGACGAGTTTCTGGGCAATTCTTCGATCCTGTTCCACGGACGGCAGAATGGGGGCCTGCACGTCACATAAGACAGGCGGAGTCGACAAATGGTCAGCCAGAACATACTGGCAGCACATCGAATGCGGCGGTTGCCTCAGCGGAAAGTCTTTCGATGCTCAGCCAGGATCCCTCTGAACGATGGGTGGTAAGTAGCTCCCGCTCTCATACTCATCTCCTCATTTTGGTGAAATTTGGGGCATTCAAATCTTACGCACACACGCTGTATTTGTAGTGACGATTACTGACTCCGCATACTGTAGTGGGAATATGTCGGGCCCGAAATCACAGCGCCGGCTGTCAGGATAATGGTGGAGGAGAACCTGGGCCCATTCGAACAAAAATTACTTCAGTTGGCCGCTGGTAAGGTGCATGTTTGTAAATATGCTGAAAAGCAAGACGTAAACGAGCTCAAGGCTCTACACCTTCGGGGATTTAGAAAGATGATGAAGCGTTTGCACAGGCAGTGGTGGCACTGGGAACGACAGGCTGCGAGACGCGCCCGTAAAGAGGAGAGGAGGGCGCACAGAGGACGGGCTAGTGGAGAAGTTTGATTGGTAAGGTTGCATGAATGAGATTAGTATACTTTTTCGCATCGTTACAACATACAGAGTTCGTGATGCTTGCTTGTTCAGTAACCTAATTGCGACAAGTCGTGTAGAAGCTGTCAGAAGCAATCACGTGAAATTCTTAGGCAGCAATTGACCCGTTCGCACACTGCGACGGATGGATTGGTCGTGTCAAACCTTTTTTTTGTCCTGGGGAAGAGTTTGAACATGTGAACCAATGCAACAACAGTGGTACAGAACCTACAAGTGCCAATCATCTAGAAGCGCCGACAACTCCGACAGCGAATATGTTGTCAATTCTGCGCAAGGCGAGGTTGAAGGACAAGGAGATGCGGATCCTGATGCTGTGAGTTGCATAAGATAATTGACAGTCACCTGGCGACGGACTTTGTTAGGAAAAAGAAGGAAGCGACTAACAAAATGATCTGATAGTGGTCTCGATAATGCAGGGAAGACGACGATTGTCAAAAAGCTCATGAACGAAGATGTCAACACCGTCAGTCCAACGCTAGGATTCATCATCAAGACAATTGACTATGAGGGGTGAGAGCGTTCTTTTCTCCCCAACTTTACTCCGCCTCTCTGCCTCAATTGACCCTTCAATTCATTCTGCGTCTTTCCCTGATCATGAACATATGACAATCGGGTAGATGAGTAACTGACCATGGGCTTGGGGATTTGTTAGGTATAAGTTGAATATTTGTGAGTGCCTGCCCTTACGGTTGGATACCAGTCTGTGAGTGCATAGCAGTAAATGACTGACTGATCCCGACGACGACGACGATAGGGGACGTGGGCGGTCAGAAAACGCTGCGCTCGTACTGGCGCAACTACTTCGAGAAGACGGACGCCCTCATCTGGGTCGTGGATGCGACGGATCGGTTGCGCATTGACGACTGTCGTGACGAGTTGCATGGGCTGTTGCAGGAAGAGGTAAGGGATCTTTGCAAGCTACCTACCTATACTACTTGCACATATACTATGTTTCTTCATTTCCCCTTTCATTACTTTGTTTCCCTTTCATCAATGCGTTGGCTGAACCGTTATTCGTCATCCAGCGACTGTCGGGCGCGAGTCTGCTCGTCTTCGCCAACAAGACTGATGTTCAGGGGTGCATGGACGAGGCGGAGATCTTACAGGGCCTCCAGCTCAAGGCCATTCGCTCGCATCGGTGGCATGTCCTGCGCTGTAGCGCCATGACGGGAGAGAATCTCAGAGAGGGGCTTGCATGGGTGGTAGAAGATGCGAAAGCGAGGTTGTTTCTGTATTGAGCGAATAATAAGGTATGAGGAACTCGTTACATGGCGAAGACATGTCAAACATATGTGTTCAGTTCCGTCTACTTTGTACAACTATGTGAGATACAGGTTGGGTGACGCAGCTGCAGGAACACAACTGTGCCAGAAATGGCCATGATAATAAAACTGTTGACGAATGTTTTAGGGCTGCAGTGTATCTGCCGTAGGACTCTATTCGGTAAACGATGACAAAATGGATGATGCTTGTAATCAAGCCCCTAGTGCCCCCACCTAGGCGGTTCAGCCGGTATGGTAGCGCGGTACAGTAGAGTATAATACGAGGTGGTCCCTTGATCTTGTCTTATGCCTCTGTTTACAGCCTTCAGAGTGCAAATTCAAGGTGTGGCGCACGATCACGAGGAACAAATGGGTATCAAAACGTCAATTGAAAAAAAGAACCCGAGTCAATTAATAATAGCCCGGCCGGATCGCCGGTTGCAACAGATATCCCGCGTATCCACCTTACGGTACACGGTACAGGAGAGCAAGGGAGGACTGGGTAGAATGGAGGACCTTGGCCCGTCTGGCTAAGACCACTATGGACGCTAGACAGGTACTGAGCTCACTAAACGGTAGCCGAAGGAACACGCAAAACCCACCGGCCCGTTGTGCAAGGGCTGCTCTAGCGCCAATTTTCGATTTTCTTATTGTTAGACTGACTAACCTCAACTTACCTCATCGTCAACATCAACAACAACCACAACAAACTTTCGGGCCATTGTCAGCCTTCCTGCCTGCGTGTCTGTCTCTTACACTGCCTGCATACGCACAAAACCTACAATTACCACAGTGCATTGGTTGGCACTAAGTACCTAAGTCATACGTTAGGTGTACTCCCCAGTCCAGTCCCCAAGGTCATCATCTAAGGGAGAGAGGGAGGTAAGGTACCTGACTCGACCATCGTCTGGTACTACCAAAGCTAAAACCAAAAAAACTCAAGCCTCGCGCGCGTTGCCGTGACATGCGCACCCCACCCTCTCTACGTAAACCTGTAAACAATAAGCCATAAATCACCACCCGTTCGCGGCCGCTGTGTTCCCGATGTCTGAGGACGTATCTCGCTTTCTGTCCCAAGTTAAGGAGCTGGGAGAACGCCGGATCGAGGAGGATGAAGCTCGGTCGAGAGAACTAGAAGAGAAGATATTGCAGGATCGAAAGGAACGGCAAGCTCGTCGTCGCGGTGAGCCTCAGTCTTTTTGTTTCCCCCCCTTTTGCTCTCTGCTCTCTCTACCCAGATAAACGCACGCCGTGTTGTTATACTTCTGAACTACTGGCAATCGTCGTTCTATTACCTTCCATGCCCATTGTTGGGAATTGCCCACCGCCGAACTATCGGTCTGGCTTCCAGCTACCTACCCTTCGATCCTTGATACCACCCACATTGCTTATACTCTATCCCAAGCAACTTAATCTCTTAGATAGAATTACCTCTTCGGGTACCGGTGTGCTTGTGCTTTTCCTCGCTTGCATTGGCCGGGCTGCTGCTGTTACTCTAGTCCTCTTCCTCCTTTTTTTCGAGCATTGGAACCTCGTTCAGGCTACAGAAAAGCTAATATTGGATTTTCCGTCTTCACCAGAACGCGCCAGGTCTATCTCGCCCCAAAAATCATCGCCCACGAACACCCCACCTCCTCCCTCTCAATCCAACGACAGTCACCGTCCAGAGCGCCTAGATTTGGTCGCGTCCCCTGTCCTACATCCTCCCTCCAGTCCTCAGTCGCAATCTGCGCCCGAGGTCGAGGAGAACAATATGGCTCCCGCCGCTCCGCCTTCGACGTCTCCGTCCAAGGAGAATGAGTCGCCTGTGGACGCCGAAATTAAACCAAATCACCCGCCCTCGCCTACACGGAACGGCACAATTGGCAGGGGTCTCTCGTGGCAGCGAAGGCCCAATTCGCAGGCCTCGGACCGGTCAAGAAGCCGGCCGCTGTCCGTGGTTGCGGCCGAGAATGCGACCCGTTCCTCCAATTCTGTATCTGAACAAGATACACCCGCCGATAATCTGTCGAGAGACCAGATTGCTTCTGCGTTGTCTTCCAAAGACCCTTCTTGGTTCCGTCAGACTGCCGATAGAGGTGCCAATTCTGCTGCGTATAGGCGAAACCAAGTCGAAGACAAAGAAACAGTAGATCCGTCTTCCGCCCAATCCCAGCTTCCCGGCATGTCGCGCAGCACATCGGGCGGGTCTTTCAGAAACGGGGATACTTCTCTCATGGAGTCTACAGCGCTCCGGAGCACGGTCACTTCACCCACCCACTTATCTGATGCTCAAAGGCTAATCCCGCCGCCAAATGTTCAGTCGGATGTTGACTCAGCCGGGGAAACCCGGGGCCCTTTCTCTCCACCTCTGGGCCGAACGTCACCTACCAGAGCAGAGCGGCCCGTGTCGCCAACCAAAGGCATGGGCGGCTTCGTGCAAAGTGCTATGATGAAGCGCTCTGAGAGTGTCAGCAAAAGATGGAATGTGCAATCACCTACGGGATTACAGCGCGCGGATCCTACCTCTTCAAACCGCAATAGCTACGATCCCACGAGTCGAACAGACACAAACCCCAAGGCTCGACCCACAAGTGTATTGATGCGTGGTACATCTACGGAACAGTCAAGGCCTGGCTCAAGCGACGGTAAAAAGGAGGACAGGCCAGCATCAACAAATAGCGCGGCGTCAAAACTAGATGGGACGACGTCACCAGAACCCCAGACACAGGAGCCTGGCAGAATCACACCCCCGGTCAGTCCATCAAAAACCATGGATCCTCGCAGGTGGAGCCCTCAAAAATCGAGTTGGCTAGAGTCAGCTTTGAATAAGCCTGAATCTCCCAAACCGAAAGCCTCCCAACCTCCACCCAGTCAACCCGCCTGGATGGCAGAAATTCAAAAGGCGAAAGCACAGAAGGCTGGTAACCCCGTGACAGAAAGCCACAAGCCCCCAGCCGTCTCACACAAGCACCAAGTTAGCATTGGTGGGCTTATGAGGTCCTCCGCCCCTGGCGTAAATACTACCACCGTGGGCCGGGGCGGTCTTCATCGTCCATCTCCCTCTCTCACTAGTATCAACGCTCCCCTGGCCAATGCGAAGTCCGTGGAAACACAATCGCCAACGCTGGGCTCAGCAAAGTCCAGATCTGAGTCTACCAGTGAGGTCAAACAAGAAACACTGCCTTCCACCACCAAGGCGAAACCTGCAACGCCTCCGAAGAAAGACTTTCGGGCAAATTTGAAGCATAGATCCCCGCCAACCGCTGCATCTGCCGGCTCAGGGGAAGTCGAATTCAAGAACGTGTTCGGTAACCTTCGGAAGACTACGACACAGAACTATGTCCCCCCTGATGAGCTCAAAAGTAACATCACTAGAGGAAAGGCAGGATTGGCTGTAACGAACGGCCCACAGAAGTCAGAGCGGGTAGATGAGTTTAAAGAGGCTATCAAGGCAAAGAAGAAGGATTTCCAGGCAGCGCAGGCGGAGGGCCGGAGCGTCCCACGGAATAACAGTGTATCGAGTGAAAAATCCATACCTGAAGGCCTTTTGAAGCGAGCCGAGCTTGGCCGTTCCAACACTATCAAGCGAGACTCAGTGACTTCTGGGGTGTCAGAGACGGACTCACGTAGACCAAGTATTGTGTCTCAACGAGATTCCCGAACAGGAAGCTTTGCTGGAAAGATCGAGCGTTTTAGCACTTTGGAGAAACGCGCCTCGTTTACAGAGTCACAGAGCTCAAAACCGGAAGCGCAAGGTGCGGGAGCAGAGTCCCCAGTCGCACGAAAGCTTCCTATCTCTAGACCAGCCGGCGGTTCAACAGACCAGGCCAGTGAGAGCAGTGGGGCTGTTCGTATTCCAGGCAAGATTGGTGGAAGCGCGTTGGCTAACCGGTTCAACCCTGCTCTCGCTTCTCTCATCTCTAGAGGGCCTCCTGCGACCTCCGGCGCGGGAGGCAACTCCGGGGGTGCAAAGGCCTCAAGCTCTAATACTGAGGCCAACGACAATGAGGCCGGATCCGGCTCCAAGTTAACACATATGACCAAGAATCGGGCGCGCGGCCCTAAGAGGAAAGCACCGACAACGTCTTCGACTCCACCCGCGGCCACCACAGATCTAAAATCGAGTACAACCAGACCCTCATGGATGAAAGACTCAATCAAGCAACTGGATAGTACCATACAATCGCGGCCGAAGACAATAACTCCGGTCAGCACACCAAAGTCTGTAACAGAGTTCACGTCACCAATCGAAGCCAGTATCACGCGGCCGAAACCAGAGAATAAGATTCATGAACAGATCGCTGCCTTTACAACCCAGGGACAACAACCCACGGGGAAAACTTCAGATGAGCCGCAACATACCTCCCCACCACCTCCGTCGCCAGGAAAACTTAAAATGAACCGTATGTCGCGTTTCATGGACGTTGCGCCAGCTGCAGACACAGGAAGTCGATCTGAACACACAAAACCGTTGGAGACGCCGCAGAAGACGAGAAGTTTTCCGGATAAAACATCAACCCAGAATGCTGAGGAAAAGCCTCAGCCCCGTTCAGCGTCGTTGAATAAGCCTAAAGTACCTTTACCTGCGCCATTATCCTTGACTCCAAAAGACAAGTCTTCGGTATCTGAAACTCAGCCTAGCGCTATTGAATCAGAAAGCAAAGCGGCTGCTCCTCTAGGCCCCAGGCCATTACCTAACCCCCCGGCCAGCGCAGCAAGCTATTCTTCAAACACCCCAACCCGGCCTCTACCGACAGAGCCAAAGCCAAGCCCTCAATCCCTGCCGTCACCTGGACTCATGTCTCCTTCTGCTACGGTGTCGCCTCTGCGATCTCCTGCGAAACAGTCACTCGACAGCTCTAATATGCTTCGAGAATTTTTCGGCTCAGACCGCCCTCAGAGAAATTATCGTGTTGACGCGGCTGAGTTGTTAATGCAAAGACCAAACTTAGCACCATCAAACATCAAGACATTAAGCGCTCAGCTGTTCCAATTTTCAGCCGATGGCAAGAAACAACCGGTACCCGCGCATCATGAGCGCACACTGTTTGAACATGAAATGTATCTCTGCACTCACTCCTTCAATGACGAAACTGGCAGAAAGACTCTCGAAGTTTATTTTTGGGCCGGTGATGAGGTTCCCGAATCGGTCGTTGAGGACGCCGTAGTTTTTGTAACCCGTGAGGCTCGTTCCTTTGGTGGTAAATTGATCAGGCTAAAGCAAGGCAAAGAGACCAGCGAATTCCTTCAAGCACTAGGAGGTATTGTGATTATCCACCGCGGCTCGTCTAATAAGTTTGACTCACTCGCTCCACACATGCTCTGCGGACGTCGCTTCCACGGGCACGTTGTATTCGATGAAGTCGATTTCGCGTCGTCAGCTCTATGTTCTGGGTTCCCCTATATTATCGCTCAGGGCGGCAGATGCTACTTGTGGAAGGGTAAGGGCAGCGACGTAGATGAGCTGAGCTGTGCACGCCTAATAGGAATGGATTACGCACTCTCGGGTGAAATGGAAGAGGTTGAGGAGAGTCGCGAGCCCTCCAAGTTCTGGGATCTTTTCGATGGTGCCAACAGATTCGGTTCTGCGGACCATTGGCGATTGAAGCCAAACTACGACCGATACTGCAGTAGACTATTCCTGTCGGACGCAACCTCCAGGCAGCAAGTAAGTGTGTTTCTGGATTCGGAAGTACATGTCAGCAACACTAACGCGCAGCAAATTCCAGATCACAGAAGTGTCGACGTTTTCTCAGGCGGATTTGCTACCGACCAACATCTATGTCATTGATGCGTTCTTCGAATTGTACATTGTTGTGGGGTCGCGTGCACAATCCCAATATGCGTCGTTTCACAACGCGCTCGATTTCGCGCAGGAGTATGCAATCTTGGCATCCAGCATGGAAGACAGGCCACATGTGCCCGTTTCCACTGTCGTTCTTGAAGGCATCCCCCGAGACATGAAGAGCGTTTTCCGCAAATGGCAGGACGCTTTGAGTCCGACGGTTACAAATGTCAAGGCGGGCTTGAAGAGAGGCCGTAGTCTCAAAGTTGTGTCTTTGAGTCAAGCACTACAGGCCTTGAGCGAATAAGCTTCTGAATCCCAGGCATACCCAGCTCATGAAATACGCGAGCTCTGGCCAAGAAACTATGCTCTCAGTGCCATGGGCGCACTGATGAGGTCCAATTTCCGTTAATGCACTGTTACATTTTACTCATAATCTCGGGGGCATATGGCGGGGTTCAGGTCGTGTATTTGGTGTTTGTGGAGAGGTGGGCATTGCATTATCATTGTGGAGGCGCATATACTTGACTGTTACCGGAAAGACGCGGCCAGCGGTGACATCCTGTCAAGGCTCGGTCGGATGTACACCAATGTACGAAGCATGGCATGTTTCGCTGACGAAATGTGTTGATTCGTATACCAGACCCGTTATATGAGTAGAAAAAAAGGAAAGAAAAATTTGAAGACAGGGCGCACATATCCTGTTTTTGATGATTAACACTTACTCTTGCTTCCAGCCCTCCCTCGTATTGACCACACAGACCAGTTGTGAAGTGTACAGTATGTCTCGTTAGAGAACTTCCGGAACACTATCGGCGAGAGAATACCGGAAGGTCACTCTTGCATGACCTTTTTTCCGCTCTTCCGATGTTCACTTCTCGTTGCAGATAATCGCATGGTGTTAGCATCCGTACAGCTAGACAATAGTCCCAAACAGTCGTATTCTGAATTTGGTCCAACTAAATATATAGTATGCGCCACCCAGTGAACATGAACCATCCGTTCCCATAGCCAACTATTACCCAATGGTTCGTGTTCGCCTGCTGTATGGCTAAGTAGGCAGGATGCCTTCTGGGAACGTTGTCCAATCTTTTTCCGTGATTTATGTGTGATGCTTCATATTTTATTTGCTCATATGGGCATCGATAAACCAGGTTCGGGGACTCCTGTGGCAAGAGTCATATCAGCAGTTTTCCATCGGATAGCCTTAACTGATACTTAGACACAGCGGTATTTCAATGACCCAAACGGGCTGTTCTTCATTCAAGTCAAGTGACAAATAGCTCGGAAGTTCAGTAATTATCTTGCGAGAAGTATTTTTGCATTATTCTATGTACGAAATTACTTAATGGTTTTCCTCTCCTTTACCTTATTATGAAATCGCATGTTGACGCGAAACCCGGCTTGTAGTAAATGCTGTAGTAATATGCGAATTAAATTAACATTAAAAAATTACTTCGGAGAAGAAAATATGCCCGCTAAACGCTTCTTTGGTCCATACTCGCTACCTCCTCACCCACTCTCCCTCCGACCTTTCCGCTGTATCCCCTGTGGTGACCGGTAGCGAACAGCGAGTTATGCCGTGCCGTTCATGCAAGGCTTCATCATGCAGCATACCAAAATCTTGATCTCTCCGGACTAGACACGACACAGAGATCTGGCCCTCGCATACCTATATTTCAAGGGTTGGAGAAGCTTAGAGCAGCGCAGCAAAACCAGCAATGCCGAAGAGCAAGGCCGCAGCAGGGGTGATCTGAGGCGCAAGACCCGACGGAACAGGTGAGCTAGTAGTCGTAGGGGAACTGGTCGAGGTGCTGCTCTTGGTTGAGGTGTGATGGGTTGTAGGATGATGGGGAGAAACGGTCTTGGTAATGGTCGTGGGATATACAGTAGAATAAGATGCTGGCTCGCTGGCAACAGTAGTGACGCCGGCCGGGGAGCTGCTCACGGTTGGCACAGGAGGGTAGGAGTACGAGGGCGGTATGTTGATGGTGGTAGGATACACAACTGTAGGAGAGGATACCGGCTCGCTGATGGTAGTGGTCTCGCCAGCTGGGGTGCTGCTTTCAGTTGGAACAGGAGGGTATGAGTATGAAATGGGTATGCTGATAGTTGTAGGATAGACAATAGTAGGCGAGGAAGCTGGGATGCTAACGACAGTGGTCTCGCTAATTGGAGGGATGATAGTTGTAGGATATACAACAGTTGTCTCGCTGGTTGGAGGAACGATAGTAGTGGGATATACAACAGTGGTTTCACTAGTCGGAGGGACAATAGTTGTAGGATATACAATCGTGGTTTCGCTGGTTAAAGGAATGACTGTTGTAGGGTATAGTACAGTAGTCTCGCTGGTTGGGGGAATAATAGTTGTAGGATATACGATAGTAGTTTCGCTAGTAGGAGGGATCACGGTTGTGGGGGATATAACAGTCGTCTCGCTGGTTGGGGGGATGATGGTTGTAGGATATACCACAGTAGTTTCGCTAATCGGAGGGACAACAGTCGTGGGGTATATAATAGTGGTTTCGCTAGTCGAAGGAATGACAGTTGTAGGATATACTACCGTAGTCTCACTGGTAGGAAGGACAATAGTGGTAGGATATATGACCGTCGAAGTGGCTCCTGACTCGCTAACAACAGTAGTCTCGATCACAGTTGTGCCAACAGTCGTGGGATACACGACAGTAGTGGGAGGCGCTGGCTGGCTAATAACGGTCGTAGCACTCTCAGTGACATAGATAGTGGGTTGGGCGGTAATGGTCTCGCCAACACTCGCTTGCGACGTAACTGTAACACCGACCTCCGTGGTCTGAGTGACAGGGATCGTCTCAATGACTGTATATGCTGTTGTCGCGTACAGAGTTGATGTGCCAGTGCTCGTGATGTAAATGGTGCTGCCCTCTGAGACGGTAGCGTATGTAGTCTCAGGACAAGTCACAGTCTCATATACAGAGGTTTGAACATGTTCCGTAACTGTATAAGAGGTATACTCAGTGGCAGTGATCGGAATATTGGTGACGATCGTGGACGTGGCCGTATACGTAACGACGACAGTCTCTCCTCCAATAGTCTGCGTCTCCGTAACCGGGCTCACATGGGTCTTTGTAGTGTATTCAACTTCCCCTGTGGTCTCGGTAACTGGAGGGGCTGTTTCAGTCGCAAAGATTGTCGTGTCGACATATGTGACTTCAACGCGAGTTGTTGTATAGACATTTGTCTGAGTCGAGCCACCAACAGTAACAGTTTCCTATAGCATTTACAGTTAGCCGCCATTCCCAGGTGGTTACGACACTTCGAAGAAAAGCCTGAATAAGCGTAAAGGTCCAAATATAGTACGTACAGTAACAGGGCAGGTTGTTGTGTAAGTGAGCTCAACCTGGGTAGTAGTGGCGATGGTGGTATCGGGTTTTGTGACGGTAACTTCACCTCCGCAGGAACCACCCGGGCATTCTGTTACAACAATAGTCGAAGTGGCCAAGGACGTTTCGACATATGTCCTGAGAGAGGTAAGTTTGGTTACAATGCTGGGGATATCAGCTAATGACTTACGACCCCCCAGTTGTCACAGTCGCGTACACTGGGCAAGTGGTATATGTGGTATATGTGGTCAAGTAATCCGTCGTAGTAATAACCGGAGGGGGAGGGGGAGGAGGAGGATAGCTGTAGGTACCATGTCTCCAGGCTATGGCCGAAGTGGCTAGAGTCAGGAGGGTGAAGTAGGCCTTCATGATTAAAAAAGCTCTGCCCGGCAACA
The DNA here is from genome assembly GCA_022578765.1 of Xylaria sp. FL0933. Taxonomy (NCBI): domain Eukaryota; kingdom Fungi; phylum Ascomycota; class Sordariomycetes; order Xylariales; family Xylariaceae; genus Xylaria; species Xylaria sp. FL0933. Next base: position 512,363 of record MU389724.1, on the reverse strand, counting down.
AAGGTGGAAGCGAGGGTAACAGCAAGATGCTGGTTCAAGTAACCTTAACGAAGGAGTTACTTGGTAAACCAATGACGAAGCTCGTAATCGTGAAGATGAAAGAAGAGAGAAGAGTGCTTCGGGGGGCATTAGCCAGATTTATATTCACAGTCGAGGTCAATTGCATTGCAAGGGAATGATGAAGACCATGACTCTACAACACAGGTCGAGGAGCCAGCAACCAGACTTTCCGCACCCACCGCACCAACCTACATAACTTGACGGGTACTTGCAGGATTGGCTTCTCATGGTCATTCTACGAGGCAAAAACTATAAGCGGGGAGGAGCCAGTGATGTGATACAAAACTAGGAAAATCGAGTCCGATCCAAAAAAGATAGACAAGGCATATGGAAAACCGGCCAATGGACTAGCTACCATAGATGGCTGCGTCTCGGTGGACCACATTCGCCTGTTGCTATGTGCACCTTCAACGATCAATGACATGGTTTGTCACAGGATGGCGTATGCAGCCGTCCGGCATAACGAATATTGGTGAGTCTCTTCGAGAACTTGATGCTTGAAGGGTCAATCAGACGTTGTGCTCCAGCCGATGGCGATGCAGCCAAGACTCCAGATGGAAGTTAAACTATCGGGAGCCTCTGCAGGCGACCAAAGACGCCCCAAGGGTCACCCACGTTGCTCGAGCGACGGGATGATGTCAGAGCCGAGAGCCCTCAGAAGGATATAATCATGCAACAGTGTTGTTCTCGCTGTGCAGAATCAGTCACTCAATACCAACCAGGGCACCTCCCATAGTATATCGTATTCAGCTGCATGAAAGCCAAGATATGAGGCACCAGCCTGCGAACACAGCTCAGCATGATGTTGTGTAACCAAATGGGGGAAAATGAGAGCTGGGGCCGAGATGATCCAATCGTAGTCAATGCTTTCTCTTGGCTATAGCTCTAGATGTTGACCAAGACTTTAGATATTTGAGTTATCCCAGGCTTTTTCGATCTTTCTATCTAACGGGTGTTGTGACTCGTTCGATAGGCATCATGCTAATCGTAGCTTCGTGAGAATCGAGGGGTGCTCCAAATAAGGCACGATGGCATATGTTGTGGCTGCGTAGCTCTGCCCCTGGCCGTTGGATGGGTGTCGGACGGGGCTCGTGTCCGGCACAGCTGGGCCGGAACCGGTCCTCTCCAGCTAGAGGGCAGCCACTCTGAACAGACGATGATCGGTGTTACCCAGCAGCCAGCCAGGACAGCTCGGCAGAGCTTCTGAGATGACGGGAAGCCGATTACCCATGCGGTGCGGTGCAATGCTATGTGGTGCGACCGGGTGCTGGCAAAACTGGTTTACGGTTATCGCCGCAGTTCATTAAGCCGCATTGCTTTTTTCCTCCCAACCCCGCCCATTTGTCGATTCCAAAGGCCCATTATGACATAATCAGTCCGTCTCGCCCCTCTCCTCATTGCCTTTGACATCTCAATCCCACCCGCTGGCAGGACCGTGGATTCTATCACGCCGGTCCTATTGTGCAATCAACGGGACAGGTACTTCTACTAGGATTCCAGATCAGCTTTCACGTTGTATCCTTGGATACCCAATGTTGAGTCATATAAAGCTCAATAGCCATATGTATGGGCGATGCAGCCAGCGTCGGACTGCTAGTCTCGATATCAAAATCCTCGTTTAGACCGGAATATGCCCACAGTAATGCAGAGGAAGCATTTCCACTGCAGGAATTCCACTGGAACGACCTAGTCGTCGCCACTGGTATGATATCTGGCCACGTTTCCGGGGTGTCCGGGTGTTTTCTTTTTCGGAAGACAACGATATTAATCATTGAGTGATGGATTTGGTTGGCAGCCCGTTCCTTCGCCGAGAGTCGAGTTGCACTACACTAGTGCAGGAACCATGAGTACATAAGCCGATTGCCTTTTCAGGTTAGGTCGTATATCTAATAAGTACAATAAACAGCTTGTTAAGTTGGACTGGGCATCTGTCGACGGTAGAGACAACGTTAATTGAGACCGCGTTGCGCTGGTAACTTTTGGTGAAATAAAATGGAATAAAACTGGGTAAAATTGAGGATATTGTAACCGCTACTAGTATATTGTACTGATGGGTATTTTGTAAAGATGCAATGTGAGCAGATTCTACATCATACATCATCCGATATATGATAAATCTGAACGCCCTGTCAAATCAACTCGCAGCATGCACAAAGGACACGCTAACAACCGACGTGTCAATAGGTGTTCTAACACCGAACATCTATGCTTTCGAAGATAGCTAATAGGTACATAGCTAAGTCACTTCGCCAGGCAGCAAACCAAAAGATTATCAGAGAAACTTTGAGAAGAAGGAAACAGATTCCGCAACTACACATCTCGACGGCTCCTGAGCCGTGACTACCAGTAAGTGCACTATCGAAGCACTTAAACAGGGTTTAACAAGTTCCAGCAAGAAGTATCAGAATCACAATACATTTGTAATACGCTTAATACGCTTGCAATTGTTCGGCATGTCGACTCATAGACTGGGCACGCCCTGCCACTGCAATGTCCAGTGAGGAAAGCCCGGTTAATCACTAAAGGTAGCGACCTATCGCGGAAACATGCTACACCTAAATAACAGGCCTTGAAGGTCTTGTCATGCTTTTATGAGAACAGTATTTTCTAGCTTTGCTTTTAGCAGGTCTGGCAAGCCGGTTTCAATTACCACAGGTCTCCAGAATCAGCATGTTTTGGGGGCAGAAACAAGCTCAATAGTTCAGGCCAAGCTCTCAGGCGCTCCCAGAATCTCCAACATCCAATTTCTTAGACGTGATAAAGCCATTGTATATGATTATATCTACATTGCTCATCATGAGGCTTATATGCACCCTCACCTCGTCGGCACGTTCACCAAAACTGATACCAACTTGAACAACACCTTCATCACGTCTACTTACCAAGTCCAGTTGGTACTCTTATACCGGACGAAAATCCTGCCCTTCGGTGGATTCACGTTCGCTGTAAGTCAGACCTGTTGCAATTCGCATGTCACATACCGAGGCAATGTGCCTGGATACTGTACATATCGCTCCTATAACCAGGAGGTACGAATCCAAATCCGCCACTGCTGCCTAATAACACCTCTAGATTGAGAAGCTTCACCCTGAGATCAAGGGCGTAATTCAGCTCAGCAATATGATTCTCTCTACCGACCCTAGAGAGTTGGCGGCCTGCCCAATCTATATACCTCCCATTAGGACTGGGCCTCCTAAACCTGAGTTCGGAGATGACCTTGGTGATGCCGCGATGTTACCCGGAATTCAACACACTGATTGGCTACTTGGCCATTATCCAGAGAATAAGAGACAAGCTACAGGCTGGTACGATAACCGGAGGGATATAACTGACTCACTGCATGGCGCGGGCAAATTCTTATAGCCTATGCGATGGCGCACGGCGTATCACAGCAAGCGCCCCTACTAGCGAGCCGAAATTTATTCTCATACCAGTAGATAGTCAACCCCCCCTCAAGACCTCTGCTACGCCTATTGCAAAACTTGTCGCAAGCTCTTGAAGGAGGAACAAATTATATGACAAGTGTCAAGTGGTTCGTGAAACGATATAATTGTCTAGTCCACCAGACTCTCATTATTCTTTACATAATACACATAACAATCCTAGATTGCTGTTATTTTGCCAGCCTCTCCCCTCGCTACATAGGATTTGTCGTAAGAATACTATCACGTGAAGTCGCAAAGCGGCGCTTTCACAGCTCAATCATGTGCAACAGTACATACTTAGTGCCCTCATAAACACCAGAACTAGAAGTAGCCTTGGTCTATCGGCAGTAACAGCAACTCTCTTACAAGAACAGATTGTCGGCTACCCATGTCCTAAAAGTAAGTTACTACTTAGGATCTCCATCAGTCTTTATCAAGTGTGTGACACTGACCCTAGGATTGAGTGTCGGTCTTCACAACATTTAGACGGCCGAGGTTCGCGGGGGCCTGTTGGATAAGGGAAAATAGCATCTAGTTTGACAGATATAAGCCATTTTTACGGCAATGTGAAGCTGGGAGCACAACGAGAGTAGAACAGTCAAATAATAAGCGATTACACCCAGCATGAGAAACTTAAAGATCAGACAGTGAAATGACGTAGTATACCTTATGCGCCTAGGGTATAAAGCTGACCTAGGTGCTCACTGACGTCTATCTTGAGGCTGTGCCTTTCGAAGTGAGAGATGTTGCTGCAATAGACAGACAACTACTAGTAGTACGATGAACAAGCCCCCCGATGTTAGCTACTAGCTTAGATGAGCGTACCGGATACCATTGACACTCTTGTGCCATTGAAGAAGCGGCAGTTAATTATGTAGCCGTAACTCTAGTCATCCACATATGCGCAGTCAGGAGTTAGTTCGGGTTGTCTAACAAATTTGCGAGCAACCCGTTTACTAGTATAGTATTACACCCGTACCTCCAGCTACGTACCAGAGGTGCATTACTGGCTTCGTAGGGGTGGTTTGTTAAACATGAATGTCAGAGAAAAGTGGCCTAGATTCAATTGATAGTCCTATACGCAGTTACATAGCAGGCAAGTTGTAGAAAAGGGCCAGTAGCCATACGCTCTATTAGTCGATTGGCCTTTAGCCTTCGTAGATCTGGAGGAGGAGCTGCCCATTATAGGTAAAACGTAGCCAATTGGCTCACCCTGAAGGATATGTGTGGCTTAGTTCCCTGATATTGAAACAGAATATAGACGATATGACCGCGATACTACTTCTTGTTTCATGCGGCAACAGGCTCTCATTTCCATATAGTCATCACTCGAACTTTCTTCATACCTCCTAACTTAGTGACACTGCTATTAATTGCCGTGTCTGAGATACCTTTTGCTTGTAACAAAATACCACTCCAGAGCTAAAGCTCAGAGTTGCGCTAAAGTCGAATCATTAGCTCATGAACTTTCCGTAACTGTTTTGTTATCTGTTTAGTTCGATATCATGTCAACTTTCAGCATATAGATTTCTTTTCCAGTCACTAAGTAGTATAGCGTTTGTCATATCCTATATTGAGCAATACAAAAGGCAACCTGCTTAGTAGCAGATCAGCTAGACGGAACTCCGGTTTTCACGGCACTTGACATTCCTTCTCTATTTGACCATGCAGCAATCCAATAAGAGCCTTCGTTTTCGACCCGAGAGCGAGGTCTAGGGGTGTTCTATTTAAGTTGTCTCTCGTCTCCACGTTGGCTCCTTTATCCAGCAGTAATTCAACAACAGCTAACCGTCCGTACTCAGCGGCCAAGCTTAAAAGTGTCTTCCCTAGATAATCTTTCGACTCGATATCGGCACCTTTATCAAGTAAAAGTTTAATAACAGCTGTATGCCCGTTCATAGCAGCGAGGTACAACGGTTGTCGAAGACAATCTCTTGACTCGATGTTGGCCCCTTTACTAAGTAGTAATTCAACAATAGCTGTATGCCCGTTCTCAGCAGCCCAGCTTAACGGTGTCCGTCTGTATATGTTGTCTTTTGACTCGATGTTGGCTCCTTTGCCGAGCAGTAATTCAACAATAGCTATATGCCCGTTCTCAGCAGCCCAGCTTAACGGTGTCCGCTCGTCTGTGTTGTCTCTCGACTCGATGTTGGCTCCTTTGCCGAGCAGTAATCTGGCGACGGCCTCACGGCCATCCTTGGCGGCTAACGTTAACAGTGTGTGGCCACCATTCCTCGTTCTCGACTCAATATTGGTTCCCTTGTCGAGCATTAGCCTGATGGTGGCTTTGTCCTCGTCCTCAGCGCTGTCTAACAGCTCTTGTCCATGCAAAGTTGTGATATGTCTTCCGAGATTATCTTGGCGGCTAAGTTTATTATCACAATAAGGGCATTGTGTGCTTTGTTTGCTATGGACTCGCTCATGGTGCCGGGTCAAGTCTCTCCTGGTGCCAAAAGCGACTTGAGCTGATTTTCGAAGACAGGTTGCGTGCATACAAGCGTATTTCTTGTCGTGGCAGCGTTTGTGTTGGCTATTTGTCTATTAGTTCTATGCTACACAGGGTAGTGGTGAAGTGGTTCCGCTAAGCGCAAGTCAGACGCGTACCTGTGATCCCTCGATGACTTGCAGATGCGGCCGCATACCTCGCATACCACTGATTTATCTCCAGGAGACATTTCGGGGGGGGGGGGGGGGGGGGGGGTTTTTGATGAAAAAAAAGAATAACAACAAA